>VZTA01009274.1:121518-242163 GCA_013398855.1 Mohoua ochrocephala | reverse complement strand
CGGTGCCGCAGCGGCGCGGGCTCTGCGGGACGGGGCCGCCCGAGCTCTCGCCGAGCCAGTCACGGTGCCGCCGCCCGAGGTGCGATCGTCCCCCGTGGGGTGGGATGGAGTACTCGCCGCGGGCACCGGGTAGTGCACCTCGCCCTGTCCCAGTGCCGGGAGCGGGGCGGCGACCTGCGCTTTTCCCGGGAACCCATCCCGGGACACGGGTCTCAGAGCTGCCCAACGCCCGGAGGCTGCCCGTAGGGGACTGCGCCCAGAAAGCGGCCGGGGACGGAGCCCGGAGGGATGGAGAGGGGGGCGGCCAGTGGTGCAGGAGGCTGCGGAACTGGCGGGGAGCACCCAGGGACGTGGGGACCCCCCCCGAAGACGTGGGACCCCCTGGGAATGCGGGGCCACCCCGGGGATGCCGCGCGGTGCCGCCGGGTCAAAGGTGCCCTCTGGGCGCTGCCGGATGCTCCACCTCTTCATCCCTGCGGTATCCGACAGTGGGTGCCCTTGGGGTGCTGGCCCCGGGGAGTACCGGGGGCGCGGGGCTGTTCCCGCAGCATTGCGGGGAACCCACCCTGGTGCTGGGAACCCGTGGGAGCGGCGTGGCCCCAGCGTGGGCAGCCACAAGCCCCGCTGCACTGACGGCTTCTTCGTAGCGGCCTGGCCAGGAGCCAGCTCCAGACAGACCCTTCGTATGGATTCCCCCGCCGTGGCTACACCAAGCTCCGGGATCCTCCAGCCCTCCCTACGCTGGCTGGTGCCGTCGGGGTGCAGCCGTGCAGAGGGGTTCAGTCCAGCACCGGGGATGTCACACTGGGGTGCCGCAGCCCTTGCTGTGCCCAACACATCTCTGCTCCCCTCAGCCTAGTTTTAAAGAGTGATCCCAAAGGAGCTCTGCAAATTGCGCAGGGGACAGGCAGCGTTGCAAGGTGACTGTGGCACGGGGGGAGGAGGACGGACACAAGTCTGTGTCACCCATTGCTTCGTGGTCTCCAACTGTATCAGCGCCCCTGTGTTTCTCTCTGCACGGGCGCTCCTTGGCGCAGCGCTCTTCTGTCCTCCGAGTGAGAGTGGCCGGGGTGCTGCGGGGTGTCACCCACTGCAGAGTGTCCGACAGCACAGCCTCCTGCGCTGTGGAGCTGCAGGGCGCTGCTGGACTCCCCGCCTGCTCCTCTGCTGCAGCAAAACTTCAGTCCTGAGCGCAGGCTGGCTGGTACGCGAGGTGCTGCTGCAGCGGTGTTACTCCTGCACGCACCGAGCGACAGCGCAGCCACCGGCAGGAGTCTCCAGCCTGCTGCATTATTCCTCGCTAGCACAGTGCCTCGGCCGCACGCTGCCGAGGGCTGCCGGACCCCCGGGGCACCCCCGGGACATCCCCGGGGCTCTGTGCCCTTGCTGCGCGTGGGTGCTTTTGGCCGCAGGGTTTTGGTGGGAGGAAGCGTGGCTTGCGGTGGTCTGTGGGAGGGGGAGTGTGAGGCATCAAGGGGGAGGTGATGCACCCAAGGTCATTGAGGCCAGCAGTGGCAGTGGGACGTCACCTGTGCTGCTCGAGAACAGCACAACCCAGCAAAGCACCCCAGTGCCCCCAAACCCAAGCGCCTCTCGGAGCGATGCCCTGTCTCCTCCTTGCTTATGGGTGTAGTGCAGGAATGGGTCTGACCTTGCCCGATCCCCTGGCACCTTGCCCGGCCTCCCGTGGTGAGCACCGCTGCCCCGCTTGCTGGGAGCCAGCCTGAAACCCTGGTGCCCCCGATTCTGCAGGGCGAGGACACGTCCCTCGCTGCCTGTGAGGCCGGTGATGGCAGCGCGGTGAGCCAGCACCGGCTGTGCTGCATTGCTGCCGGCCGCCCTGGCTCTGCACCCCTCTGCCCACAGCGCCCGCGGTGCCAGGGGAGGGAGGACACACAAATACAGTCATACAGACCCTTATACATGTACGTGGATGTATATTATAAGTATGGTTGGGGAGGGGGTTTCCAAACAGCCGCTGTGGCGCAGCTGTGACATTTGCTGCTGGCTGCTCCCATGGGAGCTGCCTCCTGCTCCGTAAGCCGCAGAGGTGGTCACTGGGCTAGAGCTAGAGGCCACTGAAGTGGGCCGGGACTCCCGCTCACCCCGCAGGTCCTTCCTCCAGTTCACCATGGTTTTGGCAAAGTCCCAGCTCTGGGAGCCGGATGACTGCGGCTCCTCATTATGACTGGAGTTTCTCCTTCCCCAGGCTGCGCAGAGAGCTGCGAGCTGGCAGCCGTGCTGTCCTCCAGCAGGATCAATGCCCAGTGTACAGATGGGACCCAGTACCCACTGGTTTTAAGAGCCTCTATTTTTTAATTCCCTACTCCCGGCAGTGCAGCTCGGCACCGGGCCCGGCCGTGCTCCTCCTCAGCCTGGTGGCCACCAGCACTTTCCCTGTGCCAGTTATCTGGAGCCACCGGTAAGCGCAATCGGCAAAATGCTTTTGCCCTTGGCTGTGGTTGGCCTTTCCCTCCTGGATGAACACCCGGCTCTTCCCCGGCTCATGCCCTCAGCTCCGTTCCTGCGTGAGCCTGCGTTCCCCAAAGTGCTCTTTGATTATTAGCCCTAATAATTGTGTTATCGCATTGACTGAACTGTTTCAGATGCCAAAGCTAATTTCGCTCTTCATGCCTTCCTTCATCAGTAATGGGATTTTGATAACATCACGCATCCAAAAGTATTGGATAAACTTGGCATTATTCCCCATTTATTAATTAAACCGTAAATTAGGCAGCGTGCGTCTGGAATCCGAATGCCCCAAACTGGTGTGATCCTGCAGCTGGGGATGGTGCTGGCCCATTCCTGTCAGCCCTGGGGTGTGGGATCCTGGTGTCTTCTGCTGAGTTTGAGGGCTGCCACATCCCAGCGGGACCACCTGCTCCATTGCTTCCTGTGTGCTGGAAGTTGAGATGTTTCATCAGCTCTGGTGTTTGGAGGAGGAATTGTGGTGTCCCTGAATTCAGCTGCTGGTCAGCAGTCAGAGTCTGGCAGAGCTCCCTGTCCCCCCCCAGAGTGGCTCTGCTGGTGCTGGTGCTTCAGGAGGGGTGACTGCAGCCAGCTCTGGCAGTACATGTGGCAGTGCTGGGCCGTGCCAAATTCCTGCCGTCTGGACCCACATCCCACTCTCCCACTCAGGCAGTTGTCTGACTGTTGCACCAAACCCATCCCCACCGGCTGTTGGGTGTCTGTGGCCCCACTGGCCTGGAAGGAACTTCTGGCACTGACGGGGTGTCCTTCTCCTTGTGCATCTTAAGGAAAGCTGGTGTGTTTTAATTAATCCGGGGTGTTTCATGCTCCTCAGCTTTTCCCAGCCCTACAGGGTGCAGCAGATGCGGACTCTGGGCTTGTGCATCCCTGGGGATGTGGGGAGACCAGAAGCAAAGTGGGTGCTTGTGGCACGAGGTGTAGGTGGGTGCTGTGGGATGCGATGGGGTAGTCCAAGCCCTGAATCCGCACTCAGCTGGAGGTGGCCTGGGGGGACTGTCCTGCTGCCAGGGACCTGGGGAGCTGCCCCGGGGCCAGGCCGAAGCCATGGGGATTGGGAGTGTCTGTGAGCAGCAGGATGCCCGAGAGATGCCTGTGTGCCAGGGTGGTTTGGGATCAGCAGAGCCGATCCGGCAGCTGACGTTCTGGCAGTGCTGCCATGGGATGAGGCGTCCCTGACCCCCGTGAGCCTCACGTGGTGCCTCATACCGGAGCAATTCCACCAAAACACCGTGGAGGTGGGATCAGCCTCCAAACTGCTCAGCATCATCCCAGGGAGATGCCTCCTACCTTCTCCTGCAGGACACAGGGTGTCTCCAGGGACATGCTGGGACTGAGGGCTGCTGGGACTGGGGAACCCCAAGTGGCACCACAGCTTCCACTGGCCTCGAGCAGAGGATTCAAGGAAGAAAACAACCCCAGATTTCAGTGCTATGCGTGGATTTACAAGCACGTGGACTCCCTGTGGGCTCTGTTGCTGTCTTGCTCTGTTCCCAGGGGAGTCCCAGGGTTTTCTCCTGGAACTGAGGCCTGGCAGAGCTGGGTTGGTGCCTGGGGTGAAGGTGCTGGCTTGTGCCCACACTGCCCATGCAGCATCCTGGCACCACTGCCAGCAGCCCGGCACAGCCACTGCCCGGTGCTGCAGTGAGCTGTGTGGCTGTGCCAGCTCAGCAACTGCTGTGTGCCACGGGAGAGCCCAGCAGAGACCTCCTGGTGGGGTGGGGTGGGCCTGGCCATGGGGGACCCTTGGAAGGGATGGTGACTACCAACACCAGTTCAGGAACCAGGGTGCTTTGCATCTAGGCTCTTCAGGTTTTTCCAGGGGAGGAACAACCTTCTCCAGGATGCACTGGTGGAGCAGCTCCTCCGTGCAGCCCTGAGTGTGTGTGCTGTTGTGCTTGTGCCGACAAAACACTTGGAGTCTCATAGGGCTGCAGTTCAGAGGGGCTGGCAGGGACAGAGGACCCCCCTGTGGTCTACAGGGGCTGTGCCACCACCCCAGCTGCGCCCCCGGCTCTGCCGGTGACATTTCTCCATCTGCACGAGGTTTATTCATGGAAGTCAGTCCTGTGCCCTGGCCTTGGTGGGGCTTTGTGCCACAACAAAATCCTCTGGGCTGCCGTGCTGCTGTGTCCTTGCTGATCTCATCATTGTGCTTCCTCCATTCCCTTTCTCACCCCAAATGCCACCAGGCCAGATGGCCCTGGGGACACAGAGCTCTACTCTGCCTCTGGGCTCTCCGTGCCTTGGAGCTGGGCAAGCAGCACCAGCACTGCTCCCACAGGCAGCCAGTGCTGGGGGACTGAGCCCGGGCTGACAGGGAGGAGGGGGATGCTGGGGAATGAGCATTGCTGGGGGCTCCCCAGGGCTGGGAGATGATTTCCTGGATTCTCACACCAGCCCATCACGACCTCGTGCTTGGCTGGGAGCTGTGGAGATCTCCCTGGAGCCTCCCCCTGGAAATGGCCCCTCGTGGCTTGTGTCTGCTTGTTTGGCCTGTCCGCTGAGCTGGGGAGCAGCACAGGGCGTGCGCTCCCTGCTCCCGTCTGCGATCGATCCACCGCGTCTTGGCTCGCTCCTGGAGCCGCTTCTGGCTCTTCCCCAGGAGCTGGCCTGGCTCCTTTTCTCTCCTCCCATGCCGATCTGGAGCCATCGCTGTGGCACAGGGCCATGGCCGGGAGTGCCGGCAGCGTGGCCGTGGTGCCGGCAGCGTGATGCCCACCCGGGAGGGCAGAACTTGGAACTCTTGGCCGTGTGATGGCTTCGAAGTGCCAGGGCAGCTCAGCCCATCACCATCTGGTGCCCTATTTAGCTGCTCTCATGTTGCCTTCGGAGCAAGACACGGCTGCTGCGGCACCACGGTGCCGGGGAGCGGGCCGGGCTCTGGCAGCACCTGGAACCTACTTTTTGGGAGGCTTCTTTGGCCATTCATGGCTCTGTGTGCCAAGGGTGGACTGCCTGTGCTGCCTGGGCTTGGGGTGAGCCTGGTGGTTTGCTGTGGCAGTGGCCAGTGCCATGTGGGATGTTCCATATGCTCGGCTGTCCTTGGCAACAGCTGTGTCCCCACAGCTCAGGAGACTGTGCTCTCCAGCATCCCCAGCTGCCTTTTCCACCCATGCTGTGGTGGCACATGGCATGAGCCGAAACCCTCTGGATGCAGTGCTGGTGGTGAGTGGTGCCTGCAGCCTCTGCAGCATTCCCGTGGGATGCCTCCGGCAGAGAGCAGTGCAGCAGTGATGGGAGACAGTGGGAAGCAGAGGGCCACAGTGGAGAGGGGGACAAGGTGCTCACCAGTCCCTTGGCTGTTGGCAAATTCCAGGTGGCGGTGGCAGCACCTGCCCCGGCTCCTGTGGGAGCCCTGGCACCAGTCCCAGCCCAGCTCCCTCCTGCCCTTCCTTCCTGGGGCAGCTGCAAAGCCAGAGCCAGGGCCTGATCCCTCTAGAAAAAGTGGGCTTTGGGGGATCAGCACCTCTGGGTGCCAGGCAGGGCTCTGAGTGCCCAGCAGTGGGTCCTCCTCTCCTCTGATGTGGGTGCTGGCCTCGTGGGCTGTCGCTGCCCTCGTCCCCCATTTCACCTTGGTGCTGTTCTGATTTTAGAGGCAAAGGCACAGAAAAGCCCTGAGCTGCCTCACTGGGCACCCTGGCGCTGGTGGGTGCCAGCGGTGGTCCCCATGCAGGGTAGAGACAAACCCTGGGTAGAGACAAACCTACCATCTCCCTGAGTCACAAGGCTTTGGGGGGGCCCTGCCATTGCTGAGAGGCACCCCAATACCTGGTGGGTGTTGGCTGGGGTGATGCTTTGCAGGAGGAGATGCACAGGAGCGAGCAGGGCAGGGGGGGATCATCCCTTCCCCACACTGACCTTTAGGTGTCCATCCAGTGAGAGACCTGTGGCAGCAGGAGCCGATGGTTTGGCTTGGGAACACCAGAAACCATCAATCTGGAACCCACAGGATGGACAAAGGCTGCCTTAAGGCTGCATCCACTGTTAGACCTCGCTTGGTTTTGCTGTGAGTAATGCAGATCCTGTCTCACAGGCAAGCACTGGCTGCGAAACCACCATAGGTTTTTAATTTTTTATTTTACAAGCTCTCCCTCATGAGGCAGGGGCTGAGTCTCCTTCCTTGAGGCCAGGGGCTCCATGATGAGGAGCCCAGATTCCAGCATTCCAGCGAGGCAGGAGCTCATCCCGAGCTGTGCAGTGTGGTGCCCTCCTCGAATTACTCATCCCTGGGGAAGAGCCTGTGCTTGGGGCTGCTGAAGCCCAGCAAGTTGTTATTTTTAATTAGCTGAGCTGGCTGCTGGTGGGTGATGAGGCCGTGAGTAGAGCGTGCCATGGTGGGGAGGGGGGGTGCTGGTCAGCTCTGGTGCCATCCAGAGATGCTGCTGGAGCCTGCAGGATGGGGAGCAGAGCTGGGGGTCCCGGTGAGGTCTGGTGGCTGTCACTGGCCCACTCTGAGCTGAGGGAATGCTGAGCTTCAGCCCTGCTCAGGGATTTGCTCTCTCAGGGCGCTGCTGCCCATGCTGTGCCTCAGTTTCCCTTGGAGGATGGGGGTGTCTGGCCAGCAGCGCCTGCTCATAATGGGTTTGGGGACAGGAAAACGTGTCCCTGCATTGGTGATGTCTCAGCAGCTCAGGTCCCGTGATGCCCCTTGCTACCAGAGTGTCCTCGCCCCATCACACCCCTCACCTGTGCTGTAGCTCCCCTGAAGAGTGTGGAGCTGGGGGATTTGAGACTCCCCTTGCCCTCAGCACAGTGAATCAGGGTGGGAGTGTGGGGGCATCCCGGGGGAAAGCGCTCCCCAAGCCCTGGGAGCTGCTCCACTCTCCTGGGTGCTGAGGGTCTGGTCTGGCACCGCTGATGCAGCTGCTGTGGTGTCGTGCTGGGGCTGGGGAAGGGGAACAGGGAGGAGATTTGAGGGTTTGCTGGGCTGTTGCAGAATCCCTTTGCACCAGGGTCCTGCAGCATCTCCCCACCCAGCACCCCCCCACCTCCCTCCTCCCTGATCCTTTGGTCTGGTGCCTTCACACATCCCTTGCCAGGAATTCTCTGTTAATTAAATGACCATTAGAAGCCAAGTCATGTTTTTGCCTTAATTAGTGTCTCCTGTCTCACCACTGTGAGCTGAAACTCTGGCCCAGCATGTCCCTTCCGTGTCCCGCTCTGGACGCGATGGGAGTGCCGGGGAGTCGGGAGCCCGTGAGAGGCCGGAGGGATGCCCAGGCATTGTGCCAGTGAGAGTTGGGATCGTCCCCTCCAGCTCCTGTGCTTCTGACCCCAGAAGCAAAACACCTGCTGGCATCAAGATCCGGATGGGGCACTGCCAAATGTCTCAGCGGTACTCCGGAATCTCTGCTTGCCCCTGGGCTGCACTGCAGGAGCGTGCGGGCTCTGTAGTGCCCAGGCTTCCCGCTGGCATTGGGATGGGAGAGGTCTTGCCTTGAAACCGGCTTGGGATTTTCATTCGTGGTCATCCAAGCCCAAGCCCTGGCACACGGCAGTACAGTTTTGGGGTCAGCTCCTCTGGCTGCCGTTCGTGGAGGTCTGGGGGATGCCCACATCTCCGTCCCAGCAGCACAGCTCAGACCTGGCTTTGCCATCCTGTAAAGGGGCAACAATTCATCGCTCTGGGCCCACGGTGGCAGTCGCCCTTCATTAGCTAACGATCCTCCCCCAGATCGGGGTCTCCATGGGACACTTCATCACTCTGGGCTGGGGGGGCCGTGCTTGGGCCCCCCCATACCTGCCTTGCCCAGGCCCAGCCCATGCTCGGTCAGTGCTGGCTGCTGCTAATTGCTGCCTCAGCCTCGTTAATCTTCATTTGTTGCTGTTCCTGCTCTCCGTCATCCCCGTGGCCTTCACCTTCCTGGAGGGGAGAGGTTCCTTCAGCCCCTGCAGAGGAACAGGGGGGTTTCCAGCAGCTGGATTCCCCAAAAGCCCTCACCCTGATGGTGGGGACTGAGCTCCCTGGGTGCTGCCATGTCCAGGGACATCCCGCTCCTTCTGTGCATCCCCAAATTCTCATCCTGGGTCTGGTCCTTTGCAGAACACGCTGGCTGATGAGAGCCACCCCCCACTGATTTCTCGCTTCTCCCTACATGGTCCTCAAAGAACCCCAAGCAGTGAATCCCCCTCCTCCATCCTTCCCCATCCCACCCAGACAGGGGCTCCTGCTGGGGCAGTGATTCAGCGATCAGTCCCATGATGGGACCAGCTCTGGGATTCCCCAAATCCCCTTTTTTGTGCCAGGTGCTGCAGCAGCATAGGGGGGTCTCTGGGATGGAGCCTTTGACGGAGGAGGAGGAGGAGGAGGGATGAAGAGCTCAGGAAGGGGATTTTTCAGTGTCTAAACTGCTTTTCTGTATACAGGGAATGCCCTGGGGATGGATGGGGATGGGATCGCTGGCTCCAGCCTGGGATTTACATCCTGCCAGACCTTGGGGTGCTGCTGGCAAATGGAGTGCAGTAAATGGAATATGTAAAAGGGAGGGGGACACCCCACTCCCTCTAGTCCCTAAAATGCAGCCAGGGAGGTTTACACCAGGAAGGGCTGGTTTGGAGCTCAGTGCAGCTTCTCAGGGTTCAGTATGAGCCTTAACGGGGGCGGGGCACCTGGGGTGAGTTTGGGGGGCTGACCCTGGAGGGAGTTCACTGGACGCAGCCCCTGAGGGCTCTGCTGGAGAGGGGACCTGGGGGCTCCTTCTAGGCCAGATGTTTGCAGCTGGGGGACACTGCCTGAGGGGTTACAGGGTAACTCAGTGTGGGTGCAGAAGGGTTTTAGGGGCTCTGAGGGTGGTGCAGCATGCAGGTGCATGCATGAAGGGGGGCTGGGGTGATATGTTAGGGGGTCTGGGAAGCTGCTGCAGGCACAGGATATGGGAAGTCCTCTGGGATGTGGGGGTGCTGCAGTGGCAGATTTGGGGTGCTGTACTGAGGAGTGCAGGATGAGGCATTGGGGGCTGCAGGGGGGTGCATGAGGGGAGAAATGCACTGTGAGGGTGATGGGTTTGGGGGGGTTCAGGGTTACACACTGGGGGTCTGGAGCAACGGGGAGCAAGATAAAGCCCGGGGGTGGGGCTGAGGTGGCACCTGGGGGGCTGCGGGGACCCCACACCGCAGGGGCAGGGTAATGTAGGCACATGGGTGATGTGCCAGGGGGGGCCCTCCCCACCCTCTGCCCCGTGGCGTCTTTGCAGCAGCTGCCTGGCTGAAGCCCACCCTGTCCTGCTCCATGGGGAGCTCCTGATGGGGTTTTTGTTTGGGGGGGGAAGGGGTGCAGTGGGTCCTACCATTCCCATCAGCCTCCCCTGATGGGTTCTGCACCCCAGGGAGGAGCTGGGGGATCCCCAGGGGCCAGCAAGGCAGGACGGGGCCCCTTCCCAGCCAGGATTTATTCATGATGCCTTAACTCACGCTTGTTCTTCGGCCAAGGACTGATAGAAATGGTTAATTATAACCCTCATATTTTCTTTATGTCCTTAAGACCCTGAGATCTTGGCGGGGGGGTGACGGGGAGCAGTGGGGGGTGGCGAGGAACAACTCCAAACCAGGCAGGAATAAAGAGGAAACTTGAAGAACCGCAGCGAGTCCTCGGCACGGGCAGCCCAGCGGGGTTTGGGGCTGCGGTGGGGATTTCGGGGGGCCGAGCTCCCTTCCCACCCACACCGCCGGCCGCTCGGCCCCTCGCCAGCGGCTGCCGCAACTTGCAAAGAGGAGGGGAAAAAAATTGCAAAAGGAATAAAAAAAGAGAAAAAAAAAAAAAAGAAAAAAAAAAGGCAGCGGAGCCGGAGCAGGACTGCAATGCAGTGCCGCAGCCGAGCCCGCGCGGCCCCCGCCCGCTGCCGGGGGGAACGGGCTGGGACGGGGACAGGCGGCGGGGGCTGCGACAGGGACAGGGGGCTGGCTCGGGCCCCCACCCACTGACAATCTGCGCCGTGGGGTGGGAGCAGCTCTGCCCCCAAAAGCTGACGGGTTGGGCTGCCCCGCTCGTGCCTGGTGGAGACACGGGATGTACCCGAGGACACCCATGGAGGCGGTGGCACAGTGGGGAGGTGAGGGGACATCCCCAAGATCACGCTGCCCCACTGCCTGCTCTCCCTGCCCCATACACCGCCCCACTGCCTGCCCTCCCAGCCTCCCATCCCTCCCTGGCTGTCCCTAACCTGCCCGGGCTGTCCCCATGGCACTGCCCCACCCTGCGCAGCCCGTGCAGGAGGCGGATCAAAGCTTGGTGCCCTCGCTTGGGGATGCAGGATCAGCCCCCCGCCCCCATGGCAGGGGCTGCAGGCCCCCAGGGGCTGTAAGGTACTCAGCTGGAGGGGGAGCAGCAACAGGGTCTCCATTGCTAGGGTCTCCATTGGTTGGCTCCCCGCAGGCCCCTCCCGGGCCTCAGTTTCCCCCGGTCCTCAGCTCCCACAAGGGAGCAATTAGTGATGCTAATTAGGCTGCCCGGTTCAAAAGCAACCCCTGCAGTGAGGCCTGATGGTGCCTGCAGCCCCCTAGCCCCGGGCAGCACCGCAAAGGCCCCCAAGTAGCCCCCAAAGCAGCAGTTCCCTGGACAAGAGCCTGTGCTGCATCTCTGCCCCCAGAGCCCCCCATGGCACCCACCTGCCGGGGTCCCACACACGCCCGCTGGCACCCAGAGGGGGTGGGCGTGCGTGTGTGTCTGTGTGTGTGTGTGTGTGTGTAAGCCCTGTGCCACGCGCAGGGGAGGACACGCACAGCCACGTGCAGATGCTGGCAGAGCCACACGGGCACTGCCCAAGCGCACGAGCGACACATCCCTGGGCAGGTGGCACGGCCACGGGCACCCCCTGGGCATGAGTATTCACACACACACCCCGTGCACGAGCATTTACACACCCTGTGCACGTTTACACACACACACACACACACACACACACACACACACACACTCATCCATACCCTGCGCACACATCTTGCACAGGCGTTCACACCTTCACACATTTGCATGTCCCATGCACACGTGCACGGACAAGCTTGCACCTCCATTCCCCCACGTGCACAGACACGCACACACCCCGGTGCACAAGCACCCCTGTGCACTTGCACTGGCCCTCGCACACTGACGCCCACCCCTGCACACTCACGGGCGCACAGAGACACCCCCGGCACCTCTCACCCTGCCCGTGCCCACCTGAGCGCACCCGCGGGCTGCAGGGCGTGCCTGGCTGCGGGTGCTGAGTGCTCCCCGCTGTACCTGTCCCTGGGGATGGTGGCTCCGTGCTGCAGGAGCAGCGTCGCGATCATCGCAGCGGGGCTCACCTGCCCTCTGGGCAGTGCTGGGCTGGGCGCCCAAGGACTGGGAGGAGAGGCGGCTCATCCAGGTGCCCCCTCTGGGTACTGCCCACCTCGTGTGGCAGGTCTGGGTGCAGAGCGGATTCCCTGGAATGTGTTGCGGTGGAGTGCAACCCTGGGGTCCCCCACCTCATGCTCTCTGGGGAGCTTGCAGGGTGTCAGTGGCCTGGATCCCGCACCCTTTATCCATGGGTGCAGGGCAGAGCCAGGATCCCTGCCCCAGACCAAGGGGGCAGGATCCAGCACTGGGAGGTCACCCCCAGCAGCCCTCAGTCTCCAAATCCTGGCTCTCCTCCCACCCACCCTGGTGCACATGGGCAGTGATGGGGACAAACCCCTCAAGTGGTGGGGACAGACCCAGACACACATCCAGGTCTCCTCAGCTGCTGGAAGCTTTGGGGAACCTTTGAGGCCCTCGAGATCAAATAATCCTCAACTGGATAGGGGTTAAATGCAGCAGCTCCTGGTTCATCCCAAGCAGGATGTGGGGGTTGTGGGGGACCTCCAGCATCCTGCTCCACCCCCAGTGCCAGGTTTCAGGGCTCGGTGATGCTGATGCTGGTGTTTGCGGCAGTGACAGCCCCTCCGTGGGGTGGGAAGGTGGCTGTGGCCAAGCCATTGGGTGGCAAAGCCTGTGCTTGCAGCAGGGACCTTGTCTGGGTGGGAGTCACATAATCACCTCATTTTGTTGTGTGAAGGACTGCCCCTCATGGGGGGGCCCCCCAGACCCCCACACCATATTTCCCCGGGAGCAGTTGGGCAGGAAGAAGGTGTCCAGGTGTGGAGCCACACTCTGGGTAACTCAGTGCTTGATTCACCTGCGAGGTGGCCGGAGACACATGGCAGTGTCAGTTTGGGGCAGCAACACCCCCAAGGTCTCTCTGGCTGGCTTTTTTGAGGTGAGAGCACTCCTTTCCCAGTGCTGCAGGAAGGGCAGAGGAGCACCTGGCCCTGGGGGATGATGCTCTGGGCAAGGAAGGAAGAAGAGATGCAGGGAAGAGGGTGCACTCAAGCCACAGCTCACCTGCCCCCAGAAACTCCTGCCTGGGTTATCTGTGATCCTGCTTGTCTCTCTGCTTCCCCCGCTGGAGAGCCTGCTGTTCCTGTTCTCCTGAACCCTGCTGGCACTATGCATTCCCTGGCATTCTTCCCTGCTCTGGTCTTCTCTTGTAAGCTGCTTTCTGATGGGTTTGTGGAGGCACTTTGGGGCTGGAGCTGGGGTTGTGGAGGTCATGGAGACCCTTTGGGCCTGGAGCTGGGTTGTGGGGGGGCACTTTGTACCAGGTTTGCTTGCAGGAGTCAAAGCCACCTTTGCAAGATGATGGCTGTCCCCATCCTTGGCGGGTGCTCAGACCCGGCTGGGCTGGGGAGGGGGTGCTGAGCACGTCGGGCGGTGCTGCAGCCCTGGCTGTGACCTGAACACGTTCCCTGGCTCCATGGAGGAGCTGGGCTGGCCAGGGGAGCCTTGCGGGGTTGGGAGGTGTGGCACCCAGGACCTGGTACCTGTGACGTGTGAGTCGACCCATTGACCTGCACACTGAACCCACCACTGCTGTGTAGAGCCAGCTCTTCCCTGCTTCCATCCATCCTCAAAATGTGCCCTGCCAAAGCTCCCTGGGGGCTGGAAGAAGAGCAGCGTGTTGCTCTTCTTCTGTTCCCAGACTTGGAAGCTTCCCCTGGGGCTGGGAACAAGTCTTGAGGGTGCCACACCAGTGCTGGGTCTCTGTGGGTGCCCCATGCCTGGGGTCCCTGCCTGAGAAAAGGAGGAGATGAGTGGGCTGGATTTGTCCAGACTGACCTCATTCTTCTCTCCTGGGGATGCAAACCCCCTCCCCTCATCTCAAGGGGCCTTGCCAGGTGAACGTCCTCCCAGGAGTGTCCCCATTGTCCCCGGGAGGCTCGGAGCTGGCACCATCATTGATGCAGGGCTGGGTGATGCTCCCAGTGGCTTAGGAGATGTCAAGGGCCGGGAAACCCAGGGGCCAGCTGGGCTTCCCACAGCTTGTGAGGGATCCAGGTGACCTCTCGCAGACATTGGGTCTGTGCCCCTCTAGCAGAAGGTGAGGTGTCCTGGTGCAGCCCTGCTGCCCACGCAGGCCCTGTCCTGGGGACACTGGGGAGGAGTAGGGGCAGCAGGGACCTGTGTGGCCACCGAGATGATGTGTTTCAGGGAGCCCCTGACCCACCATGACGTTCAAGCAAGCGTCCATGATGGCCCCGGAGGCCACGGCCAGCACGCTGCCCATGAGCACGATGGAGAACTCCACTGAGGCCGCGGGGCCGGGCGAGAGCAAGGAGGACATGTTCACCAAGCTGAGGGACAAGTTCATGAATGAGCTCAACAAGATCCCCCGTGAGTAGCTCCTTTCCCAGGTGTTGCCCTCCTGATGACCCCCCCACCACGCTGCTCCCAGTACAACCTGTGGAACAAGGTTTTTGGGTGGCTGGGAGGGAGCTACAGGGCTCAGAGGGCTACAGAGCTGACCACGACCCTGGCTTTTGCCCACAGTGCCACCCTGGGCCCTCATCGCCATTGCGGTGGTGGCCGGACTCCTCATCCTCACCTGCTGCTTCTGCATCTGCAAGAAGTGCTGCTGCAAGAAGAAGAAGAACAAGAAGGAGAAGGGCAAAGGCATGAAGAATGCCATGAACATGAAGGACATGAAGTCAGGCAACCAGGTGATGTCCTCCTGGGCTGCTTGGCCAACAGCCCCTCTGGCTGAGTTATGGGCTGTGTCAGGGCACTCATAGATCAGGCGGCAGACTGGGATGGAGCCACCAGGACCCTGGGATGGGACAGTGGAACCAGGACCTGAGACAGCAGCACTGTCCTCTTCCAGTGTCTGGTGGCCCAGATGGACCAGGCTCAAGCTGGCCTGGGCCTGCCAATGCTTCACCTGAGCCAGGAAATGTTGATTTAATCCCTTGTGTCTCTTACCTCCCTCTGGGTCACACTCATTTCTCTGAGCCTTTAGCTGAGAGGGGAGGGCCACCAGGCCAAAACACCCGCCAGTTTGGGATCCCCAAAAAGTCTGTGGTGAAGCGGCAGGTGCTGGTACCTCATCCTGGGGGCCAGCCCGAGGTGGGCTTTGGTACCCACAGGCTTGGGGCCACCCTGGCCATTTCAATGGCCTTGACCCACAGCCATTTGGAGGGGGTTGGAGAATTTGGGTGTCTGTTCTTCAGAGCCACGTGGGCACCATGGGCATGCAGACAGGGATGGAGCAGGAGAGGGGGGAGATGTGGGGTGGGATTCCCCAGTGGAGAGCAAGGGCTGCATCCTCTGGGGCTCCATGGGTGGTACAAGCCTTGATCCCTCACCCTGCCATGGGTCCCTTGGTGTCTGTGTAACGTGTCTCTCTTCACCCACGGTGCCCTCGCTGCCCTCCTGCCCTCCTGCCCTGGCTGCCTCTCTGCTCTGGGACACCCTCCACGTAAGTGTCACCGTGAGCCTCCTCCATCATCTGCTTCCAGGGTGGGATGGGGGACTGGGGTCACATCAAAGAGGGGGTCAGGAGCTGGGGCTCCCACCCCATGGACTGCACTTGGAGAGGCAGGAAGAGGGCTGAATTTCCTGGGGACGATCTATTTCTGAGCCTACAAAGCCTGGAAATGGCCCTGATAAGCCCTTAGCTCTGGCAGTAGTGCTCCTCCAAGCACGGGCTGGGGGGCACAGGACCCACCACCTGCAAGCACCAAGCCTCCCTCCACTGGAGTCAGTCCCTTGTCCTGGCACCCCTGGCAGCCCCCACGTCATCTTGGCTGGACCAGCACTGGGGGCTCCCCGGCAGCTGCACGGCTGTGGCAAAGCCAGTGCCACCCCCAGCCTGCTCTGTCAGTGCTTTGTGTCCCCAGCACATGGGTCTCCTTTCCCATGGTGGGGAGAACCTGGGGTGTTGAGATGCCAAGAGGGTTGGGGTGCTGATGTCCCCAGCGGTGTGGGGCCAGGGCTGCTGGGCTGTGACCGTCCCGCTGAGCTGGACACCTTGGCTGCCGTTCCAGGACCAACAGGACGACGACGACGCAGAGACGGGCCTGACAGAGGGGGAAGGTGAGGAAGAGGAGAAGGAGCCAGAGAACCTGGGCAAGCTGCAGTTCTCGCTGGACTACGATTTCCAGGCAAACCAGGTGATGGAGGGGCTGGGGCTCAGCTGAGGAGTGGGGTTTGCCCAGGGGCGGATTTGAGAGGACAGGTCTCCATGTTGGAACTGGGAGGCACATGAAGGAAGGAGGAGCTGGGTGCTGTGCCACAGGAAGTCCTGCCCCATGTTGGGCTGGAGATGAGCTCTTGGCAGCTGCAGTGCATGGCTGGGCTGTCTCACTGAGGACTCCTCTGCCCTTCCAGCTCACAGTGGGGATCCTCCAAGCTGCCGAACTGCCAGCTTTGGACATGGGCGGCACCTCAGACCCTTACGTCAAGGTGTTCCTGCTCCCTGACAAGAAGAAAAAGTACGAGACCAAAGTGCAGAAGAAGACCCTCAACCCTGCCTTCAATGAGACCTTCACCTTCAAGGTGAGCCCCTTCGCCCATAACACAGGACCTTGTCTCCCACTCCCATCCTTCCCCCTGGTTGTAGCAATCCCGTGTGCTGACCTTCCCTTCCAGGAGTGGGTGGTCCTGGCTCAGGGTCCTCCGAGCCCCTTGCAGCCCGGTTGTTGTCCCTTTGTGCAGGTCCCCTACCAGGAGCTGGGTGGGAAGACGCTGGTGATGGCCATCTACGACTTCGATCGCTTCTCCAAGCACGACATCATCGGTGAGGTGAAGGTGCCCATGAACACGGTGGACCTGGGCCAGCCCATCGAGGAGTGGCGGGACCTGCAGAGTGGCGAGAAGGAGGAGGTGAGAGCCAGGCCTCAGCCAGCTGAACCCCTGGCTGGGGGATTGAGATGGGGGCTGGCCATGGGGCGAGCTCTGCTTTCAGGGCCATCCCACAGTGCTCAGGGTGATGATCACTGTGGGGTCCCACCAGGGTACCATCAGTGTCCTGGCAGGGCAGGATCTGACCTGTTGTTCCTCTGTGTAAAAATGTTTTACTAACAAAAAATGAAGACTATAAAACATCCTGAGTGCTGTGCTGGGCCTGGCTTGTCCTGGACCCCAATGATCAAACTCTTGTGTTGGTGCACAGGGTGCCAGCTTGTGCCTGGACTGAGCAGGGTTTGGGGGGACCTGCATGTGCGATCATGTCCAAACACTGCAGTCTGAGGCACTGGCAAGGCTTTGATCTCCACTCCCTGCTCTGCTTGGCAGCCAGAGAAGCTGGGAGATATCTGCATCTCCCTGCGGTACGTGCCCACGGCCGGGAAGCTCACTGTCTGCATCCTGGAAGCCAAGAACCTGAAGAAGATGGATGTGGGGGGCCTCTCAGGTGGGTGTTGCTCAGAGGCAGCCTCCCCCCACCCCACTGGGGGCTCTCAGCATCCTCCGTGGGGAAGGACTCTGGGGCCATCTGTCTGGCAGAGCTTGGGAAAACCCCCCAGTGCCTCCTCACGCCTTGGAGGCAGCCCAAGGTCTGGCTGTGGGGCGAGGGGAGACGGGCGTGGGATGCGTCCCTGACTCTTGGGAAGGACGCTTTGAATTTGGTCCCCCTGGTTTGAACAGGACCAGGATGCTGCAGGACCTGGGTGGTGAAAGTGCTCCTCTGCCATTTGCTCTTGGTCCTCCTGCTCCTTGACCTGGGGGCTGGGGACCTAAGTTGACAGCATGTCTTGTGCTCAAAGTGTCTTCCCAGCCCCATCCTGGGGCTGAGCTCTGTGCCCGGGGGTCCTCAGCTCTCTCCAGACATGCTTTAACCACAACAAGAGCAATACCTGCATGGCTGGAAGGCCTCAGCTTTATTGTGGGCTTTCCTGCTCCAGAAACGGGGGGACAGGCCAGAACCCACACAGTGTCACTCACCCGACAGGCCAGCTGTCACTCCACTGTCCCCAGCCCTCCTACAAGGGGGCCCACAGCACAGAATCCCAGAATCATTCCTGTTGGAAAAGACCTCCAGGATCATCAAGTCCAACCTGTGCCCGATCCCCACCTTGTCACCCAGACCAGAGCACTGAGTGCCACGCCCAGGCGTTCTTTGGACATCTCCAAGGACAGGGACTCCACCACCTCCCTGGGCAGTTCCAATGCCTGACTGCCCTTTCCATAAACAAATTCTTCCTGATGTCCAGCCTGAACCTCCCCTGTCTCAACTTGAGGCCGTTTCCTCTTGTCCTGTCCCTGTTCCCTGGGAGCAGAGCCCGATCCCCCCCCCGGCTGCCCCCTCCTGTCAGGGAGTTGTGCAGAGCCACAAGGTCCCCCCTGAGCCTCCTTTGCTCCAGGCTGAGCCCCCCCAGCTCCCTCAGCCTGTCCTCATACGTCTGACTCTCCAGACCCTTTCCCAGCTCTGCTGAATGCAGAACAGCTCCATCCCTTGGCCAGTTGCTCCCACAAATCCTCTCCAGCCCAACTGTTTTGTCTTTGGCATCCATCTACAAACCTCAGCCCACCTTCACTCAGGGCGGTCTCTCCCTCACCCTGGGTTGAGATGTCTCCTGGGCCCAGGCCAGTGGCTAATGCCCCATCCTGCCCCCCAGATCCTTACGTGAAGATCCACCTGCTGCAGAATGGCAAGAGGTTGAAGAAGAAGAAGACCACAGTCAAGAAGAAGACCCTGAACCCCTACTTCAACGAGTCCTTCAGCTTTGAGATCCCCTTTGAGCAGATACAGGTTTGTCTGATGACTCCCCTGGGATGGGAGATGTCCTGAAGCTGCCTGAGCCTTTGTCCCAGCCTTCTCAGCAGCCTGAGCCACTCCTGCTGAGCTCCTGGTCTGGTCACTCTGGAGATTCTTCCAGTCTCATCTGGGGCCTGGGCTGATGCTGAGGGCAGCTGGTGGGGGAGCAGAGGTGGGAGGCTGGGCAGTGCCCATGGGAGATGAACTCCCAACCCAGATCATGGCTGAAATGGGGCTTTCCTCTGCTCCTGATCCTGCAGTGCTCACCTCAAACATAACAGGGTGGTCCTGGGGGCATTTTGGACCTTTGGCCTCTGCCTTCTGCCCCTCCATGTCCTGTGCAAGCCCCTGCACGTGCCCCTTGCCCCTGCCCTGTAGCCCACAGCTCTTGCCCAGCCCCACAGCACACCTTGGGGACCTTTCCCAGTTGAGTCAGCTCAGGATGAGCTGGGCCCCCATGGGCTCTGGGCTCCTCGGGGAAGGACATGAAGGAAGCAGGGAGGGGGCCCCGCCCCAAAACGAGCAACAGTGGGGCTCAGCCTTGGGGGATCCCTGGGGCACCCTGGGGCAATGGAACTGTCATGGCCACTGTGCCTTTCCAGCCCTCTAAAGGAGGTTTCCTCCTTTAGAAAGTGCAAGTGGTCATCACAGTGCTGGACTACGACAAGCTGGGGAAGAACGAAGCCATCGGCAAGATCTTCACAGGCTTCAACTCCACCGGCACGGAGCTGCGGCACTGGTCCGACATGCTGGCCAACCCCCGGCGGCCCATTGCCCAGTGGCACTCGCTGAAGCCAGAGGAAGAAGTAGATGCAGCTCTCGGGAAAAACAAATAGGCAGCTCTGCCGGCGCGGCGCTGCGGACAGTCGAGCCAGAGCTACTGATACCTCAGTTCTGCAACCTTCCTTTTGGTTTTTTGTTGTGTTTTAAGCTGAAATGCCCTTTGATGCCTCTGGAAGGGTATCCAGGCAGTCCCAATAGCTTCCAGGGGAAGAGGTTAAAGACATGGATGGTTCTTTTTTTTCTTCAGCATCGCTCCCTTCTGCTGCATGTCCCATTGCCTCTGCTCACCATGCCTTCCTGGTGCAAAGCCACCGGCACACCCGAGACCTTCCCCAGCAGCTGTGTCACCAGCCTGCAGCACTGCTGCTGCCATCCTGCCCTTGGGATCACGTGGGGACCTGTGGAACATTGCATGGAGGTGATACTGGAGCCTGACGGTGCGAGATGACCAGGCCCACTGTGCTTGGTTGGGGCATGACCAGCAGTGAGACAGAAAAATGGTGCAGAAGACCCTCTGAAGAGACCCAGGTGCCTCCCCCTGGCCCTCCCCAAGGAAGGCTGAGTGCCCCTGGCCAGCTCCAGGTTTGGGTTCTCTGAGGAGAGGCTTGCAGGGGCCGTGGATCCCGCTGTGGTGGTGGGGTGCCAAGCCCTCAGTGCTGCAGCAGGAGCTGTGGAGGCCAGTCTGGGCACAGGGAGCCTCAGGAGGGCTGCTCCAAGGAGACACAGGGTGAAATGTGGATGCACCAGCAGCACCGTGTGGATCACCACCAGCACCAGCACCACCACCTCTGTTTTGTCCCCAGAGGAGCAGCGCTGGGTGATTTCCATCTGTGTCCCACCATGCTTGGTGAATCCTGTAGATCAAGATGCTTCCACAAGGCAGGTTTACAATGAGAGGTCTCCAGATGTGATGGGGGCGGCCCCCCAGAGTGGTACCAAGTGTCTCCCCAGAGACCGTCCATTGCACGTCCCAGGGCTCAGCCCCGCCATGGGCGCCCCAGCCTGGGGTAGCTGAGGGTCCATGGGGAGCTCCAGCCCCACCACCTGCTGCAGGTGGGGATGGCAAGAGCAAGCCCAGGGCCAACAAGGGACCAAAGCCCTCAACCCCCATGAGCTGCTACTCCCCACCAGGCCATTGGCTGTTGAACCCACCCTGTCCTGCTCCCCTCAGGGGTATAAGCCATATCCTTGACCCTGACAGTGGCTAAGAGCTTCTCTGGGCCACTTCTCCCACTGTCCCAGAAAAGCCCCTGAGCTGGAAAGCCAACACAGTTCTCTGCAGCTGGGAGAGGGTTCAGCAGCCCTGCCCAGTTCAGTCCAGTCTGTACTGGAGCACTGATGTTAGCTCCTGTCCCTGTCCCAGCTCCAGCTCCACAGCAGCCTCATGCTCTGCTCCCTTTGGCTTCCCTGGACTCAGTGCTGGGGGTTCCAGCACTGCAGCAGTGAAGGGTAGAGCCCCAGGGATGTGCTGGCACTGGGGACGCTGCTCTGGGGGTTCAACACCTGGGCTGGGACCGTGGTGCAGGGCATCCCGGTACGAAGTGCAAAAACTGAGCTCATCCCGGTGCTCTCGGATGCTTTGGCAGCTCCCACAGCTCTAGCTGCCCAAAGGACATCCTGGCCCTCTCTGGAGGTGGGGAGATGATGGGAAACTTGGTGGCAGCCACAGCTCAGGGGGTTCAAATGGACACGGGGACCAGCCCCTACCCCTGGAGGGTTGTGCAGCTCTGGGACAGGTCCCCAGGGCAGGACATCTCCATCCGTGGGAGGTTTGGGGCTTGGATAGCCAAGCTGCAGTGTGGGAAGGGGATGTTGGACAGGGACCTCTAATGACCACCTCCACCACCACTGCAGCTGCACTTGGCCCATGCCCTGGTGAAGGTGGCACTGGGGCCACGCTGGGTCTGCAGGGGTCATCCAGCCAGTGGTCCCTCAGGGCCATCTCCTGCTTTAATTAGTCCCTTTTCCTAATGGGTGCGTCAGCGTCAACAGATGGGGTCCTGCCCTGCCCCCATAGCCAAAAGGAGAAGTCTTGGGATGCTTTTAATAATGGGGAGTTGGAGGGGGGCTGATGCCCATGGTCAGGAGCACTGGTAGGACTCAGTCTCATTTTGGGGTCCATCCAGGCACCGGAGGGGTGTGTGTGGGGGGTGTCTGCCTTACATGGAGTGGGTTAAAAGATGAGGAATTAGAAAGAGCACTGAAATCCTACTGTCTGCAGCCAGTGAGTGTGCATGGCCCTGCAGCCTTCCCAGGGAAGCAGGTGGAGGTGTGCACCTGCACATCTTCACCCTGCACATCTGCACACCTGCACCCTGCACATCTGCACTCCTGCACATCTGCACACCTGCACTGTGCACATCTGCGCCCTGCACATCTGCACCCTGCACATCACACCTGCACCCTGCACCCTGCACATCTGCACTCTGCACATCTGCACCCTGCACATCACACCTGCACCCTGCACCCTGCACATCTGCACCCTGCACATCACAGCTGCACACACCAGATGCACCCCCTCCTGTGTGCTCCCCTCCCCTCCGCCCCCAGACCCGCTGCATCGGCCGGGGTCTCGCCAGGAGTGGAGATCCCACCTGGCTGGTTTCCATTCAGACTCTTTAAGCCTTGGGGGAGGGGGAAGACTGTGACTTTAATACATTTCTTTTTTTTTTAATAAAAAGGGAAAACCAACCAACATACTGAAGCCATCTGCGCTGCCTCTGACCCCCCCTTAGCTGTGTGTAGGTAAAATATATGGAGACATAGCTGTATATACCACGAGCAGTGCATGTGACGCAGCCACGTAGCAGTAGCAGCATGGCCCCAGCCCGGCGGCGCTGCCACCGCCCCGGCACTGCCGTCCCCATCTCCGGCCTCCCGCCAGGGAGGAGGCGGCGACCACCAAAACTCATCGCTCGAGAGCTCTCCACCGCCCTGATTTTCTTCCCCCCAAATAAAATGAAAATTCCCAATTAAATCATATAAAAGAAGAAAATAATGCCAAGAAGCAAAGCATGCCAAGCCCGGCCCGCCAGCGGAGGGTGAGCTGTCACCGACGCAGCCGTGGCGTCCATGTGTGTCGTGTTCCTGTATCTTGTCGCGTTTGTCCCATGGCCGGGTAGCAGCAACATCGTGGCTTCGGTGTCCTGTGTCGCGTTGGTGCATTTCACCGTCAGAGCAACTTTAGAAGCCATATTAGAGCACGGTGCACCGGGACCCCACGGGGACAGGCCCACGGTGAGCCGTGACCCCCTTCCCCCCATGTGTCCATGTCCCCCCGGGTTTCGTGGGGCTCAGGCTGCCAGGAGCCGCACCGGCCACCGCCTCGGTGGCCTTGGTGCCGCTGTCACGCCGAGCGAGGGGACGGGACAACGCCGGGCACAGATGTTGGGGTCGACCTGCCGGTGGTGAAAAGGCTTTTTGGAGCAATTTGGGTTTTTTCTGCCATGTCCAGTCGGTGGTTTCTGTTTCGGGGACAAGAGCTGGCATTCCCTCTCCTGCCGGCACCGCGGAGCAAACCCAGCTGTGCCACAGGCACGCTCCCGGGGTTAAAAGGAAGTGAATCCACGAGTCTTGGCAACAGGCTCCGGTTCCTTTTCCTTTTTTCTCCCGAACTTGGAGGAAGGAGTCAGCTCCTTTGGGAGTCGCAGGCTCGGCCATTCCTGGACCCGCAACGCCGGCCCCGCTCTGCCCCATCCCAGCCCCGCAGCGCGCGGCTCCGGCGGAAGCTGCTTTTAATGCCCCTTCCCCTCGTGTGGACTCTGTCGTTCCGTCTCTGATCGTTTGATGGTTATTTTGTAATGATCTCCGTCTCCTTATTAAAGAAACGAGCTGAAAGGAGCTGGCTCCCTTCTGGTCTTGCTGCTGGGGCTCATGAGGCATCCGCGGTGAGGGGCAGGACCCAGGGCAGTGAGAGCCCAGGGATGGTGGAGGGATAAAGGTGTGGGTGGAACCTCACAAGGGCCCAGGTCCCCCCAAACACAGAATCATGAAATCATTTAGGTTGGAAATGCCCTCTAAGATCACGGAGTTCAACTGTTAGCCCAGCACTGCCATGTTCACCGCTAAACCGTGTCCCAAGTGTCACATGCATGCACCATTTGAACACTTCAGGGATGGCAACTTCACCACTGCCCTGGGCAGCTGTGCCAGGGCCTGACCACCCCTTCAGGGAAGAACTTTTCCCCAGTATCCAACCTGAACCTCCCCTGGCACAGCTTGATGCCGTTTCCACTTGTCCTGTTCCCTGGGAGTAGAGCCTGACCCCCCGCAGCTGCCCACTCCTGTCAGGGAGTTGTGCAGAGCCAGAAGGTCCCCCCTGAGCCTCTTTTCCTCCAGNAGCAGAGCCCGACCCCCCCTGGCTGCCCCCTCCTGTCAGGGAGTTGTGCAGAGCCACAAGGTCCCCCCTGAGCCTCCTTTGCTCCAGGCTGAGCCCCCCCAGCTCCCTCTGACTTGTGCTCTGGGCAGCTTTGAACCCCAGATGAGCAAGGCCGGGCCAGACATGGGGCACAGGTGGGAAATATCAAAGGTCCCCACAGAATTCTTTGCCCCCAGCACAGAGAGTCTGGTCCATACAGTCACATCCTGCTCCGCAGGGATGCTGGACACCCCCAACCCTAAGGGAGGAACTCAACCTGCACCAGCCACCTCTGAAGACTGGAACATGTGGAGGTTCCAGCAGTCTCATCCGAGACAGAGGTTCCCAGATGTGACACCACCTCCTGCCTGTGCCACACTTTGTGCTGACCAAACTTCTGAGCAGACCAAACACAGGGCTTGCCACCACAGCGGGAGATGGGCCTGATCCCCAGTGTGGTGCTGAGGAGGAGATGGGACCCTCTCCAGTTCACGTTCCCACTGCTGGGTGCTTTTCAGGGATGTGCATCCCAGTTCCTTCATTTCAGCTTCCCTTGAAAAGGCACCTGTGTTGCAGCTGCAGAGCGTTTGTGCTTTTACGGATGAGGGAGATTGTTATGCCATGAGAATTTTGGGGGGAACACAGAATTTCAGCTCAAACAACTTGTAATTCCAGAAAGATGGAAGCAAAGTCAAAGCTTCTATTTTATCAACTCTTATTTTATTCATTTATAAATACTGTTGTGTTTACAAGCATCATAGCTGTGAATATTATTCCCAAACTTTCAAACACATAATACTTATAATACTATATAACAACAACCAGTAAAACAAATCATTCATCTCAGGGTTTGAAAGGCCACTCAAAAGTTGCATAAAAATACATTCTCTCCCCATCTCATCAGCCAGTCCTGCTTCTCCAAGGAGTTTATTTACAAAGAGCCATCACCAAACTCGCAGCCACAACAGGTGGGTTCACCCCAAGCAATTAAAATTAAGTCACCCCAAGCAATTGCTTAGAAAAAACACCTCGTGTTCCCCGAGGGGGACCACGTCTGGCAAATGCTCTGGTTCCAAGAGGGATCAATTTTAAAACCTACTTGCTCCACACCCTGCCCCAAGCACAGGGTTCGAGGTGTCCTGTTCGCCACCTCCTCAGTGCACTGGTTATGTCAGGCATGAAGTGAGACAAAAAAAATCCATTCTCAAGAATTTGCTTTGCAGTTGCGCCGTCACCACGAGACACTCACAGCTTTGGCTGATCAGAGACACTGAGCTGTGGGGGCCCAGGGCTCGGGAGAACGTAGTGCTAAGCAGACACTTCAGCTAAAGTGGTTTGGCTTTGCAAGGTGCCAGAAGAACGAGCCTCCCACAGCCTTCCCACTCTGTTCCTTCGGAAAAAGCACAGTGAGTGTCCTGGTAGGAAGGGGCAAAACATCAGTGCAGGATGGATTTGTCAGATTGGGTTGAACCCTCTCCCTAAAACAGACACCAGGCTTCTTCCTGCTGCCAGGAACCCGCCCGTGAGAAGAACAGGATCTTTATTCTGAACTCTCCTCCTCCTCCTGCCGGGATGCACGGCCTGAGGCGCCGGCCCAGCACCCGCCCAGCTGGGGAGCGTCTCCTCCTCCACGTGGCACAGAAGGGACCGGGCTCCTGATCCCCTGACCAGAGCCAGAGCCCGAGGCTGAAGCGAGGAGCGGGTCACCAAGAGAGAAAACATCAAGAACGGCAGAAGTACTCACATAAAGAGTGCACCAAGAGGGAACGGCGTGCAAGGGAAGCATGGACCGGATCTCAAGACTTAAAGCCGTTAAATAGAGCAGGGTTAAAATCAAGGAATATAAAAAGGATGCCTGGCTTAGGCAGTGCTCTGCAGAAACCCTGGTGCCTTTACTAGCTTTGGTCTCTTCCTCCCAAAGCTCAGCAGCAGAGGAAGGGCCTCAGTGTATCAGGAGAAACGATGCCTCAGCTGCACAAACGGCTCCACCAGCTGAAGAGCAACTTGTGGTCAGAGCTGCTTGGGGAAACCTGGCAGCTCCAGGAAGAGCAAGAGAGGTGGAAACAGGCAGGACAGGGAGGGGAAGGGGGAAAAATGGAGAATTAGGGAAAGAAAAAAAACAAAAACAAAAACCCAAGAGAAAAAACCCCAGGGAGAGGAAAATAAAGATGCTTTCTGAGGCAATAACCAGCAAAAGGTTTGAAAAAGCCCAGGATTGCCCAATAGAGATAAGTTTTACCCTGTTGAGCAAGCTCAAGTATTCTGCTCATGTTCAAGTATCTCATCTCTCTGACAGTGGAGAGCCCCCCCAGCCAGAGCCAGCAGAGCTGCTCGGGAACACGGCAGAGCTGCTCCATGGCCACCTCCAGGTTCAGTGACCAAGAACTGCTGCCCTTGGCCAGACAGAGTCTGGGGAGTCCAAGGACAAAGGGGATGAAGGGACAAATATGGAAGGACGTAGATGGGAAAGTGTTTTGGATACAGCAAGACATCTCTGAGAGGGAAAGTACTGTTTGTGAGGAGTCTGTTAAGGGGAAGCTCAACAGACCTGATGACGTCCCACAGCGTGGAGAGAGGAGCCAATGTCTAAATGCCCATGGAGAGAACAATTCCGAACTGTTCAGAGTGCACGTAACATTAAAGGGGAGTATTTCTGGAGGTTTTCTTCAAGATCAAGGCTTATCACAAGTTTTTGACAGGTTAGAAGACTTTCATCATGGTGATTCAGTTCCCAGCAGCTCCTTGTCCCTCTGACACTGACACACCCTGATCTTTCCAAGGTGTGTGGGACAGGATGCTGGCATTCTCTCTCTACAAATCCTGCTGCAAATCAAAGGGGGGTACCCGAAATACCAGACCAGACTCTACTACGGGGCTCTGCCTTCAGGGAGGCAGCAGGAGAATGTCCCAGATGGCTCTTGGGAAGGGGAGGCTGGTTTCTGGCGTGGGCACAGCTCCCCGCAAGGTGATTTATGCTCGCACACAGGTGAGAGCAGCAGCAGGTCTGCAGGGGTTCGAGTTTATCCTTCAGAAAGCTCGGCAAGTGCCTGTGATTTATCCTGTCCCAAGGAACAGGAGTCCAGGTGGCAACTGGATGCTACCAGCCACAGAGACAGGAGCCCTGGAAGGACACGTGACACAGGATCACCCAGGCTGTGGGGGAAAGGGAGGGTGAGGGATAAGGGTCTGACACTGAGTGTCAGCACTGATGTTACTGAACAGGTTCAAAATCTTATCTTAAAGGAAAGACTCAGTCTACTGGGGCAAGAGGAGAAGGTCTCTGTGCAAAACAGCTCATCAGCCTGGGACAAACATGAGCTCTGGTGGCTTTCACAGCACCACATTTAACCAGAGTCCCACATCTCAGTGGGCTGATGTGCATCCTCAAAGTCCCAGCCCGCGTTCACATTTCCCACTTGTAAAGGGCTTGGATATGCTGGATTAGTTCTTCAGATGTCACTTTTTACAGTAGGAGCTTCCCACTCCAGGTCAGAGTCCAAAACCAAATACTGAGCTTCTGGAAGAAGTTTTGGCAGCTCAAACCCAGTCCTCACATTTCTCCCTTGAATAAAATGTCCGAGATACCACAACATGCATAAATTAAAGAAACTAAAATGGCAGGGGGTGTGTTGGGGGGAAATAGGGGTAGAAAGGGAATGTACAGCAAAGGGCAGGGCAAGGCAGGTGTGACATTGATCCCACGGCTGAAACGCTTGCTGTACGTGACGGGAAGGAAAGGGGGTAGGGCTCGGTGGTGGGGTTGGCAGCTGGTGTAGGACACCCCTCCTTGTCCTGCCTTTGCTCAGGATTCCTATTTGGAGAGTTTGCTGATGACACGAATGAGGGCTCCGTTCTCATCCTTCAGCCTTTGGTTGTCCGACTTCAGCTCTGTCAAAATCTGCAGAGAGACAAAGACGAGGTGGGATCAGAGGGGCTCAGAGGGCCAGAGGGGACGTTGCATCCCCTCCACCCAGCACACTTCCATGGCTCTGCAGCATCTCCCGAGCTTTCACAAGCTGGCTGCCAGGCGTGAGGGGTGAGAGGGGCCTCGAGCACAGCGCTGAGCCAGGGAGCCCCGAGCCAGGGAGCCCCTGGTGCGAAGCAAGGCCACAGCCCCAGCAGCAGGTCAGGACCAGGCCGGCAGGGCAGGAACCATTTCTGAGCTGTTTCATACCAAACCTGTGCCCAGAGGCTAAATACAGCTCAGCAGACAACAATAAAGCTGGTTTTCCTGATTTGCTTTTTCCATTTTGCCAGGACTAGAGGGGAAACCAAAGGTCTGGAATCTTCATTTAGAACTGGACCTTGCCAGATCTCTTTAGAATACCCCCAAACCTCCTTGGGACCCCACAGATGTGTAATACAGTCACAAGTGCTGAGGCCAGAGCACTGGTGGAACACACTGACACTGGAGGTACCTCCTGGGTGCTCAACTGAGGTTGCAACACAGGCGAAGCACTTTGGAAATAGAGAAGAAATAGCTTCAACAAGACCCTTCCAGCATTCCCATGGCAAAAACCCCGCTGACTTCCCGTGCTCTCCATGCTGCAGTGAGTGACCTTCAGGACTGTTCCCAGCTGCTGGGCACCAGAAAGAGACCTCCTGCTCCTGTCTGGGGTGTGACACACAAGGGGTCACTCCCACCACAGGTGCCAGCAGACCACAGGGTGACCAGCCCCAAGCCTGCAGCAGCACCCAGGGCAGAGCGGGATCACACGCACGGTACCTGTATGAGCTCAGCCACGACTTCTCTTTGCCAAGGTGCATCTTAGAGGAATTCCCTCAAATTAAAAATCTGCACTAAATCTTCTCCTTCCTCCTAACTTGGTGTTTCAGCTCTGACCACAATGTTCTGCCCCCCTCCACCTGCAGTCCCTCCATGATCGCCAGCTCTGAGTGTGGGCAGCTCCTGGGGCAGTACCAGCTCCCACCAGAGCAATTCCCTTCCTCCATGGTTGGGCCAAGCCATGGTGGCCCAAACACACCCAACTCCATCCCTGTGGGCACTGGTGGTGGATGCTTCAGGTGGGAGGTTTTGCCAGAGAGGGAGGAGGGGTTGGTGCTGCATGGCAGGATATTGTGGAAAGGGTAAATCCATGTGCTGGGCTGGCCAGAGCTCCAGCCAGGGGTGCTGAATGTGCCTCCCTGGACCCGGTGCTGCTGTGACAGGTGCATCACCATGGCTGGGCTGTCACCAGAACAGCACTCATGGCTCCTTGTGCCATTCCTCATGGCCAAAGAAGAGGCATCGCCATCATCAAAGTGATCAGGAGCTCAGAGACACAGCAGAGCCTGTGATGTCTCCGCACTCTTGTTTCCTCCTGAGCTTCACCTGCCACCCACACTGGTGCCTCTCAGTGCCCTGCAAGAGCCCCACCACCCACCGGGGGCTGCAGATGGACAGTCCCTGTCAGGCCCCTGTCACTGCTTGGGGTGGCTCTGCAGTGCCCACTGCTGTGGTACCAGGTGTGTGAAGTCCTGGCACTGGCTTTGGTAGAGAGAATCTGTCACAGGTTCCCAGAAACGATGCCAGAGAGAACCAGCCCAGTCCAGGGCTCAGCTGGAGCCTCACACGGGGGCTTTGTGCAACCTGTGTCATTTATTTGGAAATGCAGGAGTGGAAGTGCACGTGAAATCAGTGCCTCTGGACAGGCTTCCTGGTCATAACCTGGCTCCACCAGCGCCCAGTGAGGCTTCCTGAAAGCCACGCATCGGCCTTGCACAGTGTGAGCCCAGGGCGTTCCTCCCTTTGAAACAGAGTAGCCTCAAGTCAGGTGAAATGAACCCATGGGGACAGGCTGGACAGGCTGGACGTTTCCAGCAGCTTTACAGATGTCTCACAGGAATGGTGAGCAGGGATGCGGCCCAGCCCCAGGGAATGGTGGGGCTGACCATGATGCAGCGTCAGTGTCAACTGAGTTTGGGCTGGAAGCTGCTCTGGAAGCAGGGCTGCGTGTCACCTGTGACCCTGGAGAGCACGGCTCCTCAGAAATAAAGTGGATTTGGGAAAATGAGATTCACTGAAAAGCACTGCTGCCAGAGCATGGTACATCTGGCAGAGCTTGAACTGGTGACATCACTGTACAGCTGTGATGTCCACAGGCACCACTGAGGCAGAGTTTACACGTACCAGCAACATCCTGCGTTAGACCTACTAAAAGAGGTGAAAATAAATCAGCAGAACTCACAGACCACAGCTCTCCCCCAGCTCGGGCACTGGCAGGGAACTGCAAACCTGTAAGTGAGGAGGGAAGGATGAGCCTCAGCCAGAAAGAGCCGAGGGGAGATGGGAGGGAAGTGATAACATGGGTACCTCCTGGGAGGAGGAGAGAGGTGACCTGCAGGTTGTGAAACATCAGTTCTTTGAGTCTGGAAATAATTTTGCCCAATTTTCCCTCTTAGATCTCAAAGCATGTGGGGAAGAAGAATGACTTAAACTCATGGTTTATGAGAAGAAAGGAGGCAGGGTCAGGTTGGAGGATACTTCCACAGGTTAAAACCAGAAAGGCTCTGAGATCATTTCACCTGACTATCCACACAATCCAGGGCACACAACATGACACCCGACTCTCCCAGCCCTTGTGACACACATGTGGGCTTGAGCTGAGACTCCTGGAAAGGGGAAGCCACAATTCCCCTGATTAGTTTGTTTCTATGGTTAATCAGCCTTGATATAATTTGTGTGCTAAGAATAGATGTTTTTATTCTGTGGTGCCACTTCCAGCCCACAGGAGCAGACGACTTCTGTGTCTGAGGGGATTTGAATATCCCTACTAACCTGCAAAGGACAGGTAGGGCCCCAGGAAAGGAGCATTTACAGCTTTATTTTAGCATTGAACCAATGAGGTAGCGGGAAGAGACGTAATTTCACTGTGAGATGTGTGAGGGCAAAGCTTAGGGAAGACTCATCCTTGGGTTTCAAACATTAATTGTCCTGCACTGGATTTAAAACAGAAGATGAAAACACAGAGTGCTCCTGGTCTGGCCCCTGCTGCATCCCCCACCCTGTGCCAGCCCATGGGAGGCGGGGGGGTGCTGAGCCTGTGGACTCAGACTCAAAAATTTCAGTTTAAAGTACGGAAAGGAGCTTGTGCTTTCTGTTCAAGTGACCAAGAAAATCTGCTGAGGACAGCCCAGTTTGTAGTTTTTCTAAAAATACCCTTTCCGTCTAAAATGTTCATTTTTCACAACATCCCTGAAAATTTCCGACATTGTTCATCCTGCCTTTGGATAATCTGATTTGCTGAGTGCCAGATTCTCCCTGAACTAAGTCCAATTAAAAAAGAATTCTATTATAAGCAGACATGTAGCATCAACCACCTATTTTCAAGTGTCCAAGGCCAGGCTGGGGGCTTGGAACAATCTGGTCTAGTGGAAGGTGTCCCTGCCCGTGGTAGGGGGTGGAACGAGATGAGCTTTAACGCCCCTTCCAACCCAAACCATTCCGTGGGTCTGTTTCAAGGCCAAGTACCAGGCAAGGAGCTGCTGGCACTGCCAAGCCACCCCAAAGCCATTCCCCAATGCTAAGCTGGCAAGGGCAGCAGCATCTGCCAAGCAGAGCGGGAGCCAGCAGGGCGAGCAGAGCTCCAGCAAAGCCCTGCCGTGGCAGCAGCACCATGCTCTTGGAATTCGGAGATCCTCTGCCACAAGCTTTTGAGCCACAAGCTTCACCAGACACCCTGGAGAGCAAGGAGGCGAGCGGGAAGAGCCCGGCCAGGGAGCGGAGACCTGCCTGGAAGAGTGGAAGAGGGAGGCAAGATGAGCCGAAGGGAAAGCAGCTACAGCTCCTCTGATTCCGAGGGCTTGGCGGGCAGAGAAAGTCTGGCTACGACCCGGGTCAGAGCCCTGTTCTCAGCCAGCAGTTGCTCATTCATCTGCCTCAGAGTGTGAATCTGTTTGAGCTGGTGGAGATTCTGCAGAGAGTGAGAGGAGTGGACAGAGAAATACAGAGAGAACATCATGGAAACGAATGGGCACAGAAATGGGAGTTTAGTCCACAGGCAGTGAAAGAAAAAAAAGAGTGTAGAAGAAATTAGTAGCAGTGAGTGCTGGATGGGGAAAGCCTGACAACACACCAAGGATATTCTGGGAATCAGCCCTTTCTCCAGGGGCCCCCAAAGCCTTAAAAAAGGTCAAATACAGGGATTTCCCACCACAAAGCAGGATTATATTCCAGTTTACCCAGACAGCCCTGGGACTTGAGACCTGCTGTGAGACCTATCACCAGTGACTTACCACCTACACAGGCTCTGAAAGCACTGCTGGGAACTGAGAATTTCTTTAAAACTCCATTTCTTTATGTATGTCGAAAAGCCAAAGCAGTTGTGTGGAGTAAAGAGCAATCAGAGCTTCCTGAGAGATCCTAATGGCACAGACTGAAGCACCTTAAAGTGTCACTGTCCCACAGCAGATCACCGAGACAGGTACTAGGTCTGCTTGTGTCCCTCATCCCTGAGTGATGCTCCTGGGTCTGCCCAGGCTGAGTCCTGCCAAAACCTCTGAGGTTTGAGAGGGTTTCTCATCCCTGCCCAGATTCAACTCTTCTCTGTCACGGGGCTCAATTTATCTCTGACCTTCAGAGGGGACAAGTCTGAACCTTAAACTGCTCATTTTAGGAAGAGGAGTCTGAATGAGATCATCTCCCACAGTGGGGATGTGCCAGGAGAAAATTCCTGGAGACAAAGGCAATGGGGGGCACAGGACAGGGCAGAGATCGAGCCCCATGCTGGGGCTTGCACAGGAACAAACTGGACATGGGTACAAATTGGGCATGGGCACAAACTGGGGCTTGCACAGGAACAAACTGGGCACGGGTACAAACTGGACATGGGTACAAACTGGGGCTTGCACAGGTACGAACTGGGGCTTGCACAGGTACAGCACCAATGGGAGATAGGGAACAGAAAAGCCATGAGGAAGCAGAACAGGGAAATGGTACAAGCCGTGCAGACATCCCAATGCTACAAGGATGACACTGTTCCCAGTAATGCCAAAGTGAATTAATGTGCTGGACATTTACACCACTGGGGGTGCCAGGAGATGCCGAGAGCTGCGGAGCTGCTTCCTGAGTGGCATCCCTGCCCCTCCTTCCTCCAGAGAGGTCGGGCAGCTGGGCCACAAGAACAAGAACCCCTCCTGAGCAAGAACCCATCCTGTGTGATGGAGGGAGCCCCAACACTGGGCAGGGGCAGGCAGGAAACATCCACAAGAAGAGTTGTAAGTTCAAGTGACAAAATCCCAATCCCAAACCAAAGCAGTCCCACAAAGCACCATATTCCTCCCCATGTCCTCTTACTTGTGAGCTCGCAGTGGCAGGAGAAGACAGAGGGAAGGGTCTATGGGGAAGGGGGTTCCTTTCTGCCATTTCATTAGCAGAAAGCACTCAAAGGGAGGTGTCGTCTGTTCTGAACGAGGAGCACCATGAATAAATCTACTGTATCACAAAGACAATGACCATCCACCCAACCTACACTACTCAGGTTGCCCAGAGAAGCTTTGGCTGCCCCTGGATCCCTGGAAGTGTCCAAGGCCAGGTTGGACGGGGCTTGGAGCAACCTGGGCTAGTGGAAGGCGTCCCTGCCCATGGCAGGGCGTGGAACAAGAAGGGCACCTTCCAACCCAGACCAGTCTGGGATTCTGTGATGACCTGGAGCTGGCTGCAGGTGGCAAAGAACCTGCTGCATCCCAGGACATTTTGTCCAAGCGCTCATTCCTGTACAAAACTGAAGTACTTTGTATACCCCCCAACCATCAGCTCCATTCTTAGCTGCCCAAAAGCACTACCTTTACTCTCCATGAAGGAATGAAGACACCTCTTTGAAAAGCTTTGCAAAACCAAAGGAAGCAAGGCAGGAGGACAGGGAGCCAGCAAAGGATGGGGTTTGAGCCCCTGAGATCATCAAACTGACAGAGCAGCTCCTTGGACACACCAACGCAATTCTGACACTGGATAAATCAACTGATCCCAAGACAGAGCCAACAAACTGCAGGAAAGCTGCAGTGACACCTCAGCAGCACTCATCATATCCCATCCATCCATCCATCCATCCCTTCACCCGCCCAAGCTTTGCTGGCTGCCACTGTGCTCAGCGAGGACAGACAGACGTGGCATGGCTGTCCTGTGACACATCACACCAGGAGCTGCTGGAAGACAGCTGTAGTGGAATAGTCACTTCTTCTGATGGTACCAAAAACAGTTGAGGACACTTGGTCTGTTCACTCTGGAGAAGAGGAGCCTGAGGTCAGACCCCACTGAGGGCTGCAGCTCCTCATGAGGGGCAGCTCCGATCTCTGCTCTCTGGGAGCAGGGACAGGACCCGAGGGAAGGGCTGGGGCTGTGCCAGGGGAGATTTAGGTTGGAGATCAGGGAGAGGTTCTTCCCCAGAGGGGGCTGGGACTCTGAACAGGCTCCCCAGGGAATGGGCATGGCCCCAAGGCTGCCAGAGCTCCGGGAGCGTTTGGACAAGGCTCTCCGGGATGCCCAGGGTGGGATTGTTGGGGTGTCTGTGCAGGGCCGGGGGTTGGACTGTGGGTCCCTTTCAACTCAGGATATTCCATGATTTTATGATACACTGATAATAAAGATCCTGTTTTATCACAGTGCTCACAGCTGGCAGAAAGCATCTAACATATATAGTAGAGGCATCGTGCTACGCGAGGTGGAAAGGACTGTGATCATTTCAGAGACCACCTTTGTTTTTCCACAGCAGCACAGCATGGAACCTCAGCATGGTCCCATCAGCCGCTGCTCAGCCTCCACACGCTGCACAGCCCACAGAAAGGATCATTCACGTAAAAACGTGTGTGTGCTGCAGGTAGGCCAGGCGCCTGTTTATGCACCAAACCCAGCAAAGGCTGGGAAGCTGGGACTGAAGCCAAGGGCAAAGAGCAGGATCTGGACGATACCGCTGTGATTGCTTATCACTCTGCTTGATACTTGGCTTAGCAAAAGCAGGTTTCTCAGTTCTCTGTTCCTGCCTTCAATTAACGGATTTTGTGCCTGCAACACTAAATAAAAACGCCCAGAGCCTGCACGATGGCTGAGGCCAGGAGCTGCGGCACTGCTATGGAATAAAGGAGCTTCTGTGACCTTCAAGAACAATTGCTGTGTTAAGTTGGGACCTCGGGCACTTGGCATTGAATTCAGCTCAGTGCAAATGCTAATTTTCTTTCTCCTGCCTCAGCCAAGAATCTGGATCTCAAGTCGAATTGTGCAGTCACTTAGGGAAATGCTGCACTGCTCTGTCACCTTTGCAGGAGCAGGTCTGAGGAGCAGCTCTGCCACCAAGGTTCTTGAGGTTACCAAGCCTGTCTTGCTCCTCTTCACTTCTCTATGGCTTTGGTAGCAGAGGTCACGTTCCAGACAGGAACAAAGCTCATTCCCTCAAACACAGCCTGAAGCACAAAGATTTCTGTCACCTCTGCCTCCTCTTCCTCAGAAGTCAGCTGCAAGGAGAGGACAGCCTTGGCTAGGATCTGATGTGCACAACTGGACACAGACACCCCTGGATCCAACAGCTGGATGTGCGTCTTGCTGGATTCAAAGACTAGTGGGAAGAATTCCCAAAGCCAACCTGTGACCTAATCACCTGACAGGTTTGGTTGTTTCCACTTGCTGCTCTCCACATTAAAGGAAATCGGTGGATTTGCATTTTCCTTCACAATTCCGTACTTATTCCTTCTGACTCTGCACAACAGCTACTCAGGTAGTGCAAGGAGCAAGAATGAAAGTCCAACCAGAATTAATAGGTTCTTTCCTGGCTCAACTCCCACACTAGCGACTAACAGGGATGCTCTGCAGAGGTTATCTCACTCCAGGCAAACACAGCAGGGCTCATTCTCCCACTTCAAGGCATGATGAAAGTGGACACAACAGTTTCCTTCTGGAAAGGTCCCATTCAATGCTTCTTTCTTCAGAGATTTTATACTCCTTTTTTTGAGTGACTGTCAAACAAGACATGTCACAGTGCCCTCAGGTACTTACCACATGCTTGAGGTTTTGCAAAAACCAATGAAAATGTAGTAGCATCTCAGAAGAGAGATTTTCCAGTTTCTTGTCTATTTGTTCTACTAACAAAAGGCCACTTTGGTTGTTCGATGCAGCAAGAACAGGGCAGCGAGCAGAGGACCTGAAGGTCATTTTCAGCTGGACCACAGGTTCCTTCAGCTCATGTCTCTCGAGGCAGTGTGAGAACATGTCCAACCTCCAGCAGCGCTTCTCCTTGTGCACCGCCTTGGCTTCCATGGCTCTGTAGCTCCAGACTACCCGAACCGGAGGCGCTCTGGCTGTGTCCAGCAGTCCCTACGGGCACCTTCCCTCATTAATTGCTTTCCAGAGCAGTATGTTTCCAAACTGAGGCCACTAGAGGCCACCACCTTGTCTTCTTACTCCATGGGCTGAAGTTGCAGGTTTGCAGCGATCTGCAGAGCTGAAGGACCAACACAAACTGCTCATGCCTGTATTTCTCTTGAAGACCACAATTCTGTAATTACAGGAAAGTCTCCGTGCAGTTAAAGGCTCCTATCTGCTCACTGAAAAAAGAGTTTGGAATTTAGGCATATTCAGTCCTTTCTCCTCCTCCTCCTCCTGGCTCACACATCCACACTTATTTTCTCCTCTCTGAGAGAACAAGAGCCTTTACAGCAAGAATCCACCACATCATTGTGCTACTTATTGCAGCATAAGATGCAGCACAAGCCAATGGTCCTTTCAAAGCTATGTGCTTGGTAGAAACATGAAGTTTCAAATAGAAACAGAGTTGGAACCTCCTCCAGGGTGGCAGGAACTTGTTTCTGTCAGCGCGTGGTGCCAGGAGAGCTTTCAGGTGGGTCCTTCCTTCTGAGAGCAGCTTGAACCTGCTCATGTTCAAAGAGAAGCAAAGCACGGGCAGAGCAAAGGGGACACTCACTCTGTGACCACGAGCACTGAAATACAGCGTAACGTGATGCAGCGCTGCTGAACCGGGGTGAGGCTTTAGGGGTGTGTGGGCAGCCCGACGCTGCCTCGGCTCTGCAGGGCTCCCCTCACGCACAGAACCGTCCTCGAAGCCGCTGCACGGGAGCGAGAATGTGCCAGAGCACCCGTGGCCATGGCTCGTGACAGCAAGCCATGCTGCACATCCCATCAGGAAGCAAATTCCTCTTTGCTGGAATGATCCCAGGCTGCCGTGGCCTCCCAGTGACATGCTTTGGGAAGGGAGTATAGGAACACAACCACTCTGTGTTTTATCCTGGCCAGTGTGCGTGAACTCAAAAGCCAGCTTTGTCTTCTTACCCATCCGGAGAGAACCTCAGCGGCTTAACTTGGGCTGCAGACTAGTCAGAGCACAGGGGGTCAGCACACTGGAACTCAGCGATGCCACAAAAGGTTAGTTTGGGAAGGCATTTAAGGAGAACAGCTTTCACCATTCTCGGATCAAACAGCAGAACAAATCAAACATAGGAGCAATCAGATGAATGAGAACAGGACAGTTTATTAGCATTTCATGTTTGGAGAACAGGGCCATTAAAGCAAGTTCTGACTGCAGAAAGGAAAATGAGATCCTTCCCATGGACACCTTTAACATCCTCCTCCTGGGTGACAATCCCCAAAGACATGAATACAAAGCATAAAAAATGGAATAGACATAGCGAAGATTATTTCTTACCTTCATTTCCTCCTCCATTTCAGAGAGTTTCCGCTCCAGGGCTCGCTTCTCCTGTTTACAAGGATTCATAATAAAGAAGGTCACAAGGATTTAGAAGAAAAATTTATGGTATATTTTCTTTTAAAGAAAAATAAGAGTCTTGTGTTTCTGTAGCAGCATTCCCTGCAGAGCATCCCAAAGCAAGGCAGAGGTTACAACCAGGAGCTGATCAGATGGGACAGGGCAGCTGGCAAACCAGCAGGGATACGTGCTGGCCCTGTTTGGGCAGATCCCAAGCTCTATTCATACCCTTAATGAAATTATCCCTCGTTTTCAGCGATCCCAGTTTGCAGGAGTTGCTGATGTAATGTGATTTTGAGCTCTGTAGGTGAAGCCATGGATTTATACTCCACTAAAGGTGGCAAAGAGAAAAGTCACTGAGCTGCTCAAATAGGAAACAGAACAAGGAAATTCCCTGCCTGGAAATCCTGTTCCTCCCAGATAATCCAGGGCTGCAAAGCTGACTGCTTTTGGTGCATTTTGAGAAGTGAGGATTAGACTCTGCCACGTGAGCGGCCTCAGCTAAGCCCGTGCCAAGGAGGGGAGATCTGGACTCCTTCAGTAACTTTCCCAACATGAAGGGGCTCAAACTGCTCCAGGGACATGCCCTGAGAAGGGGGAAATGGGAAACATGCATGAAGAACAGGATTTACACTCTCTGCCCTGCTCCTCTGCCCTATGCAAAGAGCCATGAGGCCAAGAGAGTGAGGAAAAGGCAGTTTCTGAGTGTGCTGTGGATGATGAGTTCTGGGTCACTTTTTGGCCACAGCACGGTTCATCCAGGGATTCACCGTGCACGATGGCTCGTGCAAAATGCATGAGCCATCCTGGAAACAGTTAATGCATCTTCACTGAGAAGAGATGGACACGTTTTTACTTTCTAACTCTCAGAATCCGGTATTTGTGGCTGTTGTGATCCTAATTCAACAGAAGTTATGCAGGACGTTGCCCTGACTTCGACAAGGCCAAGTTCAAGGTCCTATCCCTGGGTTGGTATCAACCCAGGATGGGGGATGAAGGGATTGGGAGCAGCCCTTCCAGGATTTTGCCCTGTTCCCCCACCACCCCAAACCAGTCTTTATTTATAAGGATCAAGAATGTTTTAAAGCGTAACGGACCAACAGTCCCTCAGTGTGATACAATCCGTTGGTCCGCAGCTGCTTAAAACGAAAGAGAGGAATCAGAACGAAGCTGATGTGCAAAGAGAGCAGCAGAGTCTCAGGCCCTGGAAAGGTCAGAACACAATTATCACTGTGCACTGCTCCTCACGGCAAAAATACAACTTATCTTTTAATTAACGCTTCCCTTCTAGAAATGACTGCCCTGCACAGCAACACGAGGCACAGGCTGTGACTCAGAAGAAAGCAGAGACACGTACCCTCTTCTCCATCTCCAGCATGCTGGACCGGTCAGAAGTTTTCTCCTGTTTCTGCTATGGAAATTAAAAATAGGAAGTGATTAAACCCGAGAGCACTCACAGGGTGCTGCACAAAGGCCAAGACGGCCCACAGATGCTCTCGCTTGGGATGCAACAAGTTGATTTACAAAATTACTCGCTTATTTCTGTCTCCTCTATGGCACCTTCCCTCCCAAGAACATCCTTCCAGGAGCTTCCCTCCCTTTCCCATCCTGGAACAAGTGTTGGTTTGTCATGGCCAATGCTTAGTTTTTCCAGTTAGGACCTGGATTTTCCCTTACCTGGGCTGCTTTTTCCAACTTTGCTTTGATATCAGCCAGCTCAAGCTGGGCTTCTTGCAGCTTTGACTTCAGCTTTTGATTTTCAGACAGGGCGCTCTCATATAACTGAAATGCAAAACAAGAGCAGCTCAATTAACCAAGCTGCCCCTGGTTAATTAACCCCATCCTGCCATGCTGCTCTGAGCAGATGCATGCCCTCAGCACTGAGCTGAGGGGTTCACTTTGCTCCCACACATCAGGAGATGAGAAGGGAAAACAAAACCAACTTGGATGCTTTACTTATGTTTTCATAATTCATGAATAAGAAAGAAGAAAATGGCTGTTGAATTCTGTAGGGAGTTTAGACACAGCCAAGAGGCAAAAAAAGAGATGGTTTTAATTTAGGTAATTCTTCACTTCACAGGGTGGTGAGGCCCTGGCACAGGGTGCCCAGAAAAGCTGTGGCTGCCCCATCCCTGGAAGTGTCCACGTCCAGGTTGGACAGGGCTTGAAGCAACCTGGTCTAGTGGAAGGTGTCCCTGCCCATGGCAGAGGGTGGAATGGGATGAGCTTTAAGGTCCCTTCCCACCCAAAGCACTGGATTCTTTGAAATGGAGAAAATGAAAAGAAACGTTTTCTCCTTCTTCCCACTGATTCTCGGGGCCGGTTTCTGCAGTGACAGGCAGGTTCTGTGGTGTGTGCAGTTGATGCCTTAGGATTTTAGCTTTTATACTTTTCGCATATTTGTAATCCTGTAATTCTTTAGTGTATAACTCTAAACTCCATATACAGTGTTAGCTACTGTTCTCCCATTTTGGAGAACAATTCCTCTCTAGGCCTGAAACTCAAGGACACCTCACTGTATTAGGCCCCGAGAAATGTAAACAAAAGTGAGTTGGGGGGGAGCAAACGTGGGGTAAGTGACTTCATTGCCTGAAGCTGTAAATGGAGGATTAACCCCTGATATGCAAATAGACCAAACTTATAAACGTGTGGAAACCCGTGACCCCGTTGTCCATTTTTAGGTGTAGCCTCTGGGGGCTTCGACTGCCCTAAACGTACCTGAAGGCCCTTCAATAAATATAACTGCTTTTTATTCTCTTAATTTTGTCCAGCCTCTGTTTTTAGGGAGTTCCAAAAAGGCATCACAGTGACAACAATACATTTTAAAAACCCTACTTTCTTATAGTCCCTGTTGCTCTCCTCCTCTGCTCGGCTGCTGAGGGCGGCAAGCCGGTTCTCCCTGCGGCTGTAGGCACTGGAGCGGCTGGAGGCACGGTCGCTGTAGGACGAGTCACTCGTGGTGGGGTTCGTAGCTGCTTCCAACCTGAAACGGGAGGAAGATCCAGCGCTGTGGAGCTGCGGTAACTTGGAATAGCCAGCACAGGGCCCAGCTGGCTGGGACTGGAGGCCGTGGCAGACCCAGCTGAGCCGGGCCTCTGGGGTCCGTGGGAGCACCCTCCACTGGGCCCTGGGGACTGCTGCCCAAAGGCCGGCAGCCACCACCACGACAACAACTGAACAAAATCCCCAGGGTACCAGCCCAGCCCCCCATGGGCAGTGACTTCCCGTGAGCCTTCATCTCCATGGTGGAATGAGCTCCGTTTCTAAGAGGGCACTGAGGTAAATAATTTGGGGAGTGAAGAGTAGAAGCAAACTGGCGCCACAGCTGAGCTCAGGAAAGGACCAAATAGCCAGTACCAGACTGGATTTGAAGCACAGGGAATCCTCAAAGCCATACAAAAACATGCTAATAAATATTAAAAAACAAAGACATGCCAATAAATATTACACAGAAAAAAAACCTAAAAAAGGGAAATTCTTACCTGGAAAGTCTTTCATGCTGAAGGAAAAAAAAAAGAAAGAAAAAGGTAATTAATAATGAGGAGAATTAAAGGTTCAATTCAAAAACTGCAGAGCTTCCAGGCAGCAGCAATTTCCTACCTCAGATACCAGCACCCAACTCATGCCAGGCTACACAGAGATTTCCCAGCCCAACGTGGGAATCTCCAATCTCTGCCCGAATCTTCAACTGCATCAGCTCCTCTGAAGCATTTATTTCGCTCACCTAAGAAATCCTGAACCTTGCTGTTCAAATCCTCATTTCCAGAATCAAAATTCCTTCCCTGTAATCCAAACTAATTTATTATTCCCTTTTTCCAATGAAGTTATTCCTCCTGACTTCGATCACTGTGCTGTGTGTGATGTGGGTGAGGGAGATGAAGGGACACAGGGATCTCCCAGTGTTTTGTGCTGAACTTGAGAAAATCACAAACAATCTTCTCTCCACGGGCAAGTACCTCCCCGTGGAGAAAAGCTTCACCATGGCCCAGAGAGACACAACAGTAGCTGCAGGAGGGAAGGAGAAGACTCTTACACCAGGGTGGTTGAAGCCTGTGTTGGGTTCTTCTTTCCCCATCAACATCCAAACCTCTGCTGTGCTGTCCTCACGCTGCCTTTGGACACTGAGGGGCTGGAGCACGTCCAGAGAAGGACAATGAAGCTGGGGAAGAGTCTGGAGCACCAGGAGCAGCTGAGCGAGCTGGTGGGGCTCAGCCTGGAGAAAAGGAGGCTCAGGGGGGACCTTCTGGCTCTCCACAACTCCCTGACAGGAGGGGGCAGCCAGGTGGGGGTCAGGCTCTGCTCCCAGGGAACAAGGGACAGGATGAGAGGGAATGGACTCAAGTTGTGCCAGGGGAGGTTCAGGTTAGGTGCATATTAGGGAAAATTTCTTCCTTTAAAGGGTGGTCAGGCCCTGGCACAGCTGCCCAGGGCAGTGGTGGAGTCACCATCCCTGGAAATGTTCCAAAAATGTGTAGATGTAACACCTGGGGACATGGGTTAGTGGTGACCAAGGCAATGCTGGGGGAATGGTTGGGGTCAATGATCTTAGCGGGCTTTTCCAACTTAATAATTCCATGATTCTATGGATATCCTACAGAGGCTGGATGTGGTAAACCACCATTTCAATAAAGTTTTCTGGATCGAACAGTTCCTTCCTACAATTGCATAAATCCAGTGGTGATGGCATCACTGTCCCCCAGGACATGCCACACTGACAGGCACCTCCTCCGCGAGGTTTCTGTCTGACAGACATTTACTCAGATTCCAGGTGCCTTCCAACTCTTTATGGTCCCTTGAACTGGAAGTTGAGCCCAATATCCCTCTGCTGGTTTATCAGTAGCATCATTGTTCTGAGTGAGCACAAACCTCCCACAGACACTTCCAGTCAATTCCCTACGCTCTTTTTAATAGAGTCAACACAAAGGACATCACAGAGCAGATGAGGGGTCAGGCTTTTAGTGCCCAGACATGCTCGTGGTGCTTTTGCTGTCAGCTACACCAGTAAACCCAGTGCTAACGCCTCGCTGGGAGGCAGATTTGCCGCCTGTCTGGCACTCCAGTGCTTGAAGACTTCAGACCTCCCGCTCCAGCCTGGCACCCAGACAATGCCCCTGATCCTGGGCAGGGATCTGGGAGTACGCCCCATGGAGAGAGGAGTTAAGTTGCCCATTACACGGAGGAGGAGGGTGGACAAGTGACCCAGCCACCTCTCCACTCAAAGCCAGAGGAGCACGGGGGCAGGTCCCAGAGCATCCCGCCCTGTGCCCAGCCCTGCCCACTGCTTGCCAGGACATGGCGACCCTATTACCTGCACCTGGCTACTGAGCTTTTAATTCATCCCACCCTAGTGTGCCCCTCATCTTGCACCCCGCTTCAGGACGGGAGGGTCCCCAGGGAGTCTGCAGTGCGCGGGCTCTGCAGCACAGCCTCTGACACGCTGTGCTGTGAGCTGCCCAGCACCAGATAAAAGAACCGACGGGAGCTGGCACGTGGAGCCTCATGGATGGACCACATGCTCACACAAAGCTGCTGTGTGCAGGGATCAAAAGGACAAGCAAACCCTGCTATGAATTAGCACGTTCTCCCTCCAGCTGTGCCCACAGGGCCACCCTCAGGCAGGCTCTTGGGCAGGTCTAGTGCCAGCCCCACCCTGCAGATGCCACCACCAAAGCTCCAGGAGGCCGTCCTGGTGCAGGCACAGACCCCAAGCCACAGCCTGGTATTATTTTACTTGCTCTAATAAAATCTCTCTCCTCTTTTTGTCTTACAGGAGAGAAACCTCCCAAGGAAGAGAGCAGATGCACTTCCACCATGGCTAAGCCCTGCTGCACCTCCATGAGCCATGCTGGATGCTATCTGGGAAGCATCTCATGCAACTCAATATCCGGCAGCTGCCTGATCTCATGACAGGGACACAGCCCTCTTGTCCAAAAAGCCGTGGCTTGGGCCACGCTCTGTATGAAACCCGAAGGCAGCAAGTTGGGACAGTTTCTGTACAGCTGGTCTCTGGCACGGGGCTATTGTTACAAAGACAGACCACAAATCCAACCACATCCTGGGCTCATGCAGGGCAGGGGGCAGATTCTGCCTCTGTGCCCCGCTCAGCTGGGACCCCACCTGCAGAGCTGCCTCCAGCCCTGGGCTTCCAGCACGGGAAGGACGTGGAGCTGCTGGAGAGAGTCCAGAGGAGGCCACGGAGCTGCTCCGAGCCCTGGAGCCCCTCTGCCAGGCTGGGAGAGCTGGGGGTGTTCCCTGGAGAAAAGAAAGCTCTGGGGAATCCTTAGAGCCCCTTCCAGTGCCTAAAGGGGCTCCAGGAAAGCTGAAGAGGGACTTTGGACAAGGATCTGGAGTGACGGGACAAGGGGGAATGGCTTCCCAGTGCCAGAGGGCAGAGTAAGATGGGATACTGGGGAGAAGTTCTTCCCTGTGAGGGTGGTGAGGCCCTGGCACAGATTACTCAGAGAAACTAGGCACAGCTGCCCCATCCCTGGAAGTATTCAAGGCCAGGCTGGACGGGGCTTGGAGCAACCTGAGCTAGAGGAAGGTGTCCCTGGCCATGGCAGGGGTGGGACTGGATGAGCTTTGATGGTCCCTTCCCACCCAAACCAGTCTGGGATTCTGGGATTTCCTGTTTTCAGCCACACACACGCTGATCTCTCCATGGTGTTTTGTTAGCTGAGCTTTCAACATTTGTTTCTTAAACCTCTCAGCAGCCTGACAGCTCCTTTTGAATCCTGGCCCAATGACCCAACCTCCCCTGAAGAGCCGGAGAAGGGAATTACGGTGATTAACAAGGCTCTTGTTGAAAGTTATTTGTGCACTTTATGCTAATCTCCTTCAGTGACGACTTTTGCTATGATGACAAACGGCCGGGCAAGAAATCCACTCCTTAGCAAGCCTGAATTTACTTCAGCAAACGCACCTGCTAATGGATTTGAACAGTGCTGGGAAACACCACGTGGCCGGGCAAGGTGACATGGAAACCACGCAATGAACCCAAGCAGGTCCCCGAGCCAGCCTGGGCGCTTGCAGCAAGAGGAAAAAGCACTTCTGTCCTTTTTTTTTCCTTCAAAGAAATGAGAATTTCCATATGCAGGGAGCGCAGGGGCATGCTTCCACAAGGGAAGGGTGGGGTAAGAAAGGAATCACTTTAAACGTACACAGCAAAAAGGGGGAAACCCCCCAGGCTTATTGTATTTACAACTTTCCCGTGATGGATACTGAGATGGATTGGTTCAGACTGTGATTGTCTCTATGTGTTTAAAGAGGAGCAAAGTGCCAGATGAGAGGGGAGGACCCACATCATTCCTGCTGCTGCCAGCATTGAGCAGTAACCACCCTGCAGTAACCTGGAAACATGGAATCACAGCACCATTAAGGTTGGAAAAGCCCTCTAAGAGAAGAGCAATGAAGCTGGGGAAGAGTCTGGAGCACCAGGAGCAGCTGAGGGAGCTGGTGGGGCTCAGCCTGGAGAAAAGGAGGCTCAGGGGGGACCTTCTGGCTCTGCACAACTCCCTGACAGGAGGGGGCAGCCAGGTGGGGGTCAGGCTCTGCTCCCAGGGAACAGGGACAGGACAAGCGGAAACAGCCTCAAGTTGTTCCAGGGGAGGTTCAGGTTGGATACTGGGGAAAATTTCTTCCCTGAAGGGGTGGTCAGGCCCTGGCACAGCTGCCCAGGGCAGTGGTGGAGTCACCATCCCTGGAAGCGTTTAAATAACATGTGGATGTGGCACTCGGGACATGGGCTAGTGGTGAATATGGCAATGCTGGAGGAATGGTTGGGGTCAATGATCTTAGAGGGCTTTTCCAACCTCAGTGACTCTGTGATTGCACAATTCTATGAAGCACTGGAGTAGATGCTTAACTGAGACATCCCTGCCATTTGTTCAAAGAGAGACAAACATCTTCAGAGGCCACCGGGATGTCACACTGGAGACACAGTTTCAGCAGAAAACAGCTTCCTTCCAGCTCAGTTCTGCCCTGTGTTTGACCACAGCACCTTTGGAACCCTCTCCATGTGCTTCCAGCTGCACCTGCTCCATCAGCGCAGCCCCCGCCGGCCCTGCCTGCACTGGCCCATCCTCTCAAACAGCCCCAAAATATTCACTGGAATTCCAGCAGCACTGGCTGGCTCCCTGCACTGCCCATGGAAGTGAGGAAGGAGGTGGTTTGCTCAGAGATGCCATCCCAGAGCTGGAAATTCCAAGGTCAGAGTGAGAAGGTGAAGGACAAAACTCTCCTTCCTCCATTGCTGGGAAGGGAAGCTGGGAATGAACAGAGGGAATGAAGACCTGAGGCATCACACGTGCACTTGACCGAGCTGGTGCAAGAAGGGTCTTTTCCTTCCTGACTTTCCTGAAGGAAACTTTTACGGTTGGTAAAGGGATGCTGAGAAACTGCTGTATCCACTCTCGTCATCATCAACAAATGAACTGGAGGCTTTTTTCTTTCCCTGGCAAATTTGGAGCAGCACTGCAGTTTTGCCCAGATTCCTTTATTTCCCTTGGGATCAAAATTCAACTAGAAACATCGAGAGCCAGGGAAGCATCAAGTTGTGAAATGATCCTTCCATAATCTAAACAGGGTCAGAGCACTGCAGGGGTGGGGTGGGGGGAACATGCGGGGCTGGAGGCAGCTGTCCTGATTCGGAATCCACCACGGCAACCAAGCTGAGCCCCGGCGCCGCTGCCCAGACGCCCAAGGGGTGACCTCTAAAGGACAACTAAAAAGCACAGAGCACTTGCAGCCTTGCTCACGAGCTTCTGGTACTCCTCGGCTCTTAGAGCTCTCACCAGAGAGATCCTATCGCCTTCCCTCACATCCATCTCACAGTGGGCAGCACATCCAGGTAGTGCTGGGGTGGTGGAGGACACTGAAGGGGTTCAGCCCATTTTGCCAGCTCAGAGATGATCCAACCCAGGTGGGCTGGAAAAACATCAGGATCTGAGATGGGAAGGGACCATCAAAGCTCACCCTGTTCCACCCCCTTCCACTAGCCCAGGTTGCTCCAAGCCCCGACCAACCTGGCCTTGGACACTTCCAGAGATCCTCAGGGTGCTGACATAGGCCAGTCTCAGGGGAAAGGCACAGCTGGGTACTGGCTCCACATACCCAGAGTGTTGGGATGCTGCCTTGTGCCAGGAATACCATCCAGGGCTGATTTTAAAAATGTACTCGGACTGTGGAGGGCAGGAGCCTTCCCTTAAAAACTCCGAAAATTTTGCAGCTGTTGGGAGCTCAGTGATGAATAATTAAAACCAAATTCCTCATGGAAGGTTTCAATAAAATGCAGCCCTGAACTGCAGTGCCAAAAGGGGGACTGGCCGCTGCTCCTGCCAGGGCAGAAACTGCCCTAATTGCTTCCACTTGCATTCTGTGGCTGAGGTTGGAGCCAGTGAAGGCCCAATTCTCTACTATTTACATTTTTTTCAAGAAAAAAGAAAAAAAAAAACAAGGAAAAAAAGAGAAAAAAATTAGATGCTCTGGGAACATTTTATGCTTCTTTATTTCCAACTGGCCAATCTCAGGACAGTGTACACTATTTTAAGAGAGTTGTCAAGGAATTTATTTTGGTGTATTTTGTCTCAGAAATCCTGATCAATGCCTATGATTAATTAACCACCATGTAATGAGACCCAGGGGCACAGCTCCAGCTCTGCCCTCCTTCAAGCAACAGGGGAAGTTTTAGAAACCCCTCAGTTTTATTCTTGTGCTGGCAAATATCCTCTTGATGCACCATGTTTATTTTAGAAATTAAATGTAAAATAAAGCCAGCTGGTTTTGGTGTTCTCTCCCTTTTATAAGCAAAAGCCACTATGTTCCTGCAGTTACGTAGCTCGGCTGCTCCCACATGAGCTCCAGCGTTGGGCCAGGCTGATGTGTGTTCCAAAGGACAACCTCTCCCTCTTAGGAGCATGGAATGTCCTGAGCTGGAAGGGATCCACCAGGATCCTCCAGTCCAGCCCCTGGCCCTGCACAGACACCCCAACAATCCCACCCTGGGCATCCCCGTGAGCCTTGTCCAAACGCTCCCGGAGCTCTGGCAGCCTCGGGGCTGTGCCCAATCATTCCCTGGGGAGCCTGGGCAGTGCCCCAGCACCCTCTGGGGGAAGAACCTTTCCCTGATATCCACCCTAAATCTCCCCTGGCACAGCCCCAGCCCTTCCCTCGGGTCCTGTCCCTGTCACAGAGAGCAGAGATCAGAGCTGCCCCTCATGAGGAGCTGCAGCCCTCAGTGGGGTCTGACCTCAGGCTCCTTCAGGCTGAACAGACCAAGAGCCCTCAGCCGCTCCTCGTGTGGCCTGTCCAGACCCTTCCCTATTTCCGTGTCCCTCCTTTGGACACTATCCAGTAGCTTCAGATCCTTCTTATATTGAGGTGCCCAAAACTGCCCCCCCGGACTTGAGGCGAGGCCACGCCAGGGCAGAGCAGGGCGCTGCTGAGGGCAGGAATCCTCCAGGAGCTGGTGCAGCCAGAGCCGAGCTGGGAGGAAGAAAAGCCAGGGGAGGCTGCCTGGGACACCTCAGACCATCCCAAGTGGGTACAATTCAGGCCGGTGTTCCGCTCCAGCCGCATTTATCATTCCAGTCAGGAATGGCTGGGATCAAGTTTAGTTTTTCAGTGGGCGCAGAATAATTCGAAGGTCTGGCTGAACTCTGCTTTTGAGAGTTATTTCGAGGCCACTGCCTCCCTCAGAACGCTGCTCATCTGACCTAAGAGCTGTGGTTTGTGCAGCATCCCGTTAGCTCCACCGGTGTGATGGATGTGCTGCTTCCAGCTCAAGCCTGCAATTGAGCAAATGCAAGGATTCCAAAATCCCATGGATATGATTAATAATCCAGTGCAGCCAAACCACCTCCACGTAACCTCCAACTCCCCAAAGCCTGATGCAAAATATGTTTTCTCAAACTGTAAATCAATAAACTTTGCTTAAGAAAAACTGCTGTTACTGAAGCATAATATTAAAAGCTTCTCCAAGATGGAATAGTGGCTTCGGCAGCTGGCTGCAGCAGATCCCATCGTTTTCAGTACAAACAGCACGTATTTAATCAGAAACAAACATCCAGGGCTGTGAGGGACTGATGGCCACATCTCCTGCCATCCCAAACAAGCTACAGTCGGATGCTGGTCTGTGCCATGTGTGCCATGGCCAGCCTGTGGCTCAGTGCTCCAAAACCCTCCCATGGCCCATGGGCTTTCCAGCAGCTGCAGTTTATTCCCATTGTCTCTTGGGGATAAAACTCGCCATGTAAAACATCAGGCTGGATACTATTTTAATTTAGGAGAGGCCATAATTCTGAAACCCAGGGTTTGTTGCTCTTTTTTCCTTCTTTTCTAAGGGATCAAATTTTATTGGTGAAAAATTTAATTTTGCAAAGCGACGTGATCTTAGACAAAACTCTCCAGACATGAGGAAATAAAAACTGAGCGGCCAAGTGACATGAGAGGAAAAGATTTCTGCTCCTAAATTTCTTCCAGATGAGAATGCCATAGGTCTGCAGGAACCCCTGCCCTGCCCTGCAAAAGCTCTGGCAGGATGTTCTCAGGTGTTTCATCAGGGACTTAAATACCTCTTGAGCCACCAGTGAGGGTGAAAGCTGCCACCAGCCAACCTGGCAACTTTTCAGTGCGAAGTTCACTCCAAAATCCCGTGAACACCTCCTGAGCCGGCAGCCACATTTCCACAATAGCACTGTGGGCACAGGCAGCACATGGCAGTGAGATTGGAATAACGGAATCACAGAACTGTGAAGACTGGAAAAGCCCTCCAAGACCATCAAGCCCAAATGTTACCCCAGCACTGCCATGTTCAGCCATGAATTCATGTCCCCAGGCGCGATATCCCAGGTGCCACATCCACGTTTTTCGAACATTTCCAGGGATGGTGACTCCACCTCTGCCCTGGGCAGCCTGAGCCAGTGCCTGACCACCTTTTCAGGGAAGAAGTTTTCCCCAATATCCAACCTGAACCCTCCCTGGGGCAACTTGAGGCCATTTCCTCTTGTCCTGTTGCTTGTTACCTGGGAGAGGAGAATGATCCCCACCCAGCAGTGCTGGGTTAATGTTTGGACTCAGTGATCTTAGAGGGCTTTTCCAACCTTAATGGTTCCATGATTCTATGATTCCATGCACCGCCTCCCATGAATAGCACAAGTAGAGCTGCCAGTACACAGGGAAATGGATGAACCGGGCTCTGTCTCTCTCCCAGCCCTATTTTTGAGGGGTTTGTGTTTATTTTAAGAAAAACAGAACTCTAGTGGGCTCCTGCAGGGAAGCAGACACTGGTTTCCAGCTCAGCAGGATGAAGTGGTTTGCTGCTCAGAGGTTCCTCCCACTCTCCCCATCACTCCTGTGGCTGCTCATTCCCATCCCGCAGCACTTCCCCCTCTCTCTGTCCCTGGTTTTGTGGCTGTACCATGAACGGACCCAAATTAAAGGTATCTTCTTTCTCCCCCTCCCTTCACCCCTTTTACAGTCTCAACTGATTCCCTGCTCTGGTGGAACCTCAAGTTGCCCCTGGCCTTGTGACCTCCTGCAATGAGCCGTAGTTTCAAGGCTGAGCTATCCCAAGGGATTGCTCTCCAACTGCTTAACCAGCTTCTCCAAAGGCAACACCTCTGGCCAGGCAGCTGAGGGTCAAACAGGAGCTTTAAATGAGGCTGTAGTGTTACATCAGGAACTTCCCAAACCATCCATGACCACTCAGAGCCTTTAATAGTTAACAGACTCCCTGCTCCAGCTTTGGCTTGGATCAGTTCTGCTGCTCGGGAGGGAGGAGAGCTGAAGGAACTTCGGCTTCAGGGACAGAAGCCATTCACCCCACAGGTCACAGCACATGCCCTGACCCATCTTGTTTATACATCCAGATGCAGGAGCATCATCTGGCTACCGAGTCACAGCATGGAACATCTCATGGGTGGTGCCCTGGCAATGACCAGAAGTTCCCGATATGCTTCCAGATATAGACATTTACAGAGGAAAACTCAAAAAAACCCCCAAGGACAAACAATGTAGAAGGATTTCATCCTGATACCCATCTGAGAAACATGATGCTTGAGGAATAACCAGGGATAAACAAAGCAGGGTGATGGAGAACACAGACAAAGGTTAATAGTCTGAAAGTTCAAGTTTCAGTATCCCACATTTTTTGTTGGCTGCTGGGAGAGAAGGGAATCATTTCCAGAAACACTGCGTAATTAGTCAGCAATCCAGAAATTAGATAGAAACTGTCATGAGACAACTTATTTGATCCCGTTTCAATTTATGCAGCATCACTTTTATCACAACCAAACGGGTCCAAGCCACTAAATGGAAATCCAGGAAGATAAAGGTTCCTGGAGAAATATTTTCATAACACTTTTTATTCTCTAACACGTTGGCAGTGGCAGCACAGCAAGTTAAATGATTCATAGAGGAAAACCCCATGTGAGAATAAACCTGGGACCAGGAATATGTGAAATGGATGGAACCCGTTGCAAAAACACCACAGAGCAAAAACGGACCATCTGACACATTTATATTCCAAACTCGAGGGAGGCTGTAATCGTATCAGGCATTTCTACTGACCTCCCAGCACTCTGGGACGTTGACTTTTTACACGGGCAAGTGACAGGACAAGTGGGGGAACAGTTTTAAAGTAAGATAGGAGAGATTTAGGTCAGATGTAAGGAAGGAATTCTTCCTGCCCCATGCCTGGAAGTGTCCAAGGCCAGGTTGGACGGGGCTTGGAAGAACCTGGGCTAGTGGGAGGTGTCCTTGCCCATGGCGGGGGTGGGATGAGATGAGCTTTAAGGTCCCTTCCAACCAAACCATTCTGGGATTCTATGATCACTTACGCATTAACACCAACCCTGTTAGTGTGACTTGCATGCTGAGCACCTGCAGCTCAGCCACTCACATTTTTGTGCATTAGCTTTTCTTTTTGCTGTAAGATTTGCTTTGCCTTCCCGACGTATGTGCGCACACGGCCGTAGCCAGCCTGGGTGCATCTGCTGCCATGGTAATCAGCGCTCAGAGCACTGCTCAGAGCACCACGGGCTCCATGTGGGGGCTCGTTAACAGAGATGGTGATTTGGGAACTGCTGCTTTTTATACTCAAGTATTACTATCAAGTGACTTGGTGAAAACATACGGCCCATAAAAGGTGATGCTCCTGCATCTCATATTTCACCCAGCACGGCTCCTTCAGATGCTCCAATGAAAGGCAGAATAAAATAAATCGGCGCAGACCACTGCGTACACTTAGAGCTTTATTGCTGAGCCCTTCCTGATAAAAATTCAGCTGGAAAGCTCAGGTTATGTGCTCTGAAGGTGGCTTAATGAGGGAGCAATCTAACATCAGAGGGAAAGAGCCTTGCAGTGAAACCGTGAGCATGGACAGAACAAGGAGAATTATACAGAATCTCTTGAGGAGTGAGTAACAACAAGTGGCTACTTCACAACCAGGCTGGGCAGAGAATGGAAAGAGAGCAGCCCTGGCGAGAAGGACATGGGGGTGCTGGCGGATGAGAAGCTCAACGTGCCCCGGCCACGTGCTCTGGCAGCCCTGAACCCCCCCCCGTGTGCTGGGCTGAGCCCCCAGCGTGGGCAGCAGGGCGGGGGGGATTCTGCCCCTGTGCCCCGCTCAGCTGGGACCCCACCTGCAGAGCTGCCTCCAGCCCTGGGCTTCCAGCACGGGAAGGACGTGGAGCTGCTGGAGAGAGTCCAGAGGAGGCCACGGAGCTGCTCCGAGCCCTGGAGCCCCTCTGCTCCGGAGTCAGGCTGGGAGAGCTGGGGGTGTCCAGCCTGGAGAAGAGGAGCCTCCAGGGAGACCTCAGAGCCCCTTCCAGTGCCTAAAGGGGCTCCAGGACAGCTGGAGAGGGACCTGGGGCAAGGACCCGGAGGGACAGAACAAGAGGGAATGGCTTCCCAGTGCCAGAGGGCAGAGTAAGATGGGATACTGGGAAGGAATTGTTCCCTGTGAGGGTGGTGAGGCCCTGGCACAGGGTGCCCAGAGCAGCCGTGGCTGCCCCTGGATCCCTGGAAGTGTCCAAGGCCAGGCTGGACGGGGCTTGGAGCAACCTGGGCTGGTGGAAGGTGTCCCTGCCCATGGCAAGGGTGGGATGAGATAAGCTTTAAGATTTCTTCCAACCCAAACCATTCTGGGATTCTAAGTGATGGCACCCACACAGATGCAGCCACTACTGAACCAGCAGCCCACACATATCAATGACAATTTTAGATTTTGATGGTCTTTTTTACAGCAAAAAATATCCGCTAACAAATCAAGAAGGAGCAGTTTATAAAAAAGGGGAAGGCTGACAAAGGGGTGGGAAACAACTGAAAAACTGCGACTGGAATCTCTGCAGTAAGGTGGGAGCGTGCATTCTCCTAAACTTTTGTTTTCCCACCTAACCAACATCCTGTGGAGAAGCACAAGGGTTACAAGTACCACAACAAACAGATGGATAAGCCTAATCACAAACGACATGGTGCTTCCTATGAAATAGTGACTGGCACAGCAGAAATAGCCATAAAAAAAAAAAAAAAAAAAGAAAAAAAAAATTCAGTCCTTGACTTCACTCTCACCCTTCCAATCCTGTCATTTATTTGCTTAAATGCACACAACAGGTTTCACACCACTGGATGCCTATTACATTCTTGGAAGTGAATATTATTTTTTTCAGGAGGAGAAACCTCAAGCTAACCTCACTATGGTGCAAAACATGATGAAAAGGTACCCACTGCCAAATACCTGAAGCTTGTGCCAAATAATGGGAGGATCTGAACCGATTTTAAAGGGGTTTGAGTTTCCTCTTTTGAGGAACATCCTCATTAAAGCAGCATTTACCCTGGGGGATTTAACAGGATTTGGGTATTTTAGTTTGTGGAGGTCCCGGAATTATGGGATGGTGCTGACTTGGCACAGGGACCAACACCCCACTGCCACCGTAAGTTCCAGGGAGGATATTCCCTCTCTTATGGATTGCATGAGTTCACTGCAAAGTGCCCCCCTTCCTCAGCTGTGCATTTGGGGAGTTCCCATCAATCAAAGGAAGAAAAACCCCAGGCAATATTATCCTAACTCCTAAGGAGGAGTATTCCAAGCAGCAGTGCAAGTGCAGATGGAATGCCACGGGAAACTGCTTGGCAAATGACCTTTAATGCAGCTGTTTGGCACTGATACCTCGACAAGTCAAACCTCCTTTTCTCTGCCTGGTTCTCCAAGAGTTTTCTCCCTGTGTGCACCATGTGTGAGGCTCCTGCCTGCTCGTGTGTGCTCGCGCCCCTGCTCAGCTGGGAACGTTTAAAGCCCACAGCTCTGCTGGTATCAACGGACTGGATGGAAAGATAAAAGGCCCCAAGGTATCACATTCCTACCTGGTTCATGAAGGGCGGCTCCCTGTGTCACAGGCCTGTTACTGGGGGCACGGGGGAGCGGGTGGGGAGGAATAAACACATGGGACAAACCCAGAGTAAACCAAACTCCATTATTTCTCTTGCTCGTGGCAAAATTACATTGCCTTGGAGAAAGAGTTAACTCAGATCCTTGTTTTAGCCTGAAGTCAATCCTTCCCTAATTAGCCTTTTAAGGCATGGGCTATTTCCATAACCCAGATAGCACGAGGGCTGTTTCTGTTTCCTACACTGACTGAGTCCATGCTGCTGCACTCCCCACCTGCTTTCTCCCTACCGATGCTGTGGAGTCACAGCTGGCACTGCCTTACCACTGCAAGGATTTCCACGCTCAGGTGCTGGTTTTCATCAAAACCTCACTGCCACAAGAAGCTCTTCTCCAGGCCCTCTCATTCCCACCTGGCACCTTTCTGTAACCACCTGAGAACTCCCACCACCTTCTCCAACACCCATGGACCCCCAGGAGTCTGCAGTTCCCTCCATGGCTCTGGACAGAGGAAGCAGCCCCTCCTGTCAGTCTGCTCCAGGCACAGCTCAGGGCTCTTGTGAGATGTTTGTCACTCGCTCGTATGCCCAGACGCATAAGAGGGAGAAATGAGTCAGCCTGAACATGTCTGACCTTAAAAACTCGGGGTTTGAAAGAAATGAAACCATTTCCAGCACATCGGAACGGTTCCCCACCTGTTATCAGGCTGGTGATCAATACTGCGGCCCTTTAGTGAGCAGTGGTAAGTGCAGTGGTTAAACTCATGAGGGAAGCCCACAGGGGATAGTTTTAGATTATCTGAACCATCCCAAAGACACTCCAGCTGCAGAGGGAAGAAACCACCTGCTCCTGATTACAGCTAACAGCCCAGGGCAACCAGCAGCCACAGACGCCTCGAGGCTGAAGTTCCCGAGGTCAGGAACTGCTTCCATTAATGCCACAGCAGTGGGCTAAAACTCAAATATTTCGGGCAATACTTTTTCCAGACCAAGATCTGTCCCTTCCAACAGAGCAGACAATGCATATCTGACTTGAGCAAATACCAGTGCTGGAATTAATTTAATGCTCCCATCTAAAATTAGCCTGGCTGTTAAAAACTAATTCCTCCAGGCTTTGACTCCAGCATGATAATATTTCTTGATGGTGAAGAGGCTGCCTGTACAACGATACGGACCCAGAGGGTTTGTGACAGCTTCTCCCATGACTCTGGAGCTATCAGCAATACTGCTGGGAAGCATTCCTAACACCTTGGGAGAGGAGGATAGCAGCTCTGGTTTGGGGAGTACAGGTAACTATCTTGACCCGCCTCCTGCTACAGGTGGTTGTCTTCAATTTTTTTGTGGTGTTGAAATTATTAAACTATAGCACAGGCCAGCTCAGCCCCAGGGGTGAAAGTTGAACACAAACCTCATTTCACCAGCGATATCAAAGCGTTTATGGAAAAAGTGCAGTTTAACAAGCTGGTCAGGTTCTGCCTCGTTTTCACCAGGGAGGTTTTCACCCAGCAACAGCCTACCAGGAGAGCCATGTTCCAGGACAGGGGGAAACTACCATCCCAGCAATTCCCTACACCGCTAACACAGCTAATTCCAGTGCAGGGACTCTGGCAGCTGCTTAAAACCTGTTGCTGCAGAGGCACCATCCCAAGTTTTATTTAAACCATCCTCTTTCCACAGGAAACCACAGCCACGGGTCTCCAAGGGTAAGACAACAAACCGCCACCACCGGGCTCTGCTCAGAGCATGTGCTGAGCAGGGTAATACAGAAAGGAAAAAGCTGCTTACTCTGAGTGTCTTTGCGATCGGGGAAGGAGAGGACGGGGGAGAGTCTGACTGAGCCTTCCTGCTGCGAGTATATTCCTTACTCCTGGTGTACAGGGACGACATGGCCTCGCGGGCTGGGTGTCTGTGAGAAGCAACACCAGTCTTGCTCTCCTGTCGCTCTACGGCGCTGGGCAGGTCTTCCTTCCAAGGTCAGAACAAACTAATTAAACTATTCACAGCTCTGGTAATTAAACCCTGCTGTTTAGGGTGTATAATTTTAGGCATTAATCTGCTGCAGGAAGAGCTGAGGCTCCACAATGTTTCTTGTCCGAGCAGAAGCAGAGAAGGTGTCAAGGACTCGCTGTGCTCCAGTGCCGGGCGCTGCTCCGTGCCAGCCTCACTGCCTGGGCCCCGTCCCGACTTCTCCACCAAAGGACATTTCCCCTCGTCCAGAGCGTGCCACAGGCCCAGAGGGATCAACCTCTCCCCAGAACTGCAGGAGGCAGAAACTCCCGGCTCAAGGAGAGAGCTGGAAACTGGCTGGGTTTATCTAGACACGAAGCTTTTGCCAAAAAGTGCTAAAAAAAAAAAGGAAAGGAAAAGCAAACCCTGATTTACTCCGGAGCGCAGCCGCGAGCTCTGCCCTTGCTGCGCGGAGCCGCACGTTTCAAGTGAAACACAAAAGCATAAATCAGGAACAAATGCTGGTTTGGAAAGGGGCAGTCCAGCTGAAGTTGGGTTTTGTTCCATCCTCCTCCTCCACCTCCTCCTCCTCCTCCCCCCGCCCTGGCGCCCTTACCCACGCATAGGCTTCTCCCGTCCCTCCCGCCGCTGCCTTCTGACATTCTGACATTCCAGATCCTGACTCGCTCCAAGAGGAATGCTGGAGGGCAGCCAGCAGCAGCGATTCACTTTCAGCTTGGGATTTGGGCTGCCAAATTGGGTTTGGGATTGGTCTTGGGATTTGGGCAGGAAAAAAAAAAAAAGAAAACAAAAAATAGAAAGGGGGAGAAGAGAAAATCCCTCCCAAGCTTCTGAGGCCTGGTGGGCTCTGAGTGGGATGTTGGAGGCGACTGATGGCACTTTGCAAAGCCTAAATTCCAGAAGGCGTGTGTGGCTGCGACAAAGGGAGATGATTTAAAGGCCATGGACCAGCTCATGCCATGAAAGGGAGGACACACTCGGGCAGCACAACAGGATTTTTGTTGTTTGCTCATAAGCCTGTTTGAGCTGTGGAAGGGCGGCACAGAGCTTGTGTAATGTACACTGGTTCAAGGGAGCATTTGGAATCGAGGAGGAGGGAGAGGAGCTCAGATGAAAGGACAGAGGGTGTGGAGAGCATGTACCTCTCCCAAACTCCCAGCTCTCTGCCAAGCTCTGCTGCTGCACAAGCTCACTGGAAGTGGCAAGATGGCTCCCTGCGTGTGTCCCTCGCGTCCCACTGAAATAGGCCCGTGGGATGCTCATTTGAAAAATGCCTCAAACAAGCTCACAGGATCACAGAGAATCACAGAATGGTTGGGGTTGGAAGAGACCTCTGGAGATCATCCAGTCCAACGCCCCCGTCAAGGCAGGGTCACTTAGAGCAGGTGCACGTCCTGCCACCGCATCAGCAGCGCGTGTCCTGCTCCAGCTTCACATCTGCTTAATATCAAACATTTCCTACCAAGGCCAGGCTGGATGGGGCTTGGAGCAACCTGGTCTAGTGGAAGGTGTCCCCGTCCACGGCAGTGGGGTGGAGTTGAGATGAGCTTTAAGGTCTCTTACAATTCAAACCATTCTGTGAAGTGCAGAATAATATCTATATAAAAATATTTCAAGAGTATTATCCCACTCTGTGTTGCTCTGAAAGCTTGCCCCTTTTGCAACCTGCTTGGCACCCGGGTAATTTAACTGGCACAGAGCTGGGGAAGGGGCTTGGAATAGCAGCTACAGTAATTCCTCCTGCCATCCAGCATCTTCACTCTCCGGGGGCAACGCAGCATCACTGTGTAACCAGGGAGAGCAGGAGACGGGGCTGCCAGATTTTCCTGCTCCAAGAGAGTCACAGTGAGATCAGGTTTCTCGATACTTCTTCACGAGGAAGGAGGGGACTCATCATCCACTGACTGCAGGAGAGGGGAAAAAGGGTTTGGAGAGGTTTAATTCTGCCTGGTAATATCTCTGCATTCCCCTTTCAAGGTAAGGAAATGAAGTCCAGACACACAAGGAGACAGTGACAGGCACCCCGCTGCTCCAGGAGGCAGGGGCAGGACCTTGATCTTTCCAGCCTCCATCTGTTGCACTCATCACACACCTCTCCCTGTGCCTGGAGCCCGACTCTGCTGTACAACAAGGTAATTCAGACACTTTAAATGCATATTTATAGACCCTGCACACAAGGTGATCCTTTCACAGCAGTCTCAGTTTCTGGAGTTTCAAAACAGTGTAAGTGAAACTGGGCGAACTGGCCGGTGGTGCCCTGGAGTGTCCCAATCTCAGCTCCAGGGCTGACAAAGCCCAGCTTAGTCACCAAGGCGGAGCTACACAGCTCTAAATTGCAGTGGTTGGCTTCCCTTCCCACTCAGTCCCAAATAAACCACTCTCACATCCCTCCAAGGTCACGTTTCTGCCGAGGAGGGGCAGGAAAGCTCCAAAATCAACATTTTAGTACAGAACTCACAGCCCAAATCCAAAATATAACCTGAGCCATTCCACACTAATTATTTAGCGACCCAGTGCAGATCTCACACAGACTGACTAACACAGCTTGGTGGCCAGCAACTCATTTTAGAGAGAAGGGGAGGCTTGATTAGCCAGGAGACAGAGAGCAGCAAGAGATGCAATATGGCAAAACACGCCAGGTTTCAGCATTATTCCAACAAATGCCTGATTTAGGGGTTTCTTCCTGCGGTTTTAGACAGTTTACTTTCAAGTAGCCCCCGGTGGAAGTATGAAACACGACTCTCCTTCACAGTGCTGCTATTCCTCACAGCCTGAGCTCTGTCATGTTCAAGGCTGTTGTTTAGATCCGACTGTTCCCGTCTGTTCAGGAGATTCCTCAGTCAGAACCAGGCCGGTCCACGCTTTAGCTGTGGTGCTGTGTACTTTACTAAGGAATATTCATACAGCTTTCAGAGAGACATGCACAAAAATCATCTTCCACGAGCATTTCCACAACCACCGGACACAATCCCCTGAGGCTGTCCAAATGCTGACTTCATGCTCTGGCCTATTTCTGGGCAAAATCACCTTAAAGTTTCTTCTCACCTTGGACTATGGCAGCACAACTATACTACAGTGTTATGTCTTTCCCATATTTATATGAAAGAGTGTATTCCTGTAGTTAGAGCTGTGGTCTTGGCTATGGTCACTCTTCAGACACCTTCAACCAAAAAGTGGTCAGGCTCTTCCCCCAGAGGGTGCTGGGGCCCTGCCCAGGCTCCCCAGGGAATGATTGGGCAGAGCCCCGAGGCTGTCAGAGCTCCAGGAGCATTTGGACACTGCTCTCAGGGATGCCCAGGGTGGGATTGTTGGGGTGTCCTGGGCAGGGTCAGGGATTGGACTTGATGGTGCTTGTGGGTCCCTTCCAGCTCAGCAGATTCTGCTACTTCCTCTTCCATTCAGATGCCTGTCCTCTCCCTTCCTTTGGTGATGACGCCCGTGCTTGTACTCCATTTTTAAAATCAGTTAGACAGGAAAACTCATATGCATGAAAATTATGTACCAGAAATAGGATGAAACCCCGAGCTAAATATTTGAGAGGAAAAAACATACACCCTTTTTATCTGTGTTGAAAATCTTCACCTACAGAACATGATGCTGGTAAAACAAATGTCAGCAGCACTGCAAGATTCCAACCTGCGGACAAAAATGGGAAACAAATCTGGGAGTTAAAGCCAGAGCTGCAGTGATGCTCAGGTGTGATGCAAGCCCACAGCACGTTCTCTGAGTGCAGAGGAGGAGAAGCCCTCTTGGGAGACCAGAATTCTAATACAACTTGAAGAATGAGAGTAGTTGGTATTTTTGGAACAAATTATCCCAAAACTATCTCTTGAAAGTCCTAGCTGTCATTTTTCACACCAGGTCTACCACGTACCTCACTGAATTCCTTCCCATCCAGCTGAGTTCTTTCATCTGCAGCCAAACCTCCCCTATCTCCCAGCACAGGCACGTCCCAGGGAACACGGTGGTGTCTCCAGCCACACAGGGCTCAGCCGGGGCAGAAAACACAAACTGGGCCCACGCAGCACCAGGACAGTCTCGGCACTGTGACCTTCCCCCAGGGCCTCCCTGCCTATATCTGCTAAATGAATCACAGCCAGGGACCCCCCCTGCCCCAGCACACAACCCTGTGATCACCGAGCAGGGGGAAGGTCTCTGGCATCACCTCGTCCCTGGCCGACCAAAGCTCCTCTGGGTACCACTGGGCACTCCTGGGGACCATTCCCAACAGGCACCTTGGACACTGCCACACCGATCTGGAGGGCGGAAGGATTCAGTCACACGGATGAGCCTTCCTTCCCAGCTGGCCTCAGGGCTAGGAACAGTGTAAGATGGCACTGTGATACCGAGCCTTTGAGGATGGGGTCTCAACAGTGGCACAGCCCTTGCTGTGACCCTCTGCGGTGCTGGGCCAAGTGATGCAAGAACGTGGGGCTGCACAGCTACCTGTGAATGCCAACCACACCGGACGAGCAGAAAAGGGAGAGGCAGGCAACAGGCTTCATGTTTTCGTTTGACCTGTCAGAGAATCACCGAGGCTGGAAAGGACCTTTGAGGCCAACCATTCCCCCAGCATTGCCATATTCACCACTAACCCATGTCCCCAGGTGCCACATCCACAAGTCTTTTGAACACTTCCAGGGATGGTGACTCCACCACTGCCCTGGGCGGCTGTGCCAGGGCCTGACCACCCCTTCAGGGAAGAAATTTTCCCCAGTATCCAACCTGAACCTCCCCTGGAACAACTTGAGGCCGTTTCCGCTTGTCCTGTCCCTGTTCCCTGCGAGCAGAGCCCAGCCCCCACCTGGCTGCCCCCTCCTGTCAGGGAGTTGTGCAGAGCCACAAGGTCCCCCCTGAGCCTCCTTTTCTCCAGGCTGAGCCCCCCCAGCCTAACACTGAGCCCACTTTGCTCACTTTTCTTTGAGAAGCAGAGAACCTCCTCCTCCATGCCACCCCAAACACTTCTGGTACCTGCTGGCACCTCCTTCTACAGAGTTCAGCTGTTTGCTGTTCAAGTAAACAAATCTTCCCAACCCTTCCCTTCTGGGTTTCCCACTGCAGGAGCAGAATGTGCTGTTTGTCTGTCGAGTCATGTGCTGGTCCAGGGAATCACTGAAATCTGTAATTTTATGCAATACCTAAATCAACTGTAAAACTGCATTTATTCTCATGACACTTCTCTGGAGAAATGGAACAAAATAATCTGGCAGCTGTTTCCAAGAGTCAGGCTACAAAGTCGTTAAATGTCCAAAAAATAATGTTTCTAGGCATAAAGTAGTTCTGTAAAATATCCAGAAAAAAAAGAGAACCCCAGAATGGTTTGGGTTGGAAAGGACCATAAAGCTCATCTTGTTCCAACCCCTGCCATGGGCAGAGACACCTTCCACCAGATTGTTCCAGCCTGGCCTTGAACACTTCCAGGGATGAGGCAGCCACAGCTTCTCTGGGCACTCTGCGCCAGAAACTCAGTTTAAACATAAGAAAACCATTTCCCATCGAACTACCTTCATGGTTTCTAGAGAACAGAGCCAGAATTAGATTTCCCACTGCTTTTCTGTCACTGGACTGGCCCACAAAACTGAAATCCATGGTGCCACAATCCTGCACCTCCCCTTTGCAATGTTTATATTATGGGCAAAGTTTAATAAATCCTGTGATCTGCATCACCACAGGATGTCCTGTTCTTGTGGTTACTTCAGCCTCAAATGACAGCCATTCTTTGTGCACCCTTAATGGCACCACTGCCTTGGTCCTGGAAGAGGATCTTCCTTGCCTTACACTTGTCTCCCACTACATCCAGATCAGACCAAGAGTTGTTATCTGCAAAGGACAAGCCATGACCAGCCCGAGGTCGGCTCCAACAGCCAGGAATAGTTTTGGTTTAACACACAGGGCTCCACAGCCAGAGCAAGGGCCACTACACCAGGGAGCCAGTCACTGCTTTCTCCACACAGGATCTTGCAGTAGAACGTCTCTAGACTATCACCAAAACACTGGGAAAGGAATTCACCTGGAAAGAAAAGGCTGAGCCTTGTTAACCCTCCTGCTCTCACCTCTTTATTCACTCCACCCATCACTTTCTGTGCACAGGAATTCTGCTTGTTCTGGAGAGGAACTGCTCATTTTGGTGCATAATGAGTGAGTTTGGAATTGGCAGCACTGGCACTTATCCCAGTGGATGTGACCAAAAGCCAATCTTCAAAAGTGGTCATAGAACCCAGAGAACCACAGTGTCATTACGGCTGGAAAAGATCATGAGTCTTCTCACCTATTCTGTGTTCTGGGTGGTGTTTGTGGTTTTTTTCCTGACAAGGCTTTTCTGCTTTGGCTACGGAGACGCTTACGGAGCAGGAGAAGGACTGGACTCCAGCTCAGGGGTTGATGGTACTGGTTGGTTGGTTGTTTTTTGTGTCTAATCGGTCTTTTTCAATCTAAAAAATTTAGTGACTCAGCTCCACTCTTACCCTCTGCATTGGTTAGTCACAGTCACATTCTCATGACACTGTAGGTAACCTGAGCAGGTAAGTTTGACCGAGTATGTCTTTGTACAGTGAGAGAACTAAAAACCGGCTCTAAAATACAGATTTTTATTCCTGGGGTATAGTCTTGGGGAGCTGAGGAGCCGCTGGAATACAGAAATTAATGTGCTGTACAGCAAGTAGAGCCAAGGACCTGTGTGTATAGAACAGCCAAGGAACTGTCTGTACATAGCTGTATAAACACATATGTATGAACTCCTTTAGCAGTAACAAGGCCAACACCTATTACCTTTAAAAGAAGTTATTAAAACATTACTTGTACTCTAGTCTACAATTTGTACTTCTGTGCATTTGACTTAGCTTATTTAATGGAACTTTGTATCTCAAGATTTAATAATTCAAATTATTATTATTACTATTATTATTATTATTACTACTGCTATACAGCAACTGTACATGATATATAAACCCTACTGTAAATAAATGACTTTTAAATTAACCTCAAGCTTTACCAGGGTCAAATACAGCTTACAGGGTTTATTTAGCACTGCAGAAGGCAGTCAGGGTTATGTTGGGCTGAAGGACTGGAACAAAACAACACGGTCAGGCAGTAGCTGTAAATGGGATGTGCAGGCTCTGCTGGAGTTTTCCATAAATGGAATCCGAATCGGAGGAGGGAACACTTCCATCTGCAGTGCACAGGCCAGGATTCCCAGGAGCAGATCTGCTGGGGTGCCACGCAGATAGGAAGTAGAAGGAAAGGGTCTTCCTCTCCTCCCAGACACACACACAGCAGCTGAGAGTCTATAATTGCATTTGTAGCATCATTCTTCTTCCACTTTTTATTCTCGTCTCCAAATTTATCACAAAAAAGCTGGAAGCACCATGCCTTAGGCATACCTGGATTAGCACTGAGCAGCACCTGCAGGTGACTTAGTGAGGGCTGAGAATAGCACATTTTAAATATAAAACTTCAGAGTTATTTTCTTTTTCCCTTCTTACAGAGATAATAAAAAGCAAGGGTGAAGATAGTTCAAAAAGCACCATTCTCAGCAGGGAAACATCATTTTAGCAGCTGCAAGTGCCCAATTCTGCATGCAGGAGAAACATCTTCCAGCAGTTCTGTGGAGCAGAGTTGAGTTTTTGGAAGAACAGGTAAGGTGCCTTGGACACTCAAATCCAGCAGGTACAGCAGGACGAGAAGCTGGGCTGTTCACTGACCCCTCTGGGGACATCCCTAACTTCAGAGGAGGAGAACTGGGTATAAAGTAAAGGCTGCAGAGAGGGACACGGTTTCACTGTCTTGAGTTCATCATCATTTGAAGATAAAGCTCAGAACAAGCCTAGTAAACCAATCTACATCTGCACTTCTACAGCAAAGGCACAGGGAACCTGAGATAGGGCCTGGAGGGGGCAGACAAACCCACAGTTTGAGAGTATCAAAGGCAGAAATGTTTCTGAGAGAGCCCACAGATGCTTATGTTCCCTCTCTGAATGTGCTATTAAACTGTATTTCATAGAATCACAGAATATCCTGAGTCAGAAGGGACCCAGTGGGATCCCTGAGTCCAGCTCCTGGCCCCGCACAGGACACCCCAACAATCCCACCCTGGGCATCCCTGGGAGCGGTGTCCAAACGCTCCCGGAGCTCTGGCAGCCTCGGGGCTCTGCCCAATCATTCCCTGGGGAGCCTGGGCAGTGCCCAGCACCCTCTGGGGGAAGAACCTTTTTCACAATATCCAGCCTAAATCTCCCTTGATAGGCTGATGGTGAGAGGTTACAGAAATGGGTGGCAATAGTGGCAATAACCAGCAACAACAAACCAGCATCACAAAAGGCTCCTCCTGGAGGGGACAGATGTGGCAGCTTTGCAAAACATAAATGTCTCTAAGATCACAGACAGGATTCCATTCAGGCTGTAAATGCAGCCATGGGCACAATCCCTGAGGCAACCCCAGTACTGCCTATTGCCACGCCATAATCCTGGCCAGGTCTGTACACCAGAGATTGGTCTGGTGTCTATGGAGAGGTTGCTTCATGTCCACCCAAAACCTGGCTCTGCCTTTTCACAGTGAGGCTTCTTTCCTGAACTCAGTACTGTGCTTTGTTCAAAAAAAGCATCACAATAAAATCACATAATCACAGGATCAAGGATTGTTGGAAAAACCTTTGAGTCCAACTGTTCCCCCAGCACTGCCATGTTCACCACTAACCCACGTCCCCAGGTGCCACATCCACAAGTCTTTTGAATACTTCCAGGGATGGTGACTCCACCACTGCCCTGGGTGGCTGTGCCAGGGCCTGACCACCCCTTCAGGGAAGAAATATTTCCTGATAACCAACCTGAACCTCCCCTGTCTCAACCTGAGGCCATTTCCACTTGTCCTGTCCCTGTTCCCTGGGAGCAGAGCCCGACGCCCCCGTCCCCCCAACTGCCCCCTCCTGTCAGGGAGTTGTGCAGAGCCACAAGGTCCCCCCTGGGCCTCCTTTTCTCCAGACTGAGCCTCCCCAGCTCCCTCAGCTGCTCCTCATCAGAACTGTGCTCCAGACCCTTCTCCAGCTCTGTTGTCCTCCTCTGGACAGGCTTCAGCAAATCCAGAGAGATGCTTTGCTCTGTCCACTCACAAGTCCAGTTTGAGCACTGCTCATGCAAAAAATCAATTGATTTCACCCGGTTCCAATCATTAAGGATAAAGTAGTGTTGGAACATAATATTTTCCAGGGGAAGCTGTCTGGCAGTTGCACTCAGCAAGTGTTTCCTGACAGGTTCCCTCTTCCCACCCAGGTTTCTTACAAGGAGGAACGCAACAGCAATTTGCACAGCTATGAACAGGCCACGTCAGGGAAGCTGAGAAAGCAAACAGCAGTACAAGAAACAGATGGAAACAGCTATTTCAAGCTAGGGGACTTTCCAAAATATGACATAGAGAAATAAAAATCTCAGGGCCCTCACAATAGTCATGATCCATTCTGCTCTTTATCTACATTCATCAGATTCTCTGTACCCACCACAGCCACTCCACGGCTGTAAAACCTGTCTGTCAGCTCAGCTGTGGAAGTGAATGGCTGACACACAACAATATTCCAGTGCCAGTGGCCAGGCGAATCTGTAACTTCAACACACTCTCATCTAACTGTGCTTCAAGCCTGTTTCTGACCATCCCTCACCAGCAGCACATTGTGGTGCAGAAGGTTATGTCCATTGCCAAGGATGAAATGTAAGATCAATGAAAAGTCTCCCTGTATGGTAAAGCACCCACTCAAACTCACCCACAACAGTGCCCAGCATTGGGTACCTGGTAGGTTCCTGCTATAGAATCACAAATGGCCTGGGTTTGAAGGGATCTCAAATCTCGTCCAGCCCCTGCCATGGGCAGAGGGACACCTTCCACTGGCCCAGGTTGCTCCAAGCCCCATCCAGGCCTGGCCTTGGACACTCCCAGGGATTCAGGGGCAGCCTCAGCTGCTCTGGGCATCCTGTGCCAGGGCCTCACCGCCCTCACAGGGAAGAATTTCTTCCAAATACCTGATCTAAACCTCTTCTCTATCAGTGGGAAGCCGTTTCGCCTTGTCCTGTCACTACATGCTCTTGTAAAAAGTCCCTCTCCATCTTGCTTATAGGCTCCCTATAACAAGCAATGAGGTGTAAATTAAGCAGAGCAGGTGGGAAATTCCTGCCAGAAGGAGTTTTGCAGCTTAAGGATCCAACATCTTGACATACCAAACAATGAAGCAGCTTCTGCCAAATAATGTTACTTTTCATAGGGAAAGTCCATGTCCAAGAGCAAAAAACTAACAATGACTTTCCAAACATGAGGCTTTTTCTGAAGAGAAGCATGTGGGAGGATATAAACTCCAAACAAAAAGTGACCTTTTAAAGACACGAGGGACAAACAACATCACCTCACTTACATCACAGCAACATGCCACTTTCCTGCAGTGGTTGTTTCCAAATGATATTTTACTGCCAGAGAATTTGACTCCAGCTTTCCAAACAAATTTAGATTACTCTTAAGTTCTCTGCTAGCCATGAGGCAATACAGCTTCTGCTTTTCACTCTTTCTGGACATGTGTGGGAGATAAATAATTTACTACATAAATGTGTGACTGCGGCAGCCTGCATGGGATGGCAGGAGACGAGGACAATCGGCTTCATGGGGGCTTTGCCACAGAGAAGCATCCACAGAATACCAGAGTCACAGAATAGCTTGGGTTGGAAGGGACCTTAGATCTCATCTCATCCCACCCCCTGCCATGGGCAGGGACACCTTCCACTGGCCCAGGTTGCTCCAAGCCCCGTCCAGCCTGACCTTGGACACTTCCAGGGATCCAGGGGCAGCCACAGCTGCTCTGGGCACCCTGTGCCAGGGCCTCACCACCCTCACAGGGAACAATTCCTTCCCAATATCCCATCTTACTCTGCCCTCTGGCAGTGGGAAGCCATTCCCCCTTGTCCTGTCTCCCCAGGCTTGTGTCCGAAGCCTCTCTTCAGCTCTCCTGGAGCCCCTTTAGGCCCTGGAAGGGGCTCTGAGGTCTCCCTGGAGCCTTTTCCTTTCCAGGTGAACACTCCCAGCCCGGCTCCAGAGCAGTGGGGCTCCAGCCCTCAGAACATCTCTGTGTCCTCCTCTGGACTCTCTCCAGCAGTTCCACATCCTTCCCATGCTGGGACCCCAGAGCTGGATGCAGATTCTCACACTGGGGAGAAGGGCCAGACAGCAGGGTCTGAGCATGATACATCCCAGTTCCATGTGCTGCAGCCCCCTCCCACTGCCCCCAATCCCTTTTCTCCAAGGCAGACACCTGTGTCACCACGACACAGCCATTAAGGCCCAGCCAGATATCTACTGCTGTAGGCAGGAATTTTAATTCAGCAGATCAGATTTTTTGGAGGATGACTTCAATCATGTCAGGAGAGACATCCTCCCCCAGCCCACTGAATGACTGACACTGAGGTATGACCATCAGCTCCCACAGGGGCCCAGAACCTGCTCCAAGCAGTTCAGCAGTCAGAGATATTTCTCCTTTCCATAGTTTTGAACATATCACAAGGAGACAGATTTTGACAGTTTCCCTCAAAATGTGACGGGATGCTCTGTTACATGTATAAGCACAACCATACACTGCTAACCTTTAAAAAGTCAAGAATTATAAACATAATTAGACGTAAAACAAGAGCGAGATTTATTCTGTCTTTGGGATGTGGTCCAGGAGCAATGCTGCTCCTCAGGCCAGTGAGTCTGGGCTAACATTCCCACCGAAGTGAGCACTCCCATTTCCCGGAGTGGCCGTGCTGTGTCCACACAGCACTGGAGAGAAGCACACACGTGTCGTGGATCCTGCTGCCACTCTATCCATCACACTGCTCCCAGCTCCTTCTGGGAAGAAGGCAAGAGGATCTCGGGACCCCTGTGCAATAGCTGCCATGGGTGCACAGGAAAAGAAGCCTGGGGTGAACTGGGATCATCTGAACTGACTGCACAAGCCTCCCAGCAATGCCATCAGCAGCCAAGGGAGCTGTGGGTGGCTGCTGCAGGGCCAACCCCAGCCCCATGGCTGCAGGGGAATGACTTGCTGACAACTGAGACAGATCACTCACCTCAGACTGCACCACAAGTCTGTCAGCAATCTACTGAACAAGATGCTAAAGCATAAAGTTACCTTAAATAGTTATGCGTTTGTGACCTTGGAAATCACTCCTGGAGGACTGGCTGTTTTCCTTCATCTTCCCAGGACTCACAGATTGAATTTTAGCTGGTTTTGTGTTACTCATCCCCATCCCCATCACTGCTTCACATTACACCTTCCTAATTCCGCAACTCGGCGAGTTAGAGGAATTCACCTGAAGGCATTTAGCTGCAACCCTGTAGTCACATAACCCACACGGACCACTCGGCTTTAGGCACTAACAATATGTTTTCCCAGAGCTGTAAATTGGTGCTCAGAGCCAGGCTGAGGAGTGAAGTGCTGTACCAACAGGGAGAGCAGCCACCCAGGCTGATGCCCTTCTCCACGTACCGAGGTTAAGACAAACCAACACAAGCACATCAGGCTGGAGAACTCACAAGGCAAATCCTCTGTGCAGATGTGAAGCATTTTTGTAGAAATATCTGAAGAATGACTTTTAATTTCTCTGCTGTCTGCTCCCTCCACCTCCCAGAGAATCCAGGGCACCCCGAACACGATGAGGATGCTTTTCACCATATTCAAGCTCTACAGCAAAGGCTCAGCTCGTGCTTCTTCCTGCAGCACTTTGCTGCTATTTCATATTGCTATACATACTAAAGATCTTTCCTTGCAGCATACACAGCCCATTAGAGCAATTTGTTTATAAACAGGACTAACCAGAGCCAATCTCTCCCAGCCTTATGTTACACAGAATTAAATGCTCTCTAATTTAACTACACGATGCAAGTGACGCATGGTGCCACCTACGTGCCCTTGGACAGGGGCCAGATGGTTTCCCTCCCACATCACACCACATCTCTGCTAGAAATAAACATTCAAGGGTAAAACCAGGGGAAAATACTCATATTGTTAATCCCCAGAAGGGACCCTGGGCCAGCAGCAAGGAGGCACAGGATGAATACCACCATATAGTGCTGTCTGGATTGAAAGGGTTTTAGTTTCTTATCAGCTGGTCAGAAGTTCACCTATTTTATTCCTTTTACTGGTCAACTTTCCCTTGTATCCCAGCAAAACAGCTCAGCTCTTGCAGACATACCTTACCATATTAGGCAATCTGAGTCCCGAAAGTGGAGGACTCGGAGCCTTCCTTGGCTTCCAAACACAGTCCACAGGCACGGGGCCGGCCGGCACGACACCGGGAAAGGGGCAGCAACAACTGGGGACTCCCAGGGCTCCCAATACACCCAGTCTGGCTACAACAGGACATTCACAAAACAAAAGCTATTCCTGATCTTCTAGTTATTCATCATGCCCATCCTTCACAAAAAGGCAAACAGCACGATGACAAAAGCTGAACTGAAGCCTCCGTGGAAGGATAAAATGGCACTAAAAGCAAAAATATAGGTGAAAAATAGGACACACCAAAATCAGGACTCCCAGGTCGTAGCTCTGAATCAGCAATAACATTAAGACACTTAGTTTGCATAAGGAATTTTCCAGTTCATCGGTCCTCCCTTAGAACTCATGGAATTAAGCATAGAGATTCAGCCCTTCTAAGACAGAGATTTAATTTATATTGGTATCCAGTTGCATCTGGTGATTTCATGGTAACAGTACAAGTAGGCAGAACACTTATTTACAAACCAGAGCGAGCCTGGTTCATTCCATAAATCAAAGCGCAGTGAGACAGGAATGGAGCCTATTTAATCCACTTACTGCAATTGTAATTCACAATCAAACGTTTCAGTGCTATTCCTCCATAAAACTTAATTCCATTAGTGTGTCTGGGGTTTATACTGGGCTATACAGACTGTCCTGAAGGCAGTTCATGACAACAGACATTTTCTTTGATACTTTTACTGCCCAGAAATCGTTATTTTACGAACACAACACTCACTGTCTTCCTCTGAATTTAAAGTTTTCCTTTGACAAACTCTCCTGTGGGTGAGGCACATCTGTAATGCTCTAGCAGAGAACTGCAAGGAGAAACAATCTTTTAAATGACTATAAACATTTTCTACTTGTTCTCTATGCTCTGTCATTTAAAATACACTTTTCTTCCAAATTTGTTCCCAATTGTTCCTGCTGTGCAATAGCAACGGCAGAAGTTGCCCAGGGAAGTGGGCTTCCCCATGCCTGGAAATGTCCAAGGCCAGGCTGGATGGGGCTTGGAGCAACCTGGGCTAGTGGAAGGTGTCCCTGCCCATGGCAGGGGGTGGAACTGGATGGGCTTGAAGGGCCCTTCCAACCCAAACCAGTCTGTAATAGAATCTATCCTTTTAAGTCAGGGTCAAGTCAAAGCCAGCAGAGTCAGGGATAAAGAAAATCTGCTCTGAAATGGAACACCGGACCATTCTCTTTAGTCTTCATCATCATCCTCCAGCTGCTGCATCTGAGACTAGGCCACTGATCCCTGTCTACACTGACTCTGTTGCATTTGTCCTCACTGGCCTCACCAACACTGGAATTCCCACTGGTATTTCGCAGTCAGTGGCTTGAGGGAACAGGGAAGGTTTCCCAGCTCCAGCCTCCCCCCGGCTCAGTCTAGGTCTAACATGAATTTTCAGACTCTCCCCATTTTTACTTTCTGAGAAACAGAGACAAGACTGTGGCCAAGCTTTTCCCTCACCTCTGCTTTGAGCTCAGGTCTCCCCAGACCTCACAAAAACTCTTTCCTTCGCGCTCCTTCCTGCTGGAACCGTGTAAAAACCTCTCCTAAAGCTGCTTCCCCAGAGGCTTTTTCCAGCTGAAGTCCTTGTACCCTTGAACATTTATTCCACAATAAAACTTTGTCTGCTCTTCCAACTTTCCACAGTGCAACCAGGCAGTCTGCATCCCAAGGAGGGAGGTGGGGTGGGAGCAGAACACATGGAGGATCCCGACACATCCCACTATGAGACCTCTCAGTTGCCTAAAGCTCAGCCAAAGTGTCTGGGCTGGTTTCCCACTCTGGTGCTCATGAGCTCAGCCAAAAGAATTCATCCACTTCTGAGAATTAGAACAACATGTATTTGCTCCCTTTTTTTTCCCCCGAAACTGCCTTTACCTTTCCTGTGCTAGTCTCCAGCACTGCAGAGCTTGGAGGAGGGATTTCAAGTAAGGCCTTTTTTTGGCTTCCATGAAAATCATCTTGATATCAGCCAAGATATAAACACTAGAGGAAAAATGTAACTGTTCCCATACAATCAGATTCGTTGGGGTTCTGCTACTAAAATGGGACAGTCCAGACTGCTCAAGTGCACAACCTGGTGACATTTGGCACCTGCCATTCCAGAATTATAGTTATTGATGAATTAATGATTATTAACCGTACTTTTTTATTGGCAGTAGAACTGAAAACAGAGAGCTGTTCCACGATTCCTGCCAAAGCGATGGCCAGTTAGGACAGAATCTCTGATCTGGATCTCAAATAAACCAGGGAAGACTGACCAAGTGACATGATGCTGGAGGCATGCATTGAAGAAAAACCGGGAACTGGATAAAAACAAGAGGACTGGGAAAATGGGAAGAACAGCTCCAGCAGAGTGGGGGGAGAGTCTAATCCAGGTCTAAGGTACGTTGGGTGCATAAGAAACCACAGTGCTGGTGCCCCAAAGCACCTGCGCAAAGGGGCTGATGGAACTGAAGGGAAGTTGCTCTGCTGTGAGATGGAGCCCGCAAGAAAATCGTGTGAAGTGTCAGACAAAAGGAATCCTCGCTGTTCATTTGGGGAAAACCAGCATTATTAATTGTAAAAGACTGGGTGACCTTGAATTTTTGGGCAGCCGGGTTCTCCCAAAGTGCAGCTTTATCCATTTACATGAGCAGTGAGGACTGTGCTCAATAAAATCATCTGCAATTTTAGGACTAGACTCTTCCAGGAAGCCTCCAAACCTGCAGCCTCAGCTACTCTTTTGTCTTAATTTAGGTAATCTGGGACAACTTCCCAGAAGAACGAGACATTCCCAGCAAGTCCCAAACATGCCTGCTGGAAACACGGTGTCCCTATTAAGATTATTACTTTTTACACATTACAAAACTCCCCTCCTTCAGTCTTACAGTGAGGCAGCAGAAATGTCAAAACAATTTTAATGACGATAAACGGCCAAATCTTTCCTGCAGGGTTCAGCGAAGATTTCAGGAAGTTCTGCACTGTGATGAGCAGAAACTCCTGTGGGAAGAGCTGGGCTTCTTGAAGCAGGTGATGCTTCTGTGAGCAGGAATATCTCACATTTCAAGTGGAGTAAAGTGCAAAGTAAGCATTGGGAAAGCAACGGCTGGCATGGAAAGATAAGCACATGCTAAAAGCCATCCCAGCACCACGTGAGTCTCTGGTCCCAGCAAGGCTCGCCGTGACTTTGCCGCATTCTGACTGAATATTGCAAGAAGGAAAACAAAAATAGTCTGAAGAGTGTTACTGGCAATTTTCAGCAAAGAACCAGTTAATTCCAACTAAATGATGCCTCAATCACTCTACTGCATTGCAAAGCTTAGGGAAAGTTAAATGTTTTCCAGCAAAAACGAAACATCCCACAAGCAGGCTGACCCCTATGCAACCTTACACTTGCTATTTCTCCCAGGTCTTCCACATTGTGCTGTAATAGCTTGGAAATGTATTTAGCTTTGACATTGTCAGAGTCAGTCATGCTGTCAGGCTCAAACGTGTTTCAGACAAAGACAAACAAAACCAAAGGAAACCAAGGCAATTTGGAAATACTCAGTAATTATTATAAAAGGAAAGAAAGGGCCTCAAAGGATGAGACTACTGCAAGAACAGGGGAACATGGAACAACCTCTGACGCGCTGCTTGCAAAGACCATTCCCGCAAGAAAACAAATCTGCGAGGAGACAAGGAAAGCAGATTTCAGAAATACAGAACATGCTGTCCAAAATAACAGCGATTCCGAGATCCAAGGTCACACCTTCCCCAAGACACCTGAGGTCCCACTGCCCTGGCACTGCAGCCCCACCACTGCATTCCCTTCAGGCTCCACAACTCCTGTGCAGCTCTCCAGGAGCCAACTTTGAACTCAGGCCACTCTGCAGATACACCTTATCCGTCAGAAGAGAAATCAGCAAGGAATTGCTACTTGGAACTACCTCCCTGTTCATACTCCTGAGCAGAGCCTGAACCTCTCCTACAGACAAGAGTAAAAGCCATAGAACACTCTTTGCCACCACCACCCAAGAGTGACACAGCAGTGATTCAGACATAGGGTCTCGCTTACCCGAGTTTCCTTCAATTCCTCGTTCCCATCAACTTCATCATCATCCTAGGACAAAAGGCAAACAATATAATTAGGCAGCTTTGGAGACAACAAAACTTTATCGCAAGAAGATAATGTATTGTTTATAGAATCGCAGAATCATTAAGGTTGGAAAAGACCTCCAAGACCAGCAAGTCCAACCTTCGACCGAACACACCATGGCAACTCAACCACATCACAAACTGCCACATCTATGTGTGTTTTGAACCCTTCCAGGAATGGTGACTCCACCGCTGCTCCGAGCAGCCTGTGCCAGTCCCTAACTACCCTTTCAGTGAAAAAACTATTTAATGCTAAAGTTAAGAAAAATTCTGTCAAAAGAAATGCCTGTCCAGATGCTTTTGGCTAAACATCAGCCCAGGTTTGGTGACCTAATGGCCATTTACAAGATCTTGGTATTGAGGACAGAATGACTCTCTTGAGATGGCTCCTGCCATTCCAATGCTTCTGAGGAGTTGGGAGGAGGTCCCTAATACACTGAGGGAAAAAAACTTGGAAAAACTGCACATCCGAATTACTTACATAACACTGACTTCCAAAAGATTCTCCACTTCAGTTAGACTCCAGGTGGAAAGACTCATCATCCCAGGTACCTTGCACTTGTGTAGCCTCTCTAAGCCACTGCTCTTTGTAACTGCTCCAAGACTTCATGGAACAAATGTGAACTACCATGGCATCCCAGCTGACTCTGGACTCAACTTCGTTAACCATAATTTCATAATTCTTATTCTCTCCTGAAAAAGGTGATCTACTTTCCTAGCTGAGGCTCTAACCAAAGTTTGGAGGGTTGGATTTCTTCCCTCAGACTGAAGAAATCCTCTGAAACTAGGACTAAGAGAAATGATCACGAAACAGACAGCTCTTCTGCACTTATGCTGTGAGTGTTCCTTGGTGCTGGGAGGGGACTCAGACACAGGTTTTCTTCCTATTGTCTTTCTTTCAGGGGGCCTAAAGAGCAGACAAATTTGGGCTTGAAGAAATTTGAAAATACTTCAGGTGGCTTGTGACCTCCTTCCAAAGGAATTAGACTTTGCATCTCTCCTCTCCCGTGTGGGTCCTTTCCCAATCCTGCAGGGTTCCCATGATATGGCTCAGAACAGGCTGCCCAGAGCCTGCTGCTCAGTCTGACATAGGCCAAACAGGGATGTGAATCCTTTGGATATGCCAGTCTAAAAGAGAGCTGGAGAGGGAAGAACTAATGGGAAATCAATGGACTGGGAAAAAAACCCTGAAGCTTGGAATTGGAAGAAAATTCACCCCCGAGTTTCTCTTTCTAAGGAACTCAAACTTACATCTTGCGTTGAGAAGATGATGCCGGTGCCTCTCCGTCTCTCTTTCGGCCGTCGCCGCTCTCGGATCGACTGTTTGTTCAGGGATCTGTCGTCTGAATCCTGATCTTCACACTCTGGCCAAGCAAAGAAAGACTGCTTTGGTTTCAGTGATTCACATCTGTGCTTTTGCTAAGGTTCTGGGGTTCTTTTTAAGCTGATCAAAGTCATCTTGCCTTGTGTTATACTACAAAGGAGTTATTAAACCAAATTGAAATGGAATCTCAGTGTCCACTACAGCTGGATACTCACACTCCTTCCCTCATCAGAGCCAGGGAGGTTACCCCAGCTGCCAGCCCTCCACAAGTCATCTTGACTCCTGTTCTGAGTTCAAATTGTACTAGGGGAACCTCTTTCCCCAGCTCTGATATCTAAATGCTCCATGATCACTGTCTCATTTATTTACCCAAAATCGAAAATATCCTTTTATCCCTCTGTTACAAGCAATAGGAATTTGTTTAACTTCATTTAAACAAATAACATTTGTTTTGTGAGGTGGCAGCTTCCCTCAGAGTAACAAGTAAACTTGTTCTCTCTATCTGTACACTCTGGAAGTTCTAAGCCACAAGAAAACCCTTGAGCTTTGCCTGTTCTTCACTCTCCTGGTACGTACCATTTTTCTCCATCTCTGTGGCTGCCGCTCTGAAATCTGCTGGATTCACAGAGTCCAGCCCTAGATATTTATTTGTTCGAGTCAGGTATGAACTTGTATAGAGCAGAGGTGCCGCTGTGGAAGGAGACACAGGTGTTGTGGGTTTGTCGGGCTGTGCTGGGCCCCTCAATCGCCGATAGACGATCTACAAACAAAGAGCCATGACAGAAAAATAGTACAATGAAAAGGAAGTAGCAGATTTTGGATTTCAAGGAATGCAGTCATCTTTCAGAGCGCAATGTTTTCTTCACTGCTGCTGGAAGTGATCACCTGCACTTGCCAGATCAGGTCCATTCCATCAGATAAGGATGGATGTTAAGCTATGGTGTAACAGCACCCTCCATAGCTGGGAGATCTAGGATCAATCCCTTTGTCCTTGCAGCTCATGGCAGGAGAAACAAGTTATCTAATAGAAATAAATTATTTCAAGTGAATAAAACAGAGGTGGTGGCAGGGGCAGAAAACGGGTCTCTCCAGCTTTCCATTACACATGGAATATCTGTGGAAAAATGTGAACACAAAGCCTCTGCTTAGACTTCACAGCAAGGATGGATCCAGGCCACATTTCTATCATTAGCCTTCTCATTACACTTTCTGGGATTTACACCGTTTTATTTTCTGGCGAGAGACAGAAAGGTGAAATTCCCAGAGGAGAGCAAAGGCACAGCTAAGCTCCAGCACCTCCAGATCCACCTCCCTCGCGCTGAAGTGCTGCTCCTCAGTCAGCAGTGCCTCTTTCCAGCTGGGCTGTCCCCCTCAGAATAAAAGATAACCCTCAAAGAATTTCTCCTGATCTCAGCCCTCCCAAATGGTTTCATTAGCTCTCAGGCAAGGGGTACTGAGGCAGCAGGATCACCTCGTCGTCCGCGCTCCTGCCCCACCGCGCGCGGCTCTCCTGCCTCTCGCCGCTGTCCTCGGCGCCGCCGGCTCTGTCGCTCTGCTGCTCCTGGGCCTGGCGCTCCGCCCGCGAGCGGCTGAACGTGCGCTCGGCCTCCTGCAGGTCTGTCAGGGTCACGCCCTGCAGGGAACAGAAGGCTTCCAGTTATGCACAGAATCACTGAACCCCAGACTTGTTTGGGTTGGAAGGGCCCTTCAAGTCCATCCAGTTCCACCCCCCTGCCACGGGCAGGGACACCTTCCACTAGCCCAGGTTGCTCCAAGCCCCGTCCAGCCTGGCCTTGGACACTTCCAGGGATCCAGGGGCAGCCACGGCTGCTCTGGGCCAGGGCCTCGCCACCCTCACAGGGAACAATTCCTTCCCAGTATCCCATCTAACCCTGCCCCCGGCAGTGGGAAGCCATTCCCTCTTGTTCTGTCCCTCCAGGTCCTTGCCCCAGGTCCCTCTCCAGCTCTCCTGGAGCCCCTTTAGGCACTGGAAGGGGCTCTGAGGCCTCCCTGGAGAATTCTCCAGCCTGAAATTACATTTTCAGTCTTCCAGGTCAGTTTAAAATGTCACAGACTCACATCTGGTCAGGCTCATGTTTCACCCCTATGGTAACAAGAAAGGGAAGAATCCTGTTGCCTTTACTGTATTTCTCAGCCTACTGACACAATGACTGACTCAAAGCAACCCAAATATATGTGATCACACTACAAACTAAGAGGCAGGTACACTGCAGAAAGGAAAGCTTGGAAATCTAACTCATGTATGTCTGTGGGAGGGTTTTGTAATAAGTGCTTGAGGGAACTTTTGCCAGAACCTCTCCAAAACAGCGTGAGTGCACATAAGTCCCTTGTCCTAAGAAATAATGTAAGAGCAGAAGAAAATCCTGCCTCTTTACAGAATCACGGAATGGTTTGGATTGGAAGGGACCTTAAAGCTCATCTCACTCCACCCCCTGCCGTGGGCAGAGACACCTTCCACTAGCCCAGGCTGCTCCAAGCCCCGTCCAACCTGGCCCTGGACACTTCCAGGGATGGGGCACTCACAGCTTTTCTGGGCAACCAATTCACCAGCTCTCTTCACCCTACACACGAATGTGAGCATTTCCATTCCTTACCTGGGTAGACCTGCGAGTCTGCCGGGCCTGTCTGGATCGTGCCTTCCTCAGTGATTCCGCTTCCTCATCCCGCACCGGAGTCAGATACGACCTGGACAAAAAAAAAGGTGCAGAACAGGTTAAAGTAAAAGCAGATGATCTGCCTTCCTGTCTCTGTAGACTCCTGAGCTATTATTCTCTTTCTCATAGACAAAAGTTAATTTTAGCTCCATCTGCTATTGCTGTTTCTGTGGGACAACTTCCCCATGAGCACACAATACACACATGTTCACAGCACCTTCTCCCCAGAGCCTCTAAATAAACCCTTTACTGTTGGACACGTTCTGTTAAGAAGGCACACCTATTCTCTAAATTATTTGCTCCATTCCATATCATTGTAGCATTAGAAAAAGAACCCCACTCCTCATAAACGCCCTCTCACTCAGACAGAGATCTCAGAACAGAAATCCTGCGCTGGTGCATTCCTCAGACCCTCCTTCCTGTCATTATAGTCACGATCATATTCCTGCAATCTGCTGCCTTCATCAATATGAAACCCATTGCACCAGGAACTGCTGAACTGCAGGCATCATGGAGACACACACCTTGGAAAGAGCCACGGAATTAAAAGAAATGACCTTCACGCTCTGTGTAAACCGAGCTCCTTAACACTGAAAAATCCACAGTTAAAACACAGACCTGGGCACAACTGGATTTCATCAAAGCCGGGAGAATTCAAGAGAATTATTCACATGAAAATACATAAACTGTACTCTGCCCTGGCATTCACTGGGAGGAACTGGCGAGGAACTGGGCAGTGCTTTGAATTCAAGGAGTGCACAGCAGTAAATTATTTCCATGCTGGAGGAGAGGCTTCAGTCTTATGAACAGTTCATTAAACTTGACTCTTCAGCCTGGTTAATAGGGAATGATTATTCACACTGTCCCACTGTACAGGGATGAGGGTGCTGGAATGTTCTTTGCAGGTCTATCACTGCCAGGTTAACACTGCACCAGAGGTCTGGATGTGTTCAAAGGGCAGTGAGCTAAGTGAGGGATGAAGGTGAATACACTTACTTTGTCCTCGGACTCTTTTCCTGGTTTTAGCAGACCACCTTCATGGAAAAGGTAACGGGCTGAAGAGGATTTGCATCTGATCCAGTATGTTAAAACATTTATTAGAAAGTTCACTAAACTGTTGCACCGTGACAAAACCACAGAGAATCAGGAAATTTGGATCATTTTAAAATAATCTGCCATGGTGGGTTTTATCCACCCTCAGGACCTGTGTTTGGCGCTGGTTCCGCTGTGCAGCAAATGCAGCCTGGCCTCCGGGGAGGAACCCCCTTCACGGGGGGTTCCTCGGCTTGCAGGAGGTACAGTCAGTCACCTCCCAGCTCCTCAGGTGTTGTGGGGCTCATGTGAGAGTCTTCTCACCTGAAACTGGTGCAAGGATTTGACTTGGTAAATAATGCACTGAACATCCCTGATCTCCAGAGGCCAAGGAAAGTGCAAAGGATTGAGTCTGTGCCAGGGACGCTGCACTGGAGACTCCTGGAGGGGCAGGCACTGATCTCTGCTCACAGGACTCGATGGAATGACAGGAAGCTGTGTCAGGGGAGGGTTAGGCTGGATATTGTGAAAAAGGTTGTTCCCTCAGAGGGTGCTGGGGCACTGACCAGGGAATGGGCACGGCCCCGAGGCTGCCAGAGCTCCAGGAGCGTTTGGACAGCGCTCTCAGGGACGGAGTGGGATTGTTGGGGTGTCCTGTGTAGGGCCAGGGGTTGGACTCAATGATCCCGAGATCCCTTCCCACTCAGGAGATTCCGTGATTCTAGGAACTGTGCCCTGGGAGCTGCCTGCAATGGAGATGTCCCCAGCTGAGGGCTTGCAGAGCTGCATTCCCAGCGTGTGATTTATCACCTTCACGAGGAGCCTCCAGCACAGCCGATGTGGATGCACTGCAGAGGAGCTCATTTCTTCCCATTGATTATCCAGACAGACACTTGAGCTGTGATGGATATGCCAATATGGGAAGCGCCTACACTTCAGAGGGATGATTGTCTCCCAAGAATCTGCTGTTTCATGAACAAAAAAAGCTGCTGTTTGATGAGTGAAAGCTGTGCAACTCCCAATTTTGCAGAGCAGGAGCTCTACTGCTCTCCCCGCTGCAGTGTGTGCACTGTCCAGGTAATGGCACATTAAGGAAACAATAAGCATTTTATGCAGCTTTTGACACAAGCAGAATCACTGCTGTTTGCCCAGCAGCCAGAAGCAATAAGCCACCTACAGGAAGAAGGCATTTGCAAAATATACTGCAAATGAAGTTCAGAGCAGTAGTAAAAAAAAATATAAATTCCTGAAATATATAAACCAAGTAAATTTGTAACTCAGTACGGTAGGCAGTTTACTGCAATGGCTTTGAATCAGTGGAATTTAAATCAGTGGAATTTACTCTGCAATGAGGACACAGGTATGTAGGAGCTACAGGTATACAGAGGACAAAACAGGTTTTCAAATGAATTTCAGGAAAGGTTTGGCAAATCCGTGGGGACCAGGTCGGCCCCAGGCGTGGGGAGGGCTCTGCGGCAGGGACAGCCCAGGCACTTGCAGGAGGCTGCAGGATTCCCTTGGTGCAGTTCAGCCACAGTTTTGCTGTGAGTATGGCAAGAGAAAAACCGTTCTGGGTCTCTTAGCCCATCATCCTCCCAGGCCTTTTCCCTCTGCTCTCCCAGAATTGATATAAAAATACAGATATGTTACGGCATCATTAGCAATTCTGGGAGTCCAACCTGTAAGAGGGACTTGATCTTCAGCTGAGCGCATCCTGCAGGTCAGCACGGCTCAGCCTGGGCCGCAGCCGCAATCGATCGCCAACTTTTGGGTTCTTTCCATTTACACAATTCATCACTTCCTGGAGCTCACCCAAAGCCATTTACAGCATGAGACAACCGAATTTTCTGAGGCAAGTCAGCAGAGCCACTGCATAGTGACAGAGCTGGTTTCTGCAAGGGAGCAGCTACAGCCTGCTCCAGGTGCCAAAGGAGGGGCTGTGCTGGCAGTGCAGGCCCAGGTGTGCCCTGCTCGGTACCCTGTGTGCTTTGCTTTTTAATCTGGGGGGAAGGGAGGGAAAAGACAGATTTTACAATGCGTCGCTTTGCTTACAAACTGAATTTTGAGAGACCCGAGAGTGCTAAATGGGCTAGAAGAGAGAGCAAATGCACAGGAAGGAGACGGCAAGTCAGAAGCAGCTCAGGGCTGGGCTGGGCTGGATGGCACAGGCAGAGCAACACTCTGCTCTCCAAAGCAGAAACACTGCAGAGCACAGCAGGCTGCAGGGCACAAGCACCAAATGGGGTGTGAGGCAGCCTCTGAACAATCCACAGAGTTTTTAATTATGTTTTAAAGGAACACGGTGCTCGCTCAAGTACAGTGCCTGTGTCATCCTACTAATTCAAGCAAGTATCTCAGGATCCAAGCAGATCTTCAAAGGGAATGGCCCTATGTGTTGTGTTTCCTTGCAATAAGCTTTCTCTGAGAAATACTCACAATAAGAGCAGCCACCACACCAAGCTCAAGGCATGTATAAAGCAGAACAGATTTTTACCAGAGTTTTGGCTGTAAGTTCAAGGAGAAGAATAGAAATTGTTCAAGATGTGTATGTGAGAGTCAGCAAAACCACTGCAGAGGTTTACAGCTCCCACAGACAGAGACAAGTGTGTCCTGCTGCCCTGAGAGAGCTACAGGCTTCTGGTTTGTGTATTAGCTAGGAAAGAACCTGGTAACTGCCCGATGAACCTGGCTCCCACTTCATTCTGCCTATTTTCAAGAAAACACCTATTTTCGTCTGTCAACTCTTTCATCAAGGACAATGAAAAACTCACATGGATCCCAACTACTCATCACCATGTCAAGGCAAAAGGAGCTGCAATACAATACTAATAAAAGGGGAGATTCAATCTGGGAAATAGGAAGGCTGGATATACAGGCTGTTAAACCAGGAACACAGGAGTAAATCTGTATGTTGGAGAACCCTGAGGCCAGAGGAAAAGAAAATACCGTGAGGAGAAACCTCTCCCAAGTCAAGGGTGAACGATGCAGAGAAAAGAGTTACAATGCCCTCTTGGTTGGTGCACAGGTTAACGAGAACAAAAGATTAATTTCTCCAAGAAACATACAGTCTTCTGATAATCCTTTTACGGCACTGGTCTCCTTTCCTGCCATCCTGAACTCCTTCAGGCACTCAGAGCTTGAAGTGTTTTTGACAAACGCCATTCACCACCATGGAGTCCTTTGGCAGAACATCACCAAGTCCCAGAGGGAACTGCAAGAACATGCAAAACTTGGAGTTTTACATCACCTACGTGTGGCAGAGCAGCTGTGGCTGCCCCATCCCTGGAAGTGTCCAAGGCCGGGTTGCACGGGGCTTGGAGCAACCTGAGCTAGTAGAAGGTGTCCCTGCCCACGGCAGGGGGTGGAATTAGATGAGCTTTAAGTTCCCTTCCAACCCGAACCTTTCTGGCATTCTACGAAAACCTGGCAACAAATTTGGAAGCTAAACATTCACCAAGTTCTACAGCCACCCTCTTCTCAGACTGGGTTCAAGGAATTTCATTCTGCTGTCAGGACTGAAAATTGAGATACAGCCCCACACGAGCTGCACCGAACCATGACAAGGTTCCCTCCATCCCTGTCAGGTCCTTCTTCAATAAATCCAGGTCCCTCAGCCAGCACAGTAAGGACAGGAGTTGCCCACAGTAACTGGTTCGTCATTACAGTTGTTCCCAGTCTCTGGGAACGAGACTCTGCTGATCATGAACTGGGGCTGGGCTTGTTGCGGCTCTTCTGGAGGAAAGCTCTTCCTAGGCCCTCTCCAAATCCTCTCACCTCTTTCTAGCTTAGAAGTGACTCTGAACTACCCTCACTAGACTAGAACCAGCAGTGACAGTTTTTCTGGAAGCCAGGACAGACTTTTGGCTCTTCCAAATCCAGGTAACATGGGTAAGGGGAGCCAGGCACAGTTTTGGCTCCCTGTGCACAAGGAGGTTTGTTCAGTTCATGGAAAGCCATGTGGCTACTCAGACTCTAAAATGTTTGAAATTTCTCTTCTTCAGAAGAGCACGGTATCCCCATTCCAAACACTGCAGTGATTTTTAAAAAGTCTTTGTCACACATATATCTATTTCTCAGGCATACACACACACATATATGTTTATATATACATGCATGTATATTAAAAAATCACATGCACTCTGAAAAAGGGAAGAAAAGAAAAAAAAAACCTCAGCAAAAGCCTCAAGTACAGATACTGTTCCCCTGGAAACAACTGGAAAAGTACAGCATCCCAGCAATGCATTCCTACAAACTGGAGAGTTGCCATCAGCAAATAACTATCCATAAGCTGGAGGAGGGAGGAGAACCAAGTGCAAGTTCTGCAGGCAACAATGCTGACAGCAGTTCCCAAAATACAATTCCTTAAGTTAGATAATGAACTATGTCCCCAGCAGCAAGTCAATCATTGGCAACTACATGGAAACAGTCAGAAAAAGAAACTTTCCTGCTCTCTTATCCAAGCAACAGGTTTCGGTTCTTCCCTGAATTTATCCCTGTGCTGACACGTTCTGCCCATCAGCCCACTGCAACTGGAAATAGTCATTAGAGAAACTGCCAGGAGCTGGATGTGCTCTGAGAGACCCTTCCAGGCAGGAGAGAAGGGTAACACATCAGACTGCAAGTGTTGGAGCTGGGAATGAGGGGGGAGACAGCCTGACAATGCTGAGTTATTTAATAACAGAGGAATAACAAGAGGACAGAGGAATAACAAGATCATAGTCCTAAAGCCTTTCACAGCTGGCTCGAAAAGGCTTGGCTGAGAATTCCTCGTTTTCAGGCCTTTGCTGCTGGGAGCTGTCGTTGTGTTTCAATCTGGACAATGAATTCTCAGCTCGTGCAAGTTTCAGCGTCTGAATTTCAGCCCTTTGGTTACAGGTTGATTAGCAGGTTCACTAGCAGCAGATTAACTACTTTATTTCCCACAGCTCTGCTTTGCTCACTCAACATGTTCAGGTGCTGATCCAAGAGATTAAGAGACCTGTGATCTTTGCCACTTGTTAATCAAAGCAACCAGCTCCCTTTATCCCTGCAGAACTCCTGTTTCCATGGGACGTTTACAATGGGGTGAGGTTACACGTGTGACAGCTGAGGCTACAAGAACACTTCCCATCAGGAGTTCTGGACAATTTTGCCTGTCCTTTCCCATGCCCTGTCCCTGGAAGTGTCCAAGGCCAGGCTGGACGGGGCTCGGAGCCACCTGGTCTAGTGGAAGGCGTCCCTGCTCATACCAGGGGTGGGATGAGATGAGCTGTAAAATCCTGACCAACCTCCCAACCCAAACCATTCCACGGTTCCATGTTCAGTTCTCTGTGTGTCCCTCAGACAGCAGAGCTGCTCCTTCTGTGCTGTGTCCCCGCCGTGTCCCGACGGCAGCTCCTTGTGCCTCCTTGGCAGCCTGCACTGCTCCAGTACGAGGTGAGGAGTGCTCAGGTTGCAGATCCAGCTGGGAACACAGCCCTGCAATCCCTCTGCCAGAGGAATAAAATACAGCATTGGTACTCCTGAGAACTCACCAAGTTTGGGGCTGGGGGAGTCAGCACATACATGAGAAGCTTTTAATGATCTGTGTAATCCCTTCACATTAATTAATGTCACTCAGCATTATGGTGAGGAGTGAAAAGGCAACAAACATCACAGTGATCGCATTCCCCACGCTGGCTGCCATAACTACTGCTGTGAACTCAGACCTTTAAACTTCTGCCAGCAGAAGAGAACATGTACTTGTTTAAAAACCCAAAAAAATCCAGGAATTCTTTCTGTAAGAGAAAAGTAAAAGAATGCTGCAACTCCAGAGCAGAGGCAGCCAACAACACCTGAAGTGACAGTATGACCTGTCTCTGAGACACTGAATGTATCAGCTGTGACCCTCACAAGTGCAAAGCTTACCAGGATGGACTATTTTGGAATTGTTTGTGTTCAGCACAGGACTTCGGGTGTCAATACACAGCACTGAGTGGGTTGTCACTGGGACAGGGAACAACGTGCACTGTCTGCAGCTCTCAGGAGCTGCATCCTTGCATTAAAAATCTGCTGCAGGAACCGGAGCAGGATAGAACCCCGCTTCCTGCCACTGATGGAGGAAACCAATGTCCTGCCTCTGCCAGCAGCCCTCTCATTTGCAACTGAACCAACACAATTTGACATTTTCAACAACTTTCAGCAGACCCGTTATAGCTTTACCAAAAGCTGGTTTACAGTCCGAAACAGGAAATTTTCCAGGGCAGAAAATCCCCGGAGAAAAAAAAAAATTAACTTGGCAAAACTTTGAGTATTTGAGAAATTGTCTTTTGCAACTAAAAAATAAAGTAAAATCAAAACTTGACGGTGATAAAGAAGGTTCAGCTACTGAACCAGATAAGCCCAAGCAGCGATGTTCGCCTGCCAGTGCATCCCAGCAGCCTTCCACTGCCACCTTGTGGGAGCAGAAGATGCCTGAGCAGCTCCAAGGAACAGAATCACAGATCAGCCCCAGCTGAATTACACAAAATATCACTGAATATTAATAATGTATCAAAGATTTCCATTTCCTACTGAGCTTACATTGCAATTTCTTAGCCTGTGGCTTTGGTTCAATTTCCAGTGTCCACTGTTCTCAGGGACAGAAGATTAATTAAGTCTGCACAAAAACTTTTCAAATAGAAATCCCAGGGAGGTTACCTGGCTTCCTTGGCTCCTCCGCCTGTCACATCCCCAGGTCAATACTGTGGAACACAGAATTTAACAGAGTAGCTGATTTAATGCCGAATTAGCTCTCAGCAGTAGTGACACATAGGATCTCTACAAATATTTCAGGGACATCCTTGGCTTTAATGGCCATTCTGGACACAGAGAAGTAGCCGAACTGGTCAAAGTTAGTAAAGCCCAGCTCCTGAACATCCAGGCGGCAGTGGCACGGGGACGGCGCCGGAGCCAGGAGGTGCCATTGCTGCTGTTACAGCGAGGGTGAAGCGCGTGCAGCGGGGCAGTGGTTCCCATTAGTAAGCCAAGAGGAATTGCACACAAACGCGGCATGGACAGGGCTGGGGAAAGGCAGTTTTACCTTCTGCTTGCTCCACGCTGCCAAGCTGCAGTTCTTTTACAATGCTTAGGTCAAGTGGTCCCTGCTTCCTTTCCTTGACCATTCCTGAAGGATCCTGCATGGATTCCTGCTTTTGTTAGCAGGCCAACCTACAGCCTGGGCTCCCCCGCCCAAAGCAAATGCCAAAATATCCACACCCCTTCCCCCGAGCCCTGGGTGGATAAAGCCCTGGCAGCTGAGCATGCAGCACACACCTGCTCGCCACCCTTACAGGAAATCGCACTGACCCCGGCCCACACCTCGACCTTACTCCAAATAAAAATGCAGCCTGATTTCTGATCCAGCAGGAGCAATCTCGCCTGTTCCCAACATGGACAATCCCATGGCCAGCAGAATTCCTGCCCTCCCACGTCATCTGCACCAGCAGCCTTTGAAAAAAGGGACAACTTTATCTGAAAGCGATTAACTGCAGAGGCAGTGGCAGAGAAATGCTGTCACAGCAGGTGCCAGATGATCGTTCAGTTCTTCACAAGAGAGAGAAACCTCTTAACTTCTTGTTGTCCACTGCGTAGTGTGGACAGGAATCCTTCCCTTGCCTTGTAGCAGCTCCTTGCATGAGCACCCCACCGCTCCGCTTCCCCAGGGACCTTTCCCAGGAGATTAAGACCACTCAGCTTTACATCAGTCAGCGATAAGGATTATAGAGTCAAATGCTATTAAAAAGAAGGCAGCAGCGAGCTACTGCTCACAGCCTTTTCTGCCAGTTCCTCTCAAGCGACATTTAAATACCCCTTGAATGCAAATCTCGTGGTTTAACTTTCACAGAGATCAGGGGCTTTTATTCTATTTGTCAGATCAGAAGGGTTAAGGGACGTAGCAGGTGACACATCTGTGCTCTTCCTAGAGGAGACACACTCAGAATGCCCACAGGACAAGAACCACGAGGTAAAAGGACTTGCCAAAAATTGTTCATCTAACAGTACTGGTGGAGGAGGATTCAGTTATTAATATATTAATAATATATGCTGCTATAATTAGCAGCTGGATCCTTAGAATGAAAAATTAATTCCTCTTGGGAATGAAGCAGGAAACAGAAGTGTTTGTCAAACACATTTACCTGGCGTGTCAGTGAACTTCCTTCAGCCGAAAAGCATTTCTAGGGGAAACTTTGGAGGGCAAGAAGGTATGGGCTGAGCAGAGCTGCCAGCCCCAAAGCTGCCCAGAAAACAAGCCCACCTCGTTCCTGTTCTGGATTTATCATGGAACGGGGTTTGGGTTGGAAGGGACCTTAAAGCTCATCCAGTGCCACCCCCTGCCATGGGCAAGGGCACCTTCCACTAGCCCAGGTTGCTCCAAGCCCTGTCCAACCTGGCCTTGGACACTTCCAGGGATGGGGCAGTTATGTGAGAAACTGGTCAGAATAAATTAAAAAGTAAGGAGGAGAGAGATGAGTTTCCTGTCTGTAACAGCGTGCCTGATGGCAAGTGCTGGAACCACCCTGCTGGAACCTTCCTGAGGAACAGGAAGAACACACACAATGGCAGAATTCAGTTGTATAAACACAGTGGTGGGGGGTAAAAAAATTAAAATCTTAATTCTTGCCAAACCAGGAGAGATTTCAAATTCAAGAGTCTTTTTAAACTGGCCACATAACTGAGAGCACAGACCTGCCCTTCAGAAGTTCGCAGGCAAAGCGTGTCTCACCCCACGTGCTAGCTGTGGGCTGCACAGTTGCCTTTCCGGCTGTTCTGGGAAATAACACTGCCATAGAGTATGAAAAGCTTCAGCCAGATCTCCCAGACTTCCCTTCCAGCACAGGTATCTCATGGCTCAAGTGACATTCCAGTATGGCAGGGTCTCCTGCAGCCCCTTTCTAAGCCCAGGGGACAGAGCTCCGAGCAGCCCGGACCTGGGACGAGAATACTCTGGCGGGGGCTGCGGCACAGGACTCCCGGGAGAAGCCGCGACCAGAGCCCTGCACTGAGCCTGCACGGACAAGGGTGCGGAGAACTCGGGGAAGAAGCTTTTGGCGGCACTAGAGGCCGCTGTCACCCTGGATGAAGGTGGATAATCCAGCCCTGGGCTCCAACCAACAGGACCCCCCATTCCCCACCATCTGCAGGCACCCAGCAGAAATGAGGAAGCTGTTAGTTCTGCCCTGGGAAGAACAGGGTCTGTGTGAGGTACTGTAGGCACAACATCCACACAGCTGAAAGCCACCCTCAGCAGAGCCAGGACTGTTTGAACTCAGTGGACAAACACATTGACAATGGGAGACAATTTGCTTTTGGCAGGAGATCATCCAAACGGCCAGACCACACCGTTCATCAGGAGCTCCAAAATTCCCAGAAAAAACCCAAAAGAAACTGCCTGGCACGAGCTCTGGCTGTGGGAGATGGCATGTTTCCAGCTCCCGGCAGCAGCACACCGCAGGGCTGCAGAGGAGCGTCGGGCGGCTGGGACGTGCAGCAGGACACGTGGAACACACGTGGCAGCGGCAGGGCTGAACCTCCGGGACACGCGGCCCCAGCCCCGGCACTGACCCGGCACGGCCTGGCCGGCACCACGCAGGCCTCAAACGGACCTCTGCTCCGCTGCCCCTCTGCTGGTTGTTCTTTCCTCCTCCTTGTAATTTACGCTATTTTCCAGCTCCTGGAGCGTTTCCCGACCAATTCAGCTGGAAAACAAGGAGCAGGTGAACCACCATGGGTCAAACGCTGTGGTGGGGCAGGGTAAGGCTTGTTGGCCACCACAGGATGCAAACCAGCACTCCAGAGCACTCTGCCGGTCATTCCTCCCCAGCCCTAAGCAGCCTCTTCTGCTTTAACCTTTTGGCTTCACACAGATAATTTTAAGGCCACAAGTTCGGAGACATCCCTGTGATCTAATATTAGATGATCAGCCTGTTTATGTTTTTGTTGCTAAGAGCAAGCTGGCGCTTTGGAAACACCGAAGCAGCCCAAACACTCCTGCAACAGCTGCCGCTGGGAACTGAAATCCATACAGCACTGCCCTGACAACTGTTTGCCATTTGCCTTTTTATTTTACTGGAATTGGTCTCCTTCCCAAATAAGCTTTTCCCATTTAGGTGACTTCTCCTGTCTCCCTGGGTCCATGTTTCCTAGTTCCAATGTGCAGGCAGCTCCCAGTCACTTTATCCCACTGTGAGGACGTATGTTCATCAGTAAGGTTTCCTCCCCCATGAGCACAATGCATCATTTCTGGGCTTTTTCCTCTCAGTAGTTTCAAAGCATCAATTAAGGGTGGGAGGAATTTTCTGGTGTTTTCTCTTTACATTACCATAATTCACAGGAGATGGTTCTCTAATAAAAATGCAGGAGACAAACAGATCTTCTGTATTATTTATAGAAACAGATTTGGCAGCAAATGCCAATGCAGTAATATTAATGGATGCTTTTTTTGAGCATCTACAAGTAACTATCCCAGTCCAGTTCTCTGTCTGCAGACAGTGCCAGAAGTCTAGGGGGACTTTGTGCAGCCCACTTCTGCAGGGAAAAATCTGCTTCTGCAACTTGATTCCGGGCTTGCCAAAATGGAGAGACCATTGTGAAAGGTCTGAAGTGAGAACTGAGAGCACAATGCTCACTCTGTTCTCTTGCACAACCTCACTGGGCACTGGCAGTATCTTTTGGCAGCTCATCTCGATTCAATTGCAAATGACCCCAAGCCAAGTGACCTCCAGCAACGAAACAGGAGCACACAGAGGCACTTCCAAGGCTAACAGAAATGTTTTCACACCAAAGATACCCTGCAGTGGCTAGTGCAAACTGTCCCTGCACACAAAGCTGATGAATGTGGCTCCTCCGGAACGTTTGCAATACCTTCCAAGTGCTCCCTGTGCTAGCTCTGGAAAAAAAATAAATCCCAAACAGCATCGAGTTCGAGTATTTTCCAACAGCACAACCCACCTTGCTTGGATGTGCTGCAGGTGAAGCCAAGCAGCAGCTCAGCTCCACCACCTTTAGCCTTGTAGGCTGATAATTCCTATTATTGCTTTTGCCATCCCTCGGCCTCGGGCCATTTAAGATGTGTCAGAGCACTATCTGCACTCAGGAAGGGCTGTATTTCAATACATCACTATGACAGTTTGGAAGAATCCAAGCACTGTATACGCTGCACGAACTCGTTGCTGGTTAGAAACAGTTCATCGCCGCATTTTATTTATTACTATTTGCTTTCACTGATGCCATTAGAAGAGACAGATTTTGGAAAAGTTAACCTGTTTGCAGGAAGAATATATGGATCATTTCACATTCTGTACTTAATGCATAGGGTAAAGTTCCTTTGAAAAAGAGCTCTGGCTCCCCAGGTTTGTATTTCCCCAGTCTTAAAATAACACCATGTGATAAGAAAGAGATCCCACCAGCTGGAGTCAGAGTCATTCCCAATGCTGCTACTGCTGGAATGGCCCCAGCTGCACACGGCAGACTCCTACCTCTGGCCTTTCCAGTCAATCAGAGCCATACCTGCTGCTGGAGTCCATCTCCTACTGTGTCGCACACCTACATGCCCCAGGAATGTTTGTTTTCTCCCACTAACTGCAGAGGGAATCTGGGGGACCTGTGCAGCACAGATGTTTCCATCAGGGCATAAGTAAACACAGCTGAGCCAAATCAGAGGGACAGATTTTATCTGAATGTATCTCAGTACAATGGTCTTTTTAGGCTGGGATTCATTTTACAGAACCCACTGCGAGTGGCTGCTCTGCTGTGTGTCCCTGCAAACACACTGGGATGGGGCTGAGATTAGGAGCTGAGATTAGTACTGAAGAAAAAGGCTGAGATGCTGAAGAGACAAGTAGAAAATTATGAAACTAAATTTAACCTACAAGCCAGTGATGACTCAGTTCAAAATGTTCAGACAGAGTAGGGACAGCAGCCTGGGAACTTCATGGAGCACCTAAAAACCAGTTCTTACACCCCCACCATCACCACCACGTGAAAGCTGCCCACAGAGGGGGCCGCCAGAGCCCACTCCTCACTGACCTTCTGCGCTCCCTGGCCTCCTCAGCCGAGAGGTCCTTCCCCGGGGCGGAGGCAGCCCCGGCATTCACGGTGCCGTTGGCAGCGCCGAGCACAGCACGGTTTGTGATTACACCTAGAGGGGTGCTGGCACAGCTGCCCTCTGCATTTTTCTCTACAGCTGAATCAATTTGTTGCCTGAAAGGGGCTCTGAAATAGAGAAGACATATGGAAAGCAAAGCAAGTGAACTCCAGTGCTGACCGAGCCCAACCTCCTCGAGGGAGCATGGACAGTTCATCCTCCTCGCTTTACACTCATGTGTTTGTAGAGAACAGCCACAGCAAAATGAATTTTACAAAACTTGGAGAAGAACGAGCAGGAGGAATTAACAGCCTTCACATCCCTGTTAGCAGCAAAAATGATTAGAAAAATGTACCTGGCGAATGAGCAGAAGGAAGGAACTCCAAGAGCTTGTACACCAAGCGCCCGAGGGCAGCCTGAGCACACGCTGTGTCACAGGGACAGAGGGCACAAGGGACAGAGGGCACAAGGGACACGCTGCGGGCTGTCACCTGCCTGCCAGTCACACCCACCACTGGAACTGTCCAACACCACCATCCTGGGATTGCTTATCATTCTGGAATTGCTTATCAGCACTTCCCACGTGGAAGCACACCTCCAATCCCTAATCCACTCCAGAACTCAGAACTTCCAACCCAAACGCTGACTTTTGGAGCATTATCTCCGCTGGGAGCCATTACCTGGTGTTGTGGCAGGCTGAAGCAGGAGTGTTCACACCGAGAGATGTGGGACAGCAAGAGACAGGTTGCCACGGGGTGCCCGGGGAGGTAGATGAGCCAATGGCAGTGGGTGAGGTAGCTAGAGATGGACTGCGACTGGCTGAAATGTAGGGACTGCTCAGGTCACTACTTCTACCAAATGAAGCACTGTAAAACATCACAATATCACATCCTTCAGAGCACAGTAAATATTCAACAGCACATCCCACAGCTGGGCTGGCAGCTGGGAAGGGAGCAGGTACCACAAGGCAGCAAAACGTGTGCAAGGAGATCAGAGCGCGGTGGAGCTGTCGCCGGTTGCCCACACAGGCCAGCGCCAGCAGAGCCTTGCTTAGCTAAGCCCAGCTCAGTTCCAGTGAGAGAATAACGGCATGGGGGTGAAAATTGGGGAGGATCAGGGAAGGAAAATCCCTGCTGCAGTGAAAGCAGGGCACATGGAGCACCCTGTGCCCTGGGGAAAGGTGGGTGCAAGGATGAGGATGCTTCAAGCAGGAAAGGAGAGAGTGACATAAGCGGGTCTGGCTGCATCACCCCTGAGGATGTCCAGGACTTCCAGTTTTAAGAACTTGTTTCCAGTGGCTTAAAGTTTTGGCAAAGACGATCAGTTCAAGCTTTAATTGTCTTTAAGACACGTTTGGCACAAACTGCATTTCTGGAAAATAGCTAGCACAGCTGTCCAAAAATATTCAAGAATGAGCAAGGGAAATACATATTTTGCCAGTTTAACGCAAACCCTGAAAACCAATCTTACTGAAAAGCTGTGTTTATGTTCATATTTTGGAGAAGAGGAAGGAAGAAAAAAGAAGGGCTCTTATACAAGGATGGACTCTTTCACTTTTTCAAAGAAAATCCAGCCTAAGGGGAGAGAAAAACCGCCCTAATGGGAGAGAAAATCCACTCCAGTGGGAAAAGCTGCATATCTCTGAAAACAGACTTGATGAAATCTGGCAGAATCGCCTTCTTGCACGTGCCCAAGCCCTGCACACAAGCTGCTCACTGCCCACACAGGGCAATCCAGAGGGACCTAGGGGCCTGCCACACCTTTCCCAGCAGCTGGCATGCCTGGTTGCTACTGGTCAGACTGGACTGTCTGAAGGATCAAAGGCAAGGAAGGCTGGAAGGATGGCTCTCACCTTCTGCATCCTAATGGCTCCCGTGGCAGGGCACACGGACCAAAGTGGTTGCAGAGGAATAAAAGCTGACCTAGAGGAAAGCAGCAGGCCAGGACAGAGCTGCAGGTTTTAGGGAAAGCCAGGGACAACAGAATGAAACTGGAAGTCAACTCTAGAGTAAGAGTCCAGAGAGCAGCCTGAGGCTGAAATAACATGGGGAAGGGGCAGGACCACAGCCAAGGACAGGAGGCCAGAGGAAGGATCCAGTCCTGTTCACCCAGGCACCCAATTTACAAGCCAGTTTTACATGCCAAGGCCCCCAGCCAGCCCAGCATGAGCAGCTGGTCCCTAGGGAGCCAAAGGGGACAACAGAGCATCCTGGAAGGCCTCCACAGGGAGAAACCTCTCATTTGTGCTCCTCAGTGGATGGCTGCCTGCCATATCCAGGTCACACAGGAACAACCAAGTCACTGTCACCAGGTAGCAACCTCTGCTGGACCCTAAACAGAGCTTCCTCTGGAATGCTGGCCCCTGGAGCACGCGGGAGCAGGAAGTCCTGTTGGAAACAAGTGCCTCCTTTCTTGGCTCTCTGCTCCAGAGGGAAAGGCCAAGCCCTGGAGATGGGCTGGGAGGAGGGTGGGAGTGGGAAGAGGAGCCTGGCTGGGGTGTGCGCGCGTGGAGCAAGTGGCTGGGGAGTCGCATAAATGAGTGTTCTGAGGAGAGGATGGCAGTGGGGCCTGTGCCTGGGAAGGAATGAGAGGATCAGCAGGGGAAAAGGTGGTGGCAGCCCTGGGGGAACAGAGCTGATGTGGCACCATCCTAGGAGAGCCCAAGGCAGAGAGGCTGGGGCACGAGGGTGGCTGCAAGAGAGAGAGAAGGAACTTGGTCAGGAAGGAAGGACGCAGGAGGGCTATCAAGAAAGCCCTGACAAGGATTGTCTTTCGCAAGGGAAAGGTAATGGGTGAGGAGGATGGAAGCAGCACCAGGTGCCTGGGAGAGCAGTGATGGGGGGGATGAGAGGGAAGGAGGAAGAGGAATGGAGGAAGAGGGCACAGGGATGGCGTTGTGCCAGCTCCAACACGCACACGGGCAGAGAAATGTGGTGCTGGGGCACCAGGAACACACTCCTGCTCCCAAGGGAGCCAAGGCACTGCCACCTCTGCGGGAATCCACCTCCCAGCCTGTCCCCCTGCATGGGTGGCACTGCACAGTGTGAGGAGCACTCCAAGGCATGTACTCCATTGTTCACATTTGATCTGAACAGGACCAGAAAATTGCAATATAAAGGTTAGCCAGGGAATCCTGTTAATTAACAGCTGTGTCCATAGGAGTCTGTGAAAGGGAGGACTACGAATTGATGCTGAAGAATTCAACATTAGAAATAGAAAAAGGCACTGGCACACTGCTCCTTATTCTCTAACATTATCACCACAACAGAACCATCTCAGGGAATGAGCAATGAAATGTAAAGCAACATTTCAAAGCAATAAAAAGAAGTACTTCTGAGAACAGCAAAGGCATTAAACCTTTAAAGAACCTTCACACTTTTAAAAAGCTTCCACATGTGCTAATAAAAAAGGTTTGCACAAAGCACATAACTGTTTTTTTAAAACACACTGCCATGGGGTATTGCAGAGATCTGACTAGGATTTGGGTATGGAAGTTGACCACAGTGGTGGCTATTAAGAACAGTGGTTAAATACAACCCCTGGCTCCTAAATTCCTGATTGCTGTAAGCAAGTAGAGTGTGGGAGGTGGAAGACTGCTCTGAAGTTATACTGGCTTTTGCAACTTCTCCTTCAAAACCAACTGCTGTCAGAAACAGAGTCTGGGCTGCAGGGACTGTTGTCCTGGCTCACTGCAATGGCTTTTATGTGACCAGAACCAGCAAGGAGGCATTTGCACAAATGTGAAATGAAGGAGAAACTGCGTGGCTGAAGGATTTCATTCTGGTGTGTGAGCCCTTCCTGGGAGGCAGCACTTCTTGCTGATGTCAAAGGCAGGATGCTGAACTAATCCAACCTGCTATGCCAGTTTTCCTCCAGATCCTTTCATACGCAGTCGAAATGACCTGGCTTTTTGAAGGCCAGTACACACTAAAATGGACACCAGGATATCAGAGCAGGGTTCTGGGGATTTCTGGGCAAGTGGTACACAAAGAGAAAGCAGGACAAGTGCCAGTACCATGACAGAGAGAGCATCAATATCTGCTTCAACTAAAGCTGAAGAACATTTGTAGCATTGCTGCAAGTTATTTTGTTCCCTTTTATTAAAAAAAAAAAAAAAAATTAAAAAAAAAGCAGCAGCCTTTTTCCACATCTTAAGATGATCTGCTGCTGTTATTCATTCTATGTTTGGGGGGTCATATAAAACACTTAAGGAACACAACTAGGGTTAGATGGGACATTGGGAAGGAATTCTTCCCTGTGAGGGTGGGGAGGCCCTGGCACAGGGTACCCAGAGAAGCTGTGGCTGCCCCAACCCTGGAAGTGTCCAAGGCCAGTTTTGTGGAAGGTGTCCCTGCCCACAGCAGGGGGTGGAAGGAGATGGGATTTAAGGTCCCTTCCAACCCAAACCAGTCTGTGATCTTTATGGAGATTAGTCAAATGCTGAGGCAAAGCGGAGCTGCAGATGTACACAGTCATCCCCTCAGTGACATCCAAGCATGTCACATTCCCTTGAATTCTTCCTCTCTAAGAAAGAAGCTTTTACCTTTTGGAGTTGTGCTCAGAGTTTTGCTAATACTCGGAAATGACAAAAAGCTTATGTCTAACCACGTTCCTTTCCTGCTCTTAGGGGCGGATGCACAAGGCTGGAGAAATCAGAAGTTCAATACGATTGCATTCAATTTCTCTGTGCTCTCCTCCAGAAAACTATATGGGATAAAGGTCTAATTGATCATGATTTTACTGTTTGTATACGAAATGCAAACCCATTGATCTCTCCTTTAAAAGCACATTTATTCCTACCTGACAAAGCTATTCTCTGTACCTGCTTGTGAACCAGTCACTCTCTTATAAAAGGCCAGAATTCAGCCTTTGTGACAATAACTCAGGATTAGTGACATCCCACTGCAGCCTAAACCTTCCCCACTCTGTACAGTTTAACCAAGGAAATACAGTACAACTGTGTGAGTGCAACACTAAATCTGGTGCTGGATTAGCTGGGATAAACCAGCAATGTTTGTAAGATTGCCTGGGGGTGACTGGGCTGTCCCCCAGAGCAGGGAGCAGCAAAGGTGTGCCAGCTGCAAGGGGCAAAAGTTTTCCAATGTTATCAGCTGAAGCTTGTCAGACCAGCTTAGGAGAGAGACAAACCATGGAGGCTGGGCTGTCATCACCTCCCAGGATAGCTGTGAAGTCACTGGAATGGATGAGCAGAGCAGAAGGCTTCTGCTTGAAGGGGCTGCTTCACCTTTTGTGGCAATGGATCTGTACGTGCTCAGCAACTGGCCACACGCATCCTTGAGCACAACTTACCTCTACAGCATAAACACTGGAACAAATTGCCTCTTCCCAAGTATCTCAAGCAATTGTTCCATCTTCAGGACAGTTATTTAGTTCAGGGTCTAGAATCTGGTGACATTCAATCGAAAACCTTGAGCTATTGCTGCTGTTTTCCTTAAGCAGAAACACAATGGCTTTGCATGCGACATGTTTATTACAGACTGTTTTGATGGTCTCCAGTATCAGCTGAAATAAAGCTGAGGTGCTGGCACTGCTGATCCTCCTGCTCACAGCTGAGATGAAAATCCAGCAATGCCCCTATTTGCCTCACCAGAGCAGGGCATTGCTTCAGCTCACTCAGAGAGCCATTAGCTGGTACCTCAAGGACACCGAGGCTCTGCCTCCCAAGGGGTCCAGGACACTGCAGTTACAGGAGTTCTGCCCGGCATTGCCTTCCTGCCTCTGCCTGGCATTGCCTTCCTGCCTCTGCCTGGCTCCTTTACCAACGATCAGCCTCTACAACTTCACACACACTGTGCACAAACTGCTTCCTTATTGCCACGAGACAACGGTGGAAGCATCAGTTTTACTCCTTAGCAAGTGCTGTACATCACGCACAAGATCACTGCCACTTTCTGATAATACCATAAACATGGACTAATATAAAGCAAAATTAGAGATAAGCTATAACTTACTCACCAAGAGCTATCTGAACAATGCTTTCAGACTCTTATTACATTAATCTGTTTTTATGATCAATTTTTGTTTTATTCTCTAACCGTGACACCAGCATTAAACAGAAAAACCAGTTGAGTTAGGGGAACAAGAGTATTTAAATTCAGTCCAGCAATTTGCAAATTAATAAAATTTATAGCCTTTAAGAACACTATTTAGCATGATAAAGGAAGTCTTAACTCTTCTTTCCTGCCCTCAGCAGAAGAGGCTCCCAAGGCCAGTTACAAGATGCAGGAGGCAGCAAGCAGGAGGCTGAGGTCTGGGAGGCATGTTAAGAGTGGTTCTGACTGCCTGAGAACCCACGTAAGACAGAAGCGGACATACCTTTTCAAGTAGGTGGATACATAGGTAGTGGGTGCACCAGAGTGGGGAGCTTCGTTTCCCTTTGGCTCGTCCCTCCAGGGCTGCCGGGTGTAGGAGCCACTCCGCACCAGGTTCACAGCGGATTCTCTAAAGCAGGACAGAGCACAGGCTTTGCTTAGAAAAACCTCTGGAGTCTGCTTTTGGCTCCTTTACAGTTTCACAACACAAATCCTTCCCTTACACCTATGTGCTTCATTGTTCAGGTGACACAGCTCAGAGAAACACCTGCTCTGGCCTTAATATCAACTCCTGCTCTTGCCAGCTCACTTCGGAACCACAGATGATGTCATGTTTTGCATAAAGAAGATCCTTTTTAGTCAGAAAACTTGCAAATGAAATTCAGATTGTCCTTAAAGGTAATTTAATGTATTAAATAATGTCATTTAATATTCTCGCTGCTGTCTGTATCAAACAACAAGCTATAAATGGGCAGATATTGGAACTGCAGGGAAGCTTTTATTCTTCGAGGTATCTAGGCAAGGATAAAAGCAATTCAGCACAGCAAATCCTTTCATAGAATCATTAGGCTTGGAAAAGCCCTCTAAGATCATTGAGTCCAACAATTAACCCAGCACTGCCAGGTCCACCACAAAATCATGAAGCAGAAAACAACAAACAAAATATTTACAGTATCTAAAGCCACTTGACAAGTTATAAAGAAATTCCTAGTAGTCCTATTTACCCTGGTTATCTGGAAACAGGGCTCTTTCCCTATGCTAATGCACTCTCTGGCAGTGTATCCTGCTCTCTTCTGGTCCTGAACAGGACCTGGAGCTTGTAATGCAGCACTAATCTATTCCCCCATCAGCCTGCAATTATTTCTCATTTCCAGTTGCCATGCCCACACTGATGCTCTCTCAAGACACCTGTGGGTTCCAGAAAGGAAAACTCAGATGTTCTGAAAGGAACGAATATTGGGAAAAATCTGTACTACACAGCATGCCTGGGCACCATCTGTTCCTGAAGGCCAGCTCTCCTCAGCCAGTCCCAACTCCACCCAGCAAAGGACACGTGTGAGCACCTACAGCTGGATGTGCCACTCGATAGCAGCCTCTGCCAAACCTGCTTGAGCTGATCAACAGACACAAATTGTCTGCAAAACTCTGGATCTCAGAGACTGCCTGAGAGTGAACAAGAACACAGCGGGGAGGTTCCAGCAAAAGATCAGCACAGAATCTCAAGCTGTGCTGAAATTCTCTCAGGGTGTCATCTGCCACGGCTCCTGCCCAACAATTACAGTTCACAGCCACTGCTCTGCATGCGCCTTTCCTCCTCTGTTGGGGAAGTAGCTGGAAATGAGGCTAAGGTCAAATTTTACTCCTTCTAGTACAAACTGAATCACAGAATGGCCAAGGTTGGAAGGGACCTTAAAGCTCATCCCGTCCCCACTACCTGCCATGGGCAGGGACACCTTCCACCTGCCCAGGCTGCTCCAAGCCCTGTCCAACCTGACCTTGGACACTCCCAGGGATGGGGCAGCCACAGCTCCTCTGGGCAACCTGTGCCAGGGCCTCACCACCCTCACCGGGAAGAATTTCTCCCCATTATCCCATCTAACCCTGCCTTCTGGCAGTGGGAAGCCATCCCCTGTGTCCTGTCTCTCCAGGCCCTTGTCCAAAGTCCCTCTCCAGCTCTCTGGGAGCCCCTTTAGGCACTGGAAGGCCCCTGAAGAAGTTGCTTGTAGAGATCAGATCCTCAAATACATCTGGAAATCCTGGATATATATCCCATTTACACCATGGTTCCATCCAGAGGCATCTACACACACGGACTGTAAAACCAGCCTTGCAATGAAACAGTTCCTACATAGGAGAGTCCACAAGCTCAAGTGAATCTCAAGTGACAGAGGTGTGAACAAAGGGACTGAAGGTGACTGCTGAGCAAGTGACAAGTACAAGGTGCAACTACAAAACGAGGCGCTTGCATATAAAAGGAACAAGGATCCATAAATCCGGTTGCCTGGATGGAGCCTCTGCCTGCGTGAATACAGGGGTGGAGGAACCAGTCTGCTGGTTCCTGCTCACCTAAATGAAAACCAACGTACCAGAACTTTTAGAGACAGAGCTGGCTCTTGATGTTGTGAACTCCTGAGTACTTGAGACTGCTGAGAAAATATACAAAGCATGACTACAGAAAAATTGTATTCCAGAAGTACTATTGACAGGATGGAAGCTGAGCATTAATTTCAGCCAGTCTCACCTGTTTTCTTTTTCTTCTATATCACTTGTACTGCTCAGTCTTCTGGGGACTATGGTGGCAAGATAACTCTTGTTGTCTCTGTCCTGGTGAAGCAAAAAAGGAACTTCAGCTACACATCTCTTACTCTTCCAGCATGTTCAGTGGAAATAAATTCATGTTCAAATTTCTTCAACTAAGAAAGCGTTCTCCTATCAGCTGGTTTAAGGCAATTTCTTGGGCAACACATACCACAGCATAGAAATATCAGTTCTGAAACAGATTTCCTGATGAGCATGGTGGTGAATAAAAGCACGTTCTAACTTAGAGAATGACTTGTAAATCACAGAATCAGAGAATGGCTTGGGGTGAAAGGGATCTTTAGTCCACTAGACCAGAGTTCCATCCAAAGTGGCCTTGAACACCTCCACGGATCAGGCATCTACCCATGGCCAGAAAAGTTACAGTTACTCAATGCGTGGGATGGGATTTACAAATGCAGCTGGTGGATACAGGAGGAATCCGTATCAAGGACAGGGAAGGAGAACCTCCACTGCAGGTATGCGCTATTGTCTGTATTGGACATTTTCTGGTAAAGAACAGGCTCTGCCAGACTGGCAGCCCCTGTTCAGAGGCAGCCCGGTCCAAACTGAGCAGGAATTAGGCCAAAGGGGCACCAAACTCCAGTTCTGGAGAAACAACTGATAGGAGGGAAATATTTTTCAAAAGAAAAAGAAAGTAAGAATGAAAGAGACCTGTGCTTGTTATGGATACAAACCCCAGCAATAACTCAAAGGGAAAGGGGTTTACACCTGTGGAGTAAAGCGGATACACTAAAACATCCTTGCGGAAAGCCAAACCTTTTCCTTGTTGTCCAACAGCGCAGATATCCGAGGGCTGGACGAGGAGCGATAGATAGAAGAAGTTTTATCCCTCTGTGCCTCACGAGTGGCAGCGACTTCACTCAACATGTTGTGGCTGCCAGTCTTCCTCAGGCCCAGCCGCCAGGACGAAGGTGACTCATCCTTCTGCTCATCTGACTTGCTGAGCCAACTGAACTGTGGAGGAGAAACAGGGACATTTGGAAAAAGGAAGAGCACCGCAAGGCACACTCTAAGCTCAGAAAGTGTTTCAAAAAGCCCCAGTTTTTGCTGGGCTACACTTGTAAGATAGAGTGACTTTCATTTCCTGCTTCACTTTAATTACAGGACAGAGCTTAAGGTGAACTCGTAGGGATGCAAACTGCTGTAGCGCCTCATCCCGAAGGACAGGGGATGAAAGGAATCTTGTGTCACTGTGCAGGTCTTTGCCTACACAATGCCCTCCTCCAGCTTTGAGGAAAGAATACAAGGAACAAGGAAGCTTTTATTATCACCCATTTAGGAAGGGGGAATTACTCAGTAAAGGCAGAAAACCAAAAACGAGTACTCAGGTCTTTTGGAACTAGCTGCAAATAAACCCCTCACGCCAGTGGAGTCCAGGAGAAGCCATTGAGATCATCAGGGAGCTGTAGCCAACAACGCTGTAAAGGAAGAGACTGAGGAAAGCTGGATTGTTTAGCGTGGAAAAGAGAAGGCAAAGACAGGATTTAGTTGCTCTGCTACTTGGGGGTGGGTTTACAGAGGACATGGAACCAGACTTCCCTACAGTCTACAGTGAAAGGAGGAGAACAAACAAGTTTCCACACGGGAAATCCCAGCTGACATGGAGACATAACTCCTGGCAGGAGCGAAGCTGCACTGGGACAGGGAGTAAGGGAGTAGAGCATCTCCATCCTCAGACACCTTTTAATACTCGGCTGAGCTCAGGTAGGTCAAAGCAACGTGACATGAGCCTAATCCTGCTTTGAGCAGGACACTAGACTTCGCAGAGGCCCCTTCCGTGGGCAGGTAACTGTGCATACCACAGAATGGGCCTTTGTGCTTTTTGTTACACGAGGCACTTCTGACCTGCATCTATTAGTCCTTAAATACACAACTGCTTCAATGTACGACTTTAGCCACAGTTATCAAGTCTTACAAAAGGCTGCCCCCTGCCATTCAAGAATGGAGCCCGAGCATCACAAGAGATACTTGTACAGGGCTAAGCACCAAGTTGTACAGGAAATAAAGCAAACAAATTATTAGGAATTACTGGAAAAGTACAGAATACAAAACACACAACCACTGTGGCTCTGTGTTACTGCAGGGTACAATCACACCTTTGGTACCACACACAGCTCAGCTCCAGGGCTCAGCAGCAGTTGACAAGAAGGGAAGAGATTCAGGGAAAGGCAGCAAGAATGAGTAGAGCAAGAGAGGTTTTCATGGGGAGATATTCAGTATATCAATAGTCTCCAGGCTGAGATATGACCAAGATTCAAGAAACCCTCTGTGGCACACAGAAGGGTGAATAAGGAACAATTATTCCTCGGTCCTTCCCATAAAGGAATGAGGGGCAGCAAACAAACCCAGCATGTGGTAGGTTAATGGGACGGGGAGCTTTGTAGAGTTTTTAACTAAGCTGAGGGACTCTTTACCACTGGACATTAGAGGACCCCAATCAAAAAGTGACTGCATAGAGGAAAAGTCCAACAGGGGCTACTGAAGACAAAAATTACACCAGGTTCAGCAAGTCCCTGAAATGCCAATTGCTGGAAGGTGGGAGGGAATTCCTGCAAGATTCTGTGTTCTCTAGTATCTTCTGATGGTCACTGTCAGGCAGGACACCGGGCAGACAAGGCTTTTGATCAAAGCTGATCTAAGCATTATTATACCATATTCTATCTGACACAAACCATCTGACACTATGCAGAATAAATGGAGCTCCTGGGAAGCTCTGCCCTCAGACTCACTGTCTGAAGACTGCCAAGCTAAAATTATCCCTGCAGCATTTGAGCAATGTTTTCAGCTCATGACATTTCAATGCAGATGCAAAGAGTTAATCTGTACTCCACCACTTCCAGCACTTCCAGTCTACTGAGCTACACAGCTCTAACATTTTCATGTAGTTTTGATGCTTTCCTCAGAGAAAGCTCAAAACCACAGCAAAAGCTGCCATCTGTAAATTCTGAACAACACAGGAACAGCACATACCAACAACTCTCCTAAGAGAGGGCAACACAATGCAAAGCCCAGCCTGTCAAAGAGAATTACAGAAAAATCAAACAGGTGAGGGAAGGTATGGAAGCTGATCTTAAGTGACTGAGTTCAAATCAATAATTGCTCTGCTCACAGGCCAGCTTCTACATCCTAACACCCTTATTCTGGGTTAAACAGCTCAAAGGAGTGAGACCAAACCTCTGCAGCTGGGAAAAGGTTAACTGAAGTGCTCACACTTCCCAGCGTCTTCCTACCTCTAACAGTTCCCCTGCTAAGCCAGCCCGAGCTGAACATCGTCCAGAGGAGCTCTGTTTCATTTGATCATGGTTACACTCAGTTGCATGCAGAAAATAAAAAATTGTGACTAAGGAAGAAACATTTCCCTCTGACAAGCACCGAGTGCTTCAGCCCTGGGCCAGGTGTCTGTGGTGTTTTCTCCATAGTCTGGTGCAAAAAGAAAGCAGCAGCACATGGCATGAGTCCTGTGCAGAGCAGAGTCTCCTGGTGCCATCTAGCTGAGTGATCTGAGAGCTGGAGGATTCACATAAGATTTCAGTGACCCCTTCACCTTTCAAAGCTCATACAGCCCAGCTGGCCAGCCACATGCAAACTACCCTCTGCCTGCTGGGCTGTAACATCACACCACTGACTCACAATTGGCTTTGGCAAGTCAGAGGCACTTTGGAAGACGGTGCCGAACTCACCGCTGATACACGAGCAGGAATCAGCTCTGGTAACAGATCTGCTGGGAAGGCATTGGCACCAGCCCCCTCAGAGCTGACAGCACACAGAGCATGTGCTGTAGGCTAGGTTTCTTCACCACAATTTGCTTTGGAGGGTCAGAGATTCAAGTGGAACCGTATTGTACCAACGCCCTCCTTGGCGTAGGGCTGTAACAGCCCTACACTGCTGCTAACACACATCTTTATCAGAATTTCATACTACCAGGCTTTTCTACATTCAAGTCTTAAACTCCTCTCAAGATTGGCTTCAGAGCGTCCATCTCCCAGTAACACCTTCTGCTTCTGAGCACTGCTGGAGTCCCCATTGATTCCAAATTCACTTACTCTTCTGGCAGATGCAGTGAAGGAGTTGGGCTCGGGTGGTGGCATTTGCTCAGTGATGCTGGGCCTGGATTCACGGCTGGAGTGGTTGGCAAAGGGCTCTTCCTTTCTCTCTACAATTTTAAACGAGAAGAGAAACCAAATGTTTCAGTATTGCACTTCCAAGGCCCCTCTTTACACAGAGTGTGGTCTGCACTCCAGTTCAGCGCTGTGTGACCTCGGTCTCCTCGGAGCGCAGAGACGTCAGCCCCCTCTGCACTGTCAGATGTCAGGGCTTTCTGCAAGGAGCTTCCCACTTCCTAAAGAATAGGGTGGATACATTTGCCAGGCAAAGCTTTTGAACTTGATCCTCACAGACAAGCAAAATCTTTGCAGAAAGCACCATAAAGAGGACACACAGGTTGTTTGTTTTTCACAATTTTGTTTCCTGTCTGGGAATTTCTTCCCTGGTAAATTTTGGGATGAAAAGGGGCACATGCAGTTCCTGCTGGAGCATGAGCGTGGTACAGCCAACAGCCCTGAGTGCCCAGTGCTGGGTTTCACTGCACAGTTCTCTGCACTTGCTTGTGCTGCTGGGCAGAATTTCTGGTCTTCTGCAGCAAAATCCATTTTTCTACAGGAAGCCAGGACTGCTGCCCAACAAAAGCCCTTACTTGGGCTCCAAGCAAGTTAAGCAACCCTTGTCCCTGCTCACGGCTGGCTCCCTGCTTGTTAGATAAATGCAGCTGTCCAGCATCACATTTATTTTTTGTATCTATGCACATGCTTGACAGAAGAACATCCACCAGATATTACCAGGAGGAGAGAAAGCAGAAAGTGTGACTCAGGCAATAGGTTCACTTGACAGGAGAGCACGGGCTGGAGACAGACTATTCACCATAAACCCAGGCACATGGAACCTGCCTGAGAAATGATGTACCTACACCCACCAACCAAAGTTTTCCTTACGGCTATGAGCGCTCACACAGTCACAACTTGGAAAAAATAAAGTAATTTTAAGCATAAGCACCCAAACAGTCCTAACGTATGTGCAGGGAATAAGTATCTGCTGTTACACATGTGGAGTAGTTTGGGATGGCGCATCTAAGAGGGTGGCACCTTGGAGCATGAAGATCAATCTTTCTGTAACAAATGTTCTCAGTCCTAGAAAAAAAAAGGATTCAAAGGACACAGAAAACAGAAAAGAGCAAGCCAAGAGAAACATTTTAAAATAACAGGAAGTTAGCAGGACTGACAGAGCCTGAACTAAAGAGACAAAGCTAGAATCGTGCAATCTGAGTTGAAAGGGACCTACAGGGATCATCGAGTCCAACTCCTGGCCCTGCACAGACACCCCAACAATCCCATCCTGTGCATCCCCGAGAGCCTTGTCCAAACGCTCCCGGAGCTCTGGCAGCCTCGGGGCTGTGATCATTGCCTGGGGAGCCTGGGCAGTGCCCCAGCACCCTCTGGGGGAAGAACCTTTCCCTGACATCCAATCTAAACCTCCCCTGACACAGCCCCAGCAGTTCCCTTGGGTCTGCATGAGAATGGATTCTCAGCCACTTTTCCCTCTCTGTGAAGCAGCAGATTTCAGTTCTGGAGCTGAACCCTCAGGTGCACTTTCACCCACCCCTGGGGAAGGGGCGATAGATCCCCCATTCCTCCTTGCAGGCCTGGCCCGCCATACTTGGCATCCAAATCCATGGAAATGCCCACGCACAAGGAAAGACGTGCTGCCATTTCTGACAGCTGCTCATTCTTGCGGCTGAGGCCTGTAAAACACAGGGCATCGCAGGAAGGGAAGGCTGCAGCAGCTCTCCAGGCTGAGCTGGATGGGCACTGGGAGCCTGTTCTGGAAGTTTATAGCACACAGGTCAGCTTTTAAGGTCAAGCCAATTAGAAGGGCATGGGCTAAAGTGGTAATGACAGGTTGGGAAGGACTAACTGTGAGCAATGTGACTGGGGGCAGTTGACTGCAGAAGAGGGACAGGCCGAGGGACTCTGCGCTGGCAGCACAAGGGATGGCCTGGCCACTGGCAGCGCTGGCTTCGGGCAGGGTCCCACATTTTATTCTACCAAAATTTCAGCAATAAACATTATGAATTCCAGACAAGAGAAACTGGTGAGGATTAGTTCAATCTCCTCAAAACAAATTTGGTAAGAGTAAAAATTTAGGTTTCTAATTCCTTTTTTGTAAGGGGTTTTGGATAAGAGTTTTTGTTTAGTTGGTTTTTAAAAAAAACAACACTAAAAGCTTCCATGGCCTGCTTTAATTCCCAATAATTACATACTGTAATAGTTCCCAGCACAGATAATCACCAAAGAATTCTATACTGATCTTTCTCTTGTTTACAAGAGGTCAATGCCAAATTAATTGTCCTCAAAATGAATAAAGTGACATTAATGCCCTCAGCTTCCTTTGTTTGAAGAATGCAAATTTCTCACAGATTATAGGAAACATACTACTCTGAAGCCTTCCGACAATTTCACCTCTTCCCTCATCCAATTTCTTCCTCCCACAGTCTCTGCAAATTCAACAAATTAATCGCAACCTGAGACTCTTCAAAACACACCTCAAAATAAACTTGTGTGTTACACTGCCAGCTTCTACATGTCCTGCTTTATGCTCAGCCACCAAAGGGGTTGGAATTTTTAGGTTTAAAAAGATCACTCTGAATTTTATTTTTCATATGGACTTTGAACACTTGAGAACAACACTCATAACCTATGTGTCCAGCACTGCTCAGAATGACAGAGGTATGGGAATATTAAAGAAAATGAAGAGGAATAAGGGAATAATTTGCATGTTTTCATACCCATGCCTCCTGTACCATCCAAGCATGTAAAATGTTGAGCAGATAAACACAGAACCACAGAATCCCAGATTAGTTTGGACTGGAAGGAACCTTAAAGCCCATCTCATTCCACCCCCTGCCATGGGCAGGGACACCTTCCACCAGCCCAGGCTGCTCCCAGCCCCATCCAACCTGGTCTTGGACACTCCCAGGGATGGGGCAGGACAGCTCCTTTGGGCACCCTGTGCCAGGGCCTCCCCACCCTCACAGGGAGGAATTTTTTCCTAATATCCCATCTAAACCTACTCTCTGTCAGTTTGAAGCCATTCCCCTTTGTCCTGTCGCTCCTTGTAAACAGTCTCTCTTCATCTTCCTTGCAGGCTCCCTTCAGGTCCTGGGAGGCCACGGTATGGTCACCCCAAAGCTTCTCCAGGCTGAGCAATCCCAATTCTCTCAGCCTTTCCTCACAGCAGAGGGGCTCCATCCCTCTGATCATCCTGGTGGCCTCCTCTGCACCCTCTCCAGCAGCTCCACGTCCTTCCCGTGCTGGAAGCCCAGGGCTGGAGGCAGCTCTGCAGGTGGGGTCCCAGCTGAGTGGGGCACAGGGGCAGAATCCCCCCCTGCCCTGCTGCCCACGCTGGGGGCTCAGCCCAGGAATACCATTGCCTGTCTTTGAAATCAGTAACACTGTGACATTTATCATTTTCATTAACAAAATGAAAAATCTTACTTCTCTTTGGAGTCCTCCTATAATGTGGGCTGATGCTGTTACCTTACAGAATCTGGCTTTAAAAAGAGTACCAAAGATGCGACCCCCACGCACATATGCAACAAGTGATAGCTGTGTCTCCATCCAGCTGGGCAAGTCCACGCTGATTTTATTAGAGATTTCAGAAGTTTACAAGGTGGGGTTTCAATTCTGATGGAAATTTCCCAAAGGACCCAATAATCTTTCCAGGAGAGGAGAGTACAGGTAACAAAGCCTGAAGCTTAATCATTACCTGAATGCTTGTTGTCTCCCATTTCTATTACCTTTAGTGGTTTGACATAGACTCCTATAATGTGCTTTGCTCAGTGAATTAATGCAATAAAAAGACCTGTTCTGGCTTTACACAAATTTTAATGCTGAGTACTGTAGATTTTTCCTTGCTGAAGGATCTTAGGCTGTTCCTGACTCGGTTCAACTCCACACAGCTCCAGGTCTTGCAGGTGTGCAAACACTGGAGTTGTTTTGGTCCAACTACCACCATGTTTACAAGGATTACAAGCATCGGCACTCAGCTAGATAGGTATAATTTGTATCTACACGAGTATGTATATAATCAGGGTAGACCCTTGATTTATGGAGAAAATACACGTGACTTGTACTGCGTGTCTCCTTCTACCACTGACATGTCCACTAGACTTGCTTGATTTAAAGGCCCCAGGATCATTTCCCTGTGTTACTGCCATGCCCACCCAGCTGGGGCAGCAGTGGCTCTGCAGAACCCAGCCAGGATTTTCCACCCCTCTCACCCTGCCCCAACAGCATTAACTGATACAATCCTAACGCGGGTGACAATTTCACTGGCACAGAAGCACAACAAAACTTTAAACTACACTTCTCATCGGGACCTGTTTCTTAGTATATTGGATATAGACCAAGTAAGTTGATGTTAACATTAAACACATCATATTCCAAGATCCATCTGTGTTTGCAGAATATTAAGTACGAGTAAGCCTTGGCTTACTGTAAAATTAAGTATCTGTATTTAAACTTTCTGTGTTGCACATAAACACTTTTAAAACTAATTAAGGAAGCCACAGAAATTATGGAAAAGGAATGTGAGCAAGATGCCAGCAATATACTATAATGTAAATGCTACTGTGGCTCTGTGTACTTAATCCTTATTTTCCACTATCTTTTGCAATCATTATTCATCGCAGCCTGGAAAACAGAAGTTCCTCACCTCTGTAATCACCCAGGACAGCTTCAGCCCTTCGTTTCAGACTGATACGAACACAACAGGCAATAGCCTTCCTACACCTTCACTTGCTTTCCTACCATCCTGCAGTACCTGAAGGATTCTTCTTGAACTGGGCCAACAAGAAAAAAACCCTGTTTAAGAACAAGCTATAGACAATGTGTTACCTTCAATACATGTGAGCTAGAAGTAGGAATTAAAATGGGATCAGAAGGATTTTTTTCTTAAATAATTACACTGACCTGGGAGTCAGCATTTGAATCAGCTTTTTTAGCACAGTAGCTCCAGATTTCTCCAAATTCTGTACATATACACTCGAAGTAAAACTTTCAGGATGTCCTTAACAACTAATTATGTAATTATTAACAATAACAACAACAAAAACAATAATAATAGCTAGGCTAGCTATTAAATCCAAGACTGTACTAAGTCTTACCTGACTCCTTTTCTAAATCTGATTCTGAAACTTCATCTTCAGCTTCTTCCTCTTCAGAACTAGAACTGCTCGAGTCCTTATTCTCTTCCTCAGTTTCCATGGACTTCAGCATGTCTTCCTCATAAAGAATCTTCTCTTTGCTACAAAATAGGAAATTTTAAGGACTAGGCGAGCAAGTTATCTGAGTTGTATTTCTGAGGAACACACAGACATGATTTACTACATACAGAACAAGCAAAGGACAAAACCCATCCACAGACTGAACACTCCAGCACTTCCATCATGGCCAATTTGCCACGGATTCCACTGTCAGTCTCACATTTTCTAATTCTGCAAACAAAAATGTGATCTCTCCTTTTCTAGTGCCACACAATGCAGCAGTTGGGCTGTAGGGCTCTGGGCAACACAAAGGTGCAGTTCTCAGCCCAAAGCTCCGACTGATCCTCAGCCAGAGCAGGAGCTGGAGAACCGAACGCCAGCCCAAGCCCTTGCTCCACCACTCACTGGGTATGTTAAGACACAACTAAAACTGTATTTGAGAGTGCTCAGATTTTTTTAAAAAACCCACGTGAAATAAACATTTTTTTTGTTTTTTTGAATTGTTTTTGACCCAGCTGAGGCCAGCTGGCTGTGAGAGATGAAGCTGCTCTCCCATTACTCTCTGGGCAGTTTCTTTTCAACTAAGAGGGAGAGACTTACTTGGTGAAGAGTCTGTTTTGAGGCTTCCCATTCATGTCAGCTTCAATCAGCTTATTCCTTGTCTCCTTCTCACTTCGCAGCTGTCAAAAAGTTCAGGAAGATGGGAGAGAGAGAATGAGGACAGACGTTAACCAGCCCCATCAGCATAACCCAGTCAGCACCCTAGCACAAGGTCAGCCCAGCCTTGTTAAACCAAACCACTGTAGACTTGTGTAAGAAGCCACTTGAACAGCAGCACATCTGCAATGGCACTGCGAGCCTTGGACTAGAGTTCCACCAGGGCACAGCACCCACCATGTCCTTGGAATGCAGCTGCCATTTAATAAAACCTTCAAAGGCACCTGCAGCTGCCCATGCTGAGACCAGTGAGAAACCTTGACTGCTGCCCAGAGAGGTTGTGGGCTCCCCCACCCCTGGAAGTGTCCAAGGCCAGGTTGGACGGGGCTTGGAGCAACCTGGGACAGTGGAAGGTGTCCCTGCCCACGGCAGGGGCTGGGACTGGATGAGCTTTAAGGTTACTTCCAGCCCACACCATTCTGGGATTCTGCTGGAGGTCTGTCCACATGTGTGTGTGCCCATGAAATCAGGCCAGACTCAGCTAAAAATCTGCTGCCTTTGTGGTCATTATTTACTTGCTGTCAGAGGAAAGAATTCAAGTCTGCTCTGTACAGGCAACCAGGGAAATCCTGTGAGGATGGGTCACTTCTTAAATCTCTCAAATGCACAAAGTCTTTGCACAGGAATACCTGGGATTACACAGAAACAGAAAGATTTTCTCTAGAGAGCAGCAATATTAATTTTACCACCATTGGTGGACAAAACAGTACCCAAAAATTGTTTCAGTACCTTCCAGAAGCACAGAAACAGCTGAGGCAGAAGTAGGGATGACAGCTGGGGGCTCGATTTAAGGCTGACTGTTGTGGCATGGCTCACCAGGTTATTCTTTCTCTTTTGATAGCAGTTGACACCACCCAAAGGAAGTAACAGCACTGTAAATTCTGAATCATGGAACCCCAGAATTATTTGGGTTGGAAGGGACCTTAAAGCTCATCCCCTTCCACCCCCTGCCATGGGCAGGGACACCTTCCACTAGCCCAGGCTGCTCCAAGCCCCGTCCAACCTGGCCTTGGACGCTTCCAGGCATGGGACAGCCACAGCTGCTCTGGGCACCCTGTGAAGTGAGAAAAGCTACCTGCATTCCAGTGAAGAGCAAAGATTTGGGGTACAACATCGTTAAACTGACCAAACTGCTGGAACACAGCAAAGGGAAGTGCAGGAAACAGCCTGCTCCATTTACAGATAATTCAGGAACTGGGAAAAAAATCCAAACTCAAACCAAATTAATTGCTTCCAGCAAACAAAAATCCCCCCTGCTTTCTCATAATGGCAGCAAATCTTTTAGCAAGACTGAAAAAAAAATCTGATTTGAGAGCCATTTTGGAAGTGAAATAATGTCATGGAACTGCCTGTTTTATCCTTAACAAATATAAGCTTTCTATTTTTAAGTGATAAAAATGGCACATGATAAACACATGATAAATTAGCTTTTCCACGAAAAGATCTTGTCCACTAAAAAAAAGTGTGATAAAATCTGGATTCTTCTGCCCAGTCCTACACTGACTGAATAAATGGAGAGGGCCTTTATATAGTGCTTCTATAAGGAGAACAGCGAGCTTGTAGCCCCTGCAAAGCAGCCCTAAAAATGGGTGAGCAGTCACCCAAAAAATTCTTGGTTTTCTTTTTCTTTTCTTTTAAGAAGTGCAGTTATCTGCAAAATCCTGGGTAGTGAGAGAGAGGGGAATCCAAAACACAACCCTGATAGTATTTATCAACACCTCATTTAGGGAGAAGCTGATTAATTTTTAAGAAGTTCCTGTCAATGCTAAGACTACTATTTGAGGATGGCAGCAGCTGTGTTGTGATCAGAGCTGGAGTTCTAACCACCCACATTGTCAGTTCCTGAAAATCCTTTCCTGGGGTTTATCAGCAGTGTTCCCATTCTGTCTGTTTCTGAACCCAATGTTTTAAGTGATACTTACGGGTTTTTAGTTCTTTTCGAAAGAAGGTTAGCTTGTTTTTCAGAAGCACCCAAATGAGATAATTCAGTAGACCAGACAAAATAGGAAAAAATTCAATCCAAACCTAAGTTTCTGGCTTGACAACTGCCCTCACTTTGAACAAGACATATTCTGCTTTCCTTTTTTTATGTCAACTTTTGGCTTGTAATCCCTTCCAATATCTCCACTGCACTATGAAATGGCAATTTAATATGGTTTTGAAACCACCCATTTTTTCAGTCCAGAATTCCCTGAAGTTTATCATTTCTTCTTCCTCAATCCAAAGCCTCCCTATTGTAAGAAAGGCAGACATGGTAACAGATCTCTTTCTCAACACTGACAGTGTATTTCTCTGGATGCAAACACAAAGCTGACTTGGGTAATCACTCATTAGGAACAGAGCAGTTTGATGCTAGAGAGCCTGCCAGCCAACAAAGCAACTGCAGGATAATAACAATTCCAAAGATGAACATAAACTCCTTACCAGTTCCCACAGTTCTGCATGCCATCCCACTACTGACCTCCTTGCTGCAGTCATCCAGTTATCTAGATTTCTAGCTATTAAAAATATTGCTGTGCTTAAAGATTGCAAACGAGTAACTAAAGAAAATAGCTGGGCCTCAGCTTCCTGCATCTGTTGGCACCATATGTCTTGGAGAACACCCGTGTGTGAAAAGGTAATTGGAGAGGTGGAAAACGATCTCCAGAAACTCACCACAGTCTGTTTCTTCTGCAGCATTTCTAAATGCTCCACAAGTCCCTCATCAGCCACGTCAAAAGGCGTCTGGCCCTGGTGCAATGAGAGAACACGAGAGGATATCTGAGATGGCACAGTGGTAATATTCCAAAAAGTCCTATTTACCAGTGCATATGCTCCACATCCTCCCTCCCCAAATGGTGAGTGACACTCTGTTTCACTCCAGAGCAAGGAAACCCGTGTGACAGTGATCATGGAATCACAGAATCATTTTGGAAAAGACCTCTAAGATCATGTTTATGTTCAGTGAGCAAATTTTACCAGGGCAGTGCAGCTCCCTGGTTGCTGCTACTCAAATCCAACAGCCAGGACTGTGTTTGAGTTTCCAAGTTTCTGAAAAGGACACTCTTGTACTGAGAGGGAATGTGACTAATCTCTTATGTTGGAGATCAGGGAAAGGTTCTTCGCCCAGAGGGTGCTGGGGCACTGCCCAGGCTCCCCAGGCAATGATTGGGCACGGCCCCGAGGCTGCCAGAGCTCCAGGAGCGTTTGGACACCGCTCCCAGGGATGCCCAGGGTGGGATTGTTGGGGTGTCTTGTGCAGGGCCAGGGGTTGCATTTGATGATCCTTGTGGGTTCCTTCCTGCTCAGGACATTCCTGATTCTGTGTTACTTTATCATCATGTATTTAAAGGTTCTGAAAGGCTGCCAGCAAGCCAAAAAATTTGGGATCCACTTCCACATCCATGGGCATTTATAAACTAAAACAAACCACAAAAACACTCTAGGGCAAAACCAAGAAATTGGTTACATTTTCACCATAACTAAAGCTCTAAATGCCATTTCATTAACAACACACTATGAAACCCAATGGCTACAGGTCAAAAAGAAAAGGTAGCCTCGTCCATCTGACCCAACAAGGAGACAATTCTGCACTGGAAGGAGCAGGTAACGCAACAAATACAACTGTGGCTGTTTCTTTTCAAGTATGGCGTGATACAAGACCCCATACACACCCCAAACACTTTGGAAAAGCACCTGATGGCATTTAAACAGAAAAGATTCCCCATATTTTGGGTGCCAAAGAGCTCACCAGGCTGAAAGGGCTCCTCATGGAGACATTTGTGCTCCAGCAGTTTCCAGCACATCTGGAACACACAGGGCCCTCTCTTATCACATCCTCCTGCCTGCCTTCATCCCCTGGTGCTCCTCCAAGCACATCCAACCTTCTCTCCTCCCCCAGAGGCTGCCATGGCACACCTGACCCTGCTCCAGTGGGAAGCAGCTCACAGACCAGTGTGGACATCCCAGCAGGGATGGGAACACCAAGAACAGCCCTGGAGAAGCTCTTGAAAATCCAAGGGCTCTTCAAGGAAAAACCTGCAACTATTAGGAAGAGAAATGGTTTTTCTCCTTTTCTTCCATTCTATTTTTCTGCACTCATGTCTTACAAATCTTCAAGTTCCTTTTTTATTACCAATACATAGAACAGGGAGGATTTAAAGCTGCCGGTTTCTCATGGGTTCACTCGTTTTCAGTGCCTTATACCCTAATATTAGTATATTGTTTTGCATTCCAAGACTGTTTCTTTGCTGCCGTTTGATTTCTCAGGGTTACACTAACTCAGGATGGCACAGATCAGCCTTTATCCTTTCTTACAAGCTCAGTCCTAAAGTTTAATCACATTTCCCATAATATTTGAAATCTTTTCTGCCTTCCGCCAGTCAAGATTCTTCATTTTTGATGTTTTTAAATGATCCAGTGCACAGGCAAGGAGAACCGCTGTGACTTTGTCACAATGCTGGATCATGATGTCGGATCTCTTATGAGACCCCACCTGGAGCTCCGTGTCCAGCTCTGGAGCTCCCATCTCAGGACAGACCTGGACCTGCTGAAAAGAATCCAGAGGAGGCCACTAAATTGACCACAGGGCTGGAGCCCCTCTGCTCTGGAGCCGGGCTGGGAGAGCTGGGGGTGTTCAGCCTGGAAACGAAAAGGCTCCAGGGAGAGCTCAGAGCCCCTTCCAGGGCCTAAAGGGGCCCCAGGAGAGCTGGAGAGGGACTCTGGACAAGGGCCTGGAGTGCCAGAACAAGAGGGAATGGCTTCCCACTGCCAGAAGGCAGGGTTAGATGGGATAATGGGGAGAAATTCTTCCCTGTATGGGTGGGGAGACCCTGCACAGGGTGCCCAGAAAAGCTGTGAGTGCCCCATCCCTGGAAGTGTCCGAGGTCAGGCTGGACGGGGCTTGGAGCAACCTGGCACGGTGGAAGGTGTCCCTGCCCATGGCAGGGGGTGGAATCAGATGAGCTTTTAAGGTTCCTCCAAACCCAAACCAGTCTGGGGTTCTATGATTCCATGATCATGCAGCAGGCAATAGTTGACATTAATCTGGCTATAGAATACCCTGCATTAGTTGTGTACTGACCAGCTTGTTCCTGATGTCCATGTCACACAGAGCCTCAGCCAGGATGGAACACGCTTCCTTCACTCCCCAGTGAGCAGCGGCGTGGAGTGGAGTCCAGCCATCATTGTCCTGGACGTTCAAATTAAACCCAGCCTGGATCAGGAGCCTGAGGAAAGCAGCAGGATTGATCTCTGCTCATCAGGAATGACTTCCTGACGGAGCAGAGTTTCCCCTATTAGGCACCAAGTGGGCAGCCTGGCTCCCTAACAGCCAGGAGCTTCTGGACTTGTTTATTAACCAAAGCAACATCCCACTCGATGTGCTCAAAACTGTAATGGAAAGGGCAATGAACGAAAAGTGATTTTGATGTAAAACCTGCTGGAATATGTCAAACTGATAATGTTCCCTTTCAGCATGTCCTGAATTGGGAGAACACCTTGATTTCCCACCTGGCATTGGTGACCCAGTCTGAACTCCAGGCTCCAGTGGAGGAGAGAGCCTGGACTGGGCTCAGGCACTGAGCACACAAACAGCATCCCTGCAACTGTGCCAGGGAGCCAAGCACAGCTCCTGCCAGGAGAGGGACGTTTGGCAACTGGAGCTCGAGCTTGGTTCTCCAAGAGCACAAGGCCACAGTGTGGGGTGGTCCACAAGGAGACCAACAGGACTGCCAGGGAAGCACCAGTGACATTGACAGAGGTGAAATTTGTGTGTTAAACAACACTCATTTGGATTAAACAACCCCAAATGCATTTTTTCAGAGTAGCCCTTGAACAGTTCAAGCAAATCTTCCTCAAGTGAACCTGCCTGGGATCTCCCTTCCTTACCCTCACTGCTGTGTCCCTTCCACCCTCCCTTCTCCATCAGAGCAGAACACTGGTGTTTCACAGTACCTGGAGCTTGAATATTTAACACCAAAACAAACACAAGAGTGACCGGTCAGGGGTAGTCTGGAGCTCCAGAGCCATGTGCACACCAGTGTGGCAGTGATCAAGTGAGAGCACTGAGCAGCTCCTCTATCAAAACTATTATTCAAGTTGCTTAAATATTGAAGAACATCCATGGGGAATTCTGCAAGTCTGGTAAAACTGCTCCTGAAAATTTCCATTGTGGGAAATTCCCCCATCCAGAGCCGCCATTGCACAGCATGAGGGAAATCCAGCACGACCCCAACATGGCACCAACAGCTTGGAAACTCCCGCAGCTTTACACCAATGTGCCACTGTGCTAAATAAAACACAGTCACAGCAGAGCAGCTGTGGGCTTCTCGTGAAAGAAATTGTAAATTAGGTGCTGAGTTTCTGTTGATTTTCCAGCTGGCAGAAGGGAGAAACAGAGCTGCTAAGAGATTCAAGGTCACAGACAAATTCCACGTCTCATTTAGAGTTAGCTGGCTCCTGGCTGTCAGCCCCTTTAGTTTAAGTCACTAAAGCTCTGGATTTGAACTTCAGCACAGCCATCACATACACAAGAGTGCACCAATGTCAGCTTGCTGTGAGATGTGTTTATCATTACCACAATTAATGCCAAGGAGAGGCTGTCCAGAACTAAGTCACCCTGCACACATTGAACTTCATCAAGGAGCACTGGATACACAACCCTCCCCTGACAGGCCACGGGACCAACACCTCAGATTCAGAGATACTACACTTCTATTCACATGAGGTGTGTTAGATTCCTGTTCTTGGGCACAGTACAGGCACAGACAGCTCATCACTCAATTATAAATTCTAATGACTGAATACAAATCAGAAACATGGAGTACAAAAAATGCTTGAGCTTGATATGAAACAGCTCTTAGACATCAAGTCACATCACTTAAAATTATGAAACTTAGGATCAAGATAGATGAACACTTCCAGAATGGATTTTAACGTGGGCAATAGAGTAACCTCGTAAAGACTACTTACAAGAGCACGTTGTAACAAGACAAGGGGGAATAGATTCACGTGGACAGAGGGCACGGTTAGACTAGATAGGAGGTAAAAATTCCTCCCTGTGAGGGTGGGGAGGCCCTGGCACAGGGTGCCCAGAGAAGCTGGGGCTGCCCCTGCATCCCTGGAAGTGTCCAAGGCCAGGTTGGACGGGGCTTGGAGCAACCTGGGCCAGTGGAAGGTGTCCCTGCCCATGGCAAAGGGTGGGACAAGATGAGCATTAAGGTTCCTCCCAACCCAGTCTGGGATTTGATGATCCCTATGTTTATGGGCAGCTCCACCCACACATAAAGAGCAGAGAAGAAAGCTTTATTGTTGGAAACTTCAATTTGACATTACCTGTAACAATATTAATGTTTTTTACCAGGAAACCCTGCACTGGGCAAGTTTATGCTCATAATAATCTCATTAGTGCCAGGGCAGCAGAGCTGTCAGGTGCTGGAATCCCTCTGTCACTTCAGGAGAAGTAGCATGAAGGGGCAGAGGACAGTGGGACAGGGGTGAACGCTGCATTTTCCCACTAGACGGGTCATGTTTGTGACTGTCATGCAGTGCGTGTTGTCACTTTGTATGTCAAAATTATACTTTTATCCCCTAATACTGTTTAACTTGCTAGTCCTAAAACTATTACTCTAACAGTGAAAATTAGACCTTGTGATTAGAAAAATTGGACCTCCTAATTTATGCCTCACTCTCCAAAAAGCTTTCACTACTTCAAAAAGGCCTGGAGGTATGAAAGGAAATCCTCCAGTCCCTGTGTATTTCTGGCTGAACCACTATGGTTGGACACATAAAACCACAGAGCCTTTTGAGAAACAGCAGCCTGAAAATCCCAGTATGGAACAAATTTCTCTCAATGTAAAGCAAGATGTCTTCTTCAGCCTTAATTTCATGCATCAGCCCTGGGAGGAGCTCCTACCTCATGACTTCAGAATAGCCCTTGGCTGCAGCAACATGAAGAGCTGTGGCTCCTGTCCGAGGCTGCTTTATATCCTCAATTCTCCCACTGTTCAGCCACTGCCGGGCATCCTGGAGCATTTGCTGCTCCTCTTCTTTCCTTGACAGGTCTAGGTCTACACCTAAGGGGGTGAAGCACAGAAGAAGAGACGAAGAAGAGGTGAAAGCTCTGAAGTACTTGTTAAACTTACCTTACGTTCCATTTGCTATAAAATATTAGTAAACTATTTCTGGTCTTCCACAGAACAACCAGCAAAAGCCTCCTCTATGGACTGAGAGAGCTCCTGTGTCATTGACAGAGACTTCAAAAACTGTCTGAGTTAAAAATTTTGAAACTTGGGCCAGTGGTTGCAACCCAGCCCAAGTAACTAAAAGCTCAGCTGCGCATTAAGGGTAGAAGGATTGAATTCTACATGGGCTGTGTCCTAGACTGAAACAAAAGAGTCATGAACAACAGCTTAACTGACTGAATTGCCCTGTAGTGAGGGTACAATCTACAGGGAAGGTCTGAGGATCCTCAAATGTCTCCTGCAAGAGCACGGTGACTCCAGCTCTGGGCTCACTCCAAATTCAGGACACTCTGCACGTGACACACACAGGGGTCTGCACTGCTCCAGAGGCATTCACGACAGGCATGCTGAGAGAAGTGCTGAGTTATTCCACTGAGCAGCAAACCCCCGGATTCTGACAAAACACAGTTTGAAATCATTTTGGCATGAGAAGGCCAGAAGAAATCTACTCTGATGGCCTAAGTGACTGCTTAGGGGCAGGTGGAGATGTGGAGAGGCAGGGAGATGACGTGGAGAGGGAGGTGTGCCTGGCTGACAGACTGCGTCAACCGTCATTAAACCAACGAGAGGCAAAACCAACTTTGACTTGTTTTCCTAAGTGGAGTTTTCACAGTAATGAGATCATGGAAGGACAATATATCAATCACAAGTATTGATACCAATCCAAACAAGATTAATCAGAGTAGAACTCTCCCACTCAGGAAAAAATACAAATGAGAAGATGACAAATCTCAAAAATCAAGAAGGGTCTTGAAAAGCAAGTGTCCCTACGGATTAATACTTTCAGTATAAGGATGACATGATTGCCAATTAAATCATGGGGCATTAGGTTTAAAACAGAACCAAGGAAAACACTTAACTCAGAGTCTGAGCTGTGAGACCTACCACTGCAGGATTTTGCAAAGATCAGAAATAAACTGGCTTCAGACCAAGGACTAGACAAGTTTGTAGCTATTACACACAATACTGAACATGTTGGAGTTCCCAAGGAGGGCTGCACAAGCTCAGGAAACAGAAAGCCACGGGGCACTCACAAGTACACAGAAAGCCAGTTTGGCTCAGGAATTTCTGGAGGCTGGGAGGGGAATTGCACACACTTGAGCTGTTGTTACAGTCTGCAGCAGGCATCTGCTCACAGCCCCCACTGAGGACAGGCTGCGGAGCTGGACAGATGATTATTTAAAGTTCAACCCCATTTCCTCCAGCAGGTATGATCCTTTAAACTGCGTGATGGGAATCTTTTTGGTGGAGACAGATGGTTGTTTCAGGGCATCTTAGTGGGATGCCACTAATGTGGTGAGGTAATGCAAGCAGAATCCCAAAAAGTGTCAGGCAAAATACCTGCAGGTGAGGCAGAATCACTGCCTCAATGTCCTGTAAGGTTTCAACCACATTATTGCCAGGTTCAAGAGCATTTAAGGAACCTGAAGGTGCACAAGTCCACAGAACCTGGTGAGATGTATCCATGGGTTCCGAGGGAGCTGGCGGAGGAAGTGCCTAAATCACTCTCCTATTGGAGAAGTTGTGGCAGTCTGGTGAAGTTCCCATAGACTGGAAAATGGGAAACATAACCCCCATTTTTAAACAGGGAAAAGAGGAAGACCTGGGGCACTACCTGCCAATTGGCCTCTCCTCTGTGCACAGCAAGATCACGGAGCAGATCCTCCTGGAAACTATGCTAAGGCACATGGAAAATAAGCAGGTGATTGGTGACAGCCAGCCTGGCTTCTCTGAGGGCAAGTTGTGCCTGACAAATTTGGTGGCCCTGGAACGCTAACACAGGTGACAAAGCAGCGAGGGACTGACCCCTTCCTAACTATACCTTAAAAAATAGAGTAACCACCATGTGTCAGAATGTATCTGATAGAGGGACTGGATTCAATCCAGCCAGCATGCGAGCAACACCCCCCCCAAACCTGCAGGAATAAGATAATCCAGACTGGAAAGAGTCTTTGGGGGTCCGTAGCCCAAACACCCACTCCAAGGAGGGTAACTTCAAAACCAGATCAACCAGCTCAGACATGCATGCAGCTGAGCTTTGACTACATCCAAGGACGGAAGTTCCAGGAATTCCTTGGGGTCCTTTTCCAACATTCTTGATGAAATTCATAGACACGATTTAAACTTCTCACACACACATGCAGACATTCAACCACTCCCAAATGAATTCTGTGAGTATGAAGCAAGTTTTAGACTGATAAAACATTTCTTAATCTTAACATCAGTCCAAAACTTTCTTCAGCCAGGGATGTTTGTGCAGAGATGGCCTGGAGAGCAGCCCCTCAGCCAGACACATGATGAGAAGAGAGGATATGGCAGAAGAAATCTAGGGAAAGATCGGGATAAAGCATGTCACTCCAGGCCTGGAATATTCAGTTCCTGGTCCCTGCCTTTGGCAGTCCCATAAACCTCACCTCAGTTTTATCAAGTCTTGGTGAAACAAGACCTTTCACTGATATCAGAGGTCAGAATTAAATCTCACTTTAAAAGGAACTAGATCTGATGAATCAGATTTCAGGACTGTGGTGTCTTGCTTTGAAGAATCCCAAGGACAGAGACAACAAACCTCCTGCATCTGCTCCATTGTCCTGATAGCAAAGCAAAATTTGTCCGCTGCTTCCTGGGCCAGATCTCTTGACCAACAGACAGCAAGGCAGCAGAATTCACATACAGAAACTCTTAGGGGTCCCAACTCTCACATATTCAAGCCCTTCCTTTACCTTGTTTCTTGACTTGCTCCAGAAGCAGGTCCTTCATGGCCGCCTCCTCGGCGATGTCGGACGGGACCTCCCCCTCACTGTTCACAGCAGCCACGTTGGCCCCATGGCTGATCAGGTACCTGCAGCAAGGACACCCAGGCCAGCATGTCACACCTCGTGTGCCTGGCTTCAGAGCAATGACACAGGCAATCAAACAGCATGACAAAGTATTTGCCTTTGTCGTGCAAGTTCAATTACCAAATGAGGACCTTATTCTTAGCCAATTTCCAGACTAAAAACGTTCATTGTAAATGCAAGGTCCTTGCTCAGGGGCTCACAGTTTTTCTTTCTCTGTAGCTACTTAAATACCCCCGTTCTTGCATTAATCTGGTTGATTGTCCCTTTTTGTTTTTGAAGAAAAGGAAATTATACTAATTTTTTAAAAAGCCTCATCAAGTATCATCAATTTTTAAATTTGTCCTTTTATAACTTTACCAAAAGTTCATTCAAGAACAACAGATGTCTTCTTTGGCTTGTACATCTTTTAATCAGTAAAATTCCGAGAAGTAAAAGAAGAATCTGTTTCAGCACACAAATATAGGAGGGTGAGGTTGCTTGGTTTTATAATTTATTTTCAATGCATTTAAGAAACAGTTATCTTGATTCGAATTTTGGAAACTTTCTGGTAGCTGTGGTGGACTAAATATATAAGCACAGTATGACTGGTAAAGAATAATGGGTTGGTGTTCAGCCTGGAGAAAAGGAGGCTTGGGGGGACCTTCTGGTTCTGCACAACTCCCTGACAGGAGGGGACAGCCGGG
>VZTA01009274.1:97268-121468 GCA_013398855.1 Mohoua ochrocephala | reverse complement strand
GAGAGGAAACGACCTCAGGCTGTGCCAGGGGAGGTTCAGGTTGGATATTGGGGGAAATTCCTTTCCGGAAATAGTGGTCAGGCAGTGGCACAACTGCCCAGGGCAGTGGTGGAGTCACTATCCTCGGAATTATTCAAAAAATGAGTGGATGTGGCATGTGGCACTTGAGGTTTAGTGGTGAACAGATTGTTGGTGCTGGACTGACAGCTGAACTCAAAAGTCCCCACTTAACCACAGCACTGCTCACACCAGTCTGTCTGTGGTAAGGAAATGTAGTCACGGAATCCCAGCCTGGTTTGTGTCGGAAGGGACCGTAAAGCCCATCCAGTCCCACCCCTGCCATGGGCAGGGACACCTTCCACTGGACCAAGCTGCTCCAAGCCCTGTCCACTCTGGCCTCGGACACTTCCAGGGATCCAGGGGCAGCCACAGCTGCTCTGGGCACCCTGTGCCAGGGCCTCCCCACCCTCACAGGGAGGAGCTCCTTCGCTACACATCCCTGTACCAGCTGTCCCATTTCCTTTTTGCTTGGCATTTTAGCTAAAGTATCTAATGAATCATAAGACAGTCTAATGGCAGCAGCAAAAGGCAACCAGTTGAAGGCTTCGCCTTAATCCTCAGAAGTTCAGAATTCAATACCAAGAGAAAAGCACCTATTTTCAGCATTGCTTTCCAAAGCATTGTACAAGGCTCAGAGTATCCATCACCTGTGTACCTGCTCTGAAGAGAAAGGCACGGGGAAGTGTTACAAATACCCGGAACAGCCCCAAACTCACTCACTCTGCTATGTTCAGGTAGCCGCACGATGCCACTGCATGAAGAGGGGTCCAGCCCTCGTTGTCTTGCTGGTTCACATTGGCTCCATTTTCTACCAGGAACTTCACCATATCCAGGTTCTCATCAATACAGGCCTGAGGGAGGAGGGGAGGGGATGTCCGGGGGGAGAGAGGGATTGAAGGGAAAAGGAAGAGAGAAAGAAAAATGGTGTTGGTGTTAAATCAAATGTACAACCCTCATTGGCAGCAGGCAATTTCTGGGTTGAACTTCCCATGCTGTGAGCAAGCACACCTTAAAGCTTTGGGTAGCTTCAATTTGTGAATTAAAATAAATTAATTTCAGAACTTTCAAAAATTAAATGTAACTCAAGAGTTCCCAGATGGACAACCTCTGAATTTGCTCAAACGTCACTTTTCACCACTGATCTCCTTCCTCTCTCCCACACAGTTCCCTCCCCACAGTGGGGACGCTGAAATGATGGATCTATGTTAGTTTTAGGTATGGCATCAAATCCCTCTAAGCAAGGCAAGCTGTGTATTTACTTAGATTACATTGGTCCTCAAAATGTCAGTGAATAAAGGTTGTAACAGTGAACACAATGAGGCCTCACTAGGGGCAGGGATGAGAAGGGAAAGCAGCAGCTCCAGGAGCCAGACTAAAGCAGCCCAGTTATAGAGGCAATCATTGCAAAGGCAGAGTTCTAGAGAACTTAATAACTTCTTTATTCAGCAGTATCTCTTTGTTTTCCTGAATCTAACACAGGAAACGTTCCCTGTTTGTTCTACAGCCCCATGAGCTGCTGAAGAGAATGACAGCCCTTGATTAGCTGCTGTAGTCATTCCTGAGCCTGCATTTACAGAGAGCTCCCTGCTTTGAAGTTGCCAGAAGAAAACCTAGCTTGATTTTCAAGTCTCAGCAGTTCTGTTGGGTGGAATTCCTCCTTCCTCAAATTCCTGGCTCCAGCATGTTCTGCGTTGCATTTACAGTTCACTGGAAACTGCTATTCAAGGATGAGCTGGCAACTTAATACACACATCTGAATGCGTGTGCCTCTGCTGGGAAGCACATGAGCAGGAGGTGCAAGGACTGCTTTTTACTGCATGTCCATCCCCAGGCAGAAACCCAGCTCCTCATTACTAGAGAGGGAATCGGCTTGTCCAGAATTCCTCCAAAATCCCAACATTTGATCCTTTTGCATAGCTTGATGTGGGCACATCTATTGTTTACAGCAGTCAGGTGACTCCCAGATGATCCATCTAAAACGAGCAGCACTGACTATCCATCCATTCCTGTCCCAGCAAGGAAAAAAAAAAAGAGGAAATCCTCTCAAACCAATATCCACACACACCAAAAAGAAACAATCCTGGTTTATCAACACATTCATCTGTGCTGCATTGCTCATGTCAAAGGAGAGGCATGTGCTGGACCAGGACAACCAGCTCTTGCTATTTTTACTGCAAGGAGAGTTGGACTTGGATGATCCTTGTGGAGCTTTTCCAACTCAGGACACTCTATGATTCTCAGTGCAAATCCCAAACTGTCCCCTTAGGACACAATCACGAGTTACTCCTCCATTTGCTTGGTTCACAAGCAGCCACGCACAAGCCCAGCTTTGAAATCTCCAAGGAAGCCCATTCCAGATAACTAACTCCTAGTGCAGGTACTTGGCAAACATGAGACAACACAGGGAGCATCCACAGCACTGGGAAAGGATGCCCCAGGAGCAGGCTCAAGTCCCAGCTGAGCCTGTGCTGAAGTGTCAGCGTGTTTCCTGGCCCTGATTTAGACTACTTTACCTGAACCTTGGCCAGAAAAGCACAAGCAGAAGTCTAGAAGTCATTTACTCCAGGGGCTGCTCCAAATCCAGAATGGCTGAACCCGATCCGGACTGGCTCCATCCCCCCTGCTCAGTCCATCAACACTCTCCCACCCTCAGGCCCAAAAGAGTTTTGTCCTGTAAACCCTGCTCTGAGGGGCTTCTCTTAGATTATTTCAAGCAGTAAAATTGGAGGAAAAAAATGCAACACAAACAAAAAATCTTGGGGACTGAAGAGCATCGCCGTAAGATTGGAGGAGCTCCGAGTCCAAGCATGATGGGGCAAGACATGGTTACATCTCAGCAATGCGGACGCAAACCAGGTTCTACCACCAGCCTCAGGAGCAAGGGTTTGGTCTTCCTTTAAGTTTATCTGGTCTGACCCCCTGCTCAAAGCATGGCTACATCTTGTTAGATCACATTGCTCAGGGCCTGTTTCAGTTCAGTCTGCTGGGACGGACACTCCCTATCCCCGTGCTTCACCATCCTTTCTGTGGGTAATTCTTCTCACAGTCTTTTCCTTGCAACTTGTTCCTTCTGCTTCAGCAACACAGACGTAGCCTCCAAGTGTCAGCAGGTGATGAGGGCAGGAAACACAAGCCAAATATTCCTACTGTCCAGGGGAACTACTGTGTGCCCAATATGCGATTAATTTTAAGACATATGTAAAAAGGATAAACTCCTGATTTCCATAATCCTGTAAACTACACAAACAAATCTATTAATGTCTTCTGTCTGTACCAACGCACTGAAATGCAGCAGGAAGGTAAAGGATGTGATGCACACAGAGGTGGGCATGGATGCATATGGATCCATAATAATCCCTCTTCAGCTCAAGGAGAAATTCTTTGAGAATTCAAGTCTGAGCCTGCAAAACGCAGATCTAATCTCTGTTTTACTGCCACTCATACTTATTGTGATTTACTTCAAGCTTTCTCCCAACACCTCAAATAAACTGCACTCAACATCTTCCTGATGAGCTACTTACATTTTGACCTGGGAACACCACCAGTGTTGACTTCATCTAAAAGCATATTGCTCTGGAAATAGTCAGGAAAGGTTCGCCCACGCAGTGATTTTCTTTTGGGCACAATCCCTTCTGGCTGCCCACAACGCCGGAGCCTCACGGAGGAATTTTATCAGCCAAGGCAGCGAGGTGGACGGATGGTTCCTGCCGGTGCGCACTCACTACTCTGCTGGGTTTGGTCAAGTGTTACCTGCAGCTCGAGTGTGAATCTAAATTTAGACTGAAGAATGTCTCTAGAGCGTGAGCTTTGTATGTAATTGATAGAGAATTACAATTACACTGTTTATCAAATACACCCACTACATCTGCACGGCCTGGGAATCAGCCGAGGGAAAAGCACGGTTCTTGCTCAAGCCACCGGATAAACGGAACTCTAAAGTTAAATACCTGTTTAAATGCATAAAAGAGCCCCCGTCACTCTTTTAAATTTCTCCCTGTTACTGGCCTTGCTGTTGTGCTGGTCCCCATCCTGCCTGGTTCTGACGGAATGCATGCTAGAACCAGCAGGATAAAAGGATCAATCCCCACCTGTTCCTACACTGAATTCTGCAGTGATTTGCCTCTCCCGGCTCCTGCAGAGAGGTGTCAGGGCTCTGTGGGTGCTGACAGCAGCAGGGACTCACCTCTCAAGGGAGCCAGGACCATTTAACACTTGCTGTCTGCATTTACCACCAAAAGAAAGCCAAGTGCAAAGGTGCAGTATCCTTAATGGAGCAGAAGAGTATTCTTTAAGAGAAACAACCCTCCTCCACTCTTCCGTAGTTCATGAAAAGCTGATCAAGGTATGTGATCAAGGAAAAGCTGCTGTTCTCCCTATGTGACGCAGCCATGGGACACTGCCTGGCAAATACTGATTTTAGTGCGAGCTGATGACACACAGGAATAGAACTGAGGCAGACTGGAGTAACATGAACAGTTTTTTAAGTGACCTTGCCTACCTCAAATACCAAAATGCAAGAATTTTTTGCATTGTTGTATTGTTACATGCTACTAATTACATTGGCCGAGATCTGAAAAAGTGAGGTGGAAAAGGAGTTTCCAAAAACGGCATTTGACAAAAAAGTACCGAGTAACTCCTGCTCAGCTCTGAAAATCTCATCACGGTGTCACGTAAGAAACTATCAGGGAAGGGATTATTTACATAATTTTTTAGTCAGACACCCTACAAGAACACACTTCTCATATCTTAACATGATATGACATGTTTAACACAACTCACAGCAGGAATTATGAGGTCAACAACTCGGATAATGAGTAAAACTGGTAACTTCTAAAGATCTTCTGAACTTTAAGAACTTTGGAGAGCCTTTAAAAATGTTACGACAGATTAAATGGCAGCTTTTAGGGGTTGCAATCTATTTCTGTGTACTTTTAAGTTATCAACTGATTAACACTGATGTTATCAGGGAATTTATACTTGCACATACATCAGTGGTATTGATAGCTTCATACATTACATCATTTAACCAAGACCACACACTAAAGAACAAAATTCTCACTGTTTAAAAGTACTTAGGGCACACATTTGTCCACCTAAAATTTTTGAGAGCCCTGACTGCTGATACCCCTCCAGCACATCTCTGCTGCGTGTTTTCTTGTGCACCTCCACCGAAATTAAGCCCTGTGAGCCAGCCTGTAGGAAAAACGCCTTCACTGGGGTTCAGGGGTACAGATCACCTTCAGGCTGAGCCAGTTGGGTTACCTGAGGTTACTGGAGGAAGGAGAAGAGGACAAAGAGGAAGTAAAGGGGTAGGTATGTCCTCCTTTAAGGACTACTAATCCTCCAACCTTAAATTTAGGAGAGTGGATAAGTTTAGTAACCCGAGAGGATCTACTGCTATGCAAAGTTCTCCTCTCTTATTTGATCCGTCATTCCTTAGGAACATGGTAAGGACCACGACCTCAGGGAGCAGAGTCACAAAGCAGACACCGGCCTTCAGCCTCCAAAGGGAGGGGAGATAGTCAAAAAGCGTTGGCTGAGAAGTAACGTTGCCTTTTTGGCGGGTAGTTACTTCATGTAAGGAAACACTCCCTCTCTTAAACTGCCCTTGGAATCAAGCATGAAGAAAAATAGAGGGATAGGCTTGATTCTTTCAATTTCAGGCCTTGCTAACCCCCAGCTGCTTGGTTCACACGCAGGAGAGGCTAAAAGCAAGGTTAACTACAGAGCAGAGCAATTTTGCCTTTAAATTTTTAATTCCTTCTTTATCCTCTGCCTCTGTACAAGCTCTAACACAACCTTCAGGGCGATGTGACAGGGTGGGAGTACAGGGTGAGTATCTTTCCCTCTCACCGTGGATCTTCAGCAGGCTAATCTCTTGCCATCCCTGTATTTTTCTTGGCAGTTGATAAGCTTCAAGGGCTTCTGGAACGGCACTAATGTATTACAGTTTTAGCAGTCCTTGATGCAAACCGCATCCAGTGCCCAGAATTACCCACTCAACACGCAAAGAAAGTTGGCTCATAGGATTTAAATCCCAGGCATCGCTGGGCAAGTCTCCATCCCCAGCTCATGGTGTTCCTCCAGCTCCTGGCAGGAGACCAGCATTTAGCAGTTTTTCCATAGGGAGGAAGTGCTCAGTTTCTAAAATTTGCAGATACGGCATATTAGCTTCCCCGCTTCGCAGCTAACAGGTGGAGCCCTTTCCAGCCAGGGGCACTCGCTGCAGATTTGAGTTTTGCCAGGAGCTGTTGCCAAGGCATTCTTCTTCTGAGCACGAAGTTTACATTACAGTAACGAAACGGGGACACCAGGAAATGGGACAGAACAACTTGGCTCGTCTGGCAAGGCTTGTCCAGCAACCAGACAAAATCTGATCTTATCTTGAATGAAACCTCATTATTACAATGGTGTTGTGTTTGCTCTTTCCTCCGAGCACCCAGAACGCACAAGCACCGCTGAGCCCTGATGAGTATCTGCCTGCCAAGGGTTTGGTTTGCATATCTCCTGGGCATCCCCTGGGACAGAGATTGGAGGATCAGGGAGGAAAAGGAGACAGATGGGATGAAACTGAGGGTTCAGAGGACTGGGAATCGGGCTCCAAGAAGGTGTGAACAGTGTGACACTGCTCACTTTCTAGGGGTGCATCACATTTAGCAAAGCTCCAGCCTAGGACTGGTGTTACATTCCACTACATATTAGATACACACAGGATAGCAGTGAGGAGAGCAACTAAACCACCTGACGAATTCCTAAGAAATTGCTTGGGATCAGCTGAGAGGAAAAAACAAGCATACCTTTTCACCTCCACAAGGAGAAAAGTGATTACAAACTCGAAGAACACAGAAGCCAGGCAGTAACCGCACATCCGCAGTGCTGTCACAGGCACCCACGTGAAGGTGGTTGTTTTCTCCACAACTTGCCCAATTCTCGGTGGTTTAACATAAATACATGAACAACATTCAGTGCAGCTGTTTGCAGGCAGAACAGCTCTGGCCAGGATGTCAGCGAGAGCCACTCAGCAGCAGGGCCACGTCCTGCCCTGTGCCTTGCACAAGGTGCTGGCCCCGCCAACAGCAATACCTGTGACAAGGGGGAACCTGGCTGGGAGCACACGGCGCTGCTCCCTGCAGCCCCTCTGAGCCAATACTTAATTTACAAATAATATGTCACATCCCCCAGTGTCATATGATCATGGGATAAAGCAGCATGTAGGAGCTTGGAATCAGCCAGCCAGGAAACCTGTAATAACTGCTGTGGGCTAACTTTGGCTGTATTTAATTCCCTGGTGCTCCCTATGTGGTTGGTTGGGATTTGAGAAAGAGAAGCCAGGCATTTGCTCAAGGCAGAAGGAAGATGCAGGAAGGGGAAAGCAGAAAGGGCTGCATGCTTGGCTGCTGTGCTATGTGTTTCTACTATGAATACCCCAGTCTTGTGACAGAACACAATCTCGGTGACTCCTCTGTGCACAAGAGTGAAAATCTCATAATCCTACCGTGTCGGATCCTCGGGTAGCAATCCCCACAGTTCCCACATGGAAATCGTACTTGGCAGTTCCACTTGTCACACATAAATGCAATACATAAACTGGCTGCTCAGGCACATGCTGGCTTTTGAAACGGAGTATGAGAGATGCCGGGCCAGGAGAGGCCGTGCTTCAGCTCTTTTTGATTACTCCAGGAAATACCCATCTCCAGAGCCTCCCAGCACTATGGTACCTCTTGCCCTGTGCAAAAAGCTGCTGCTGCTAAATCAGATGGCTCATGAAACCCCCATTATTAATTCTTCTACCAGACTCTCCTCCAATCTAGAAATGAAGTGTTGAAGCATGTTCAAAGCTCTTTACACACCCAGCCCTTCCCTGACATGGTTTTCTTCCCTCTGTTCCACCACCGATCCAAATTTCTGTAACTCGAGTCAAAGTATTGCCAAACACCTTTGAGATTCTTTCATGCAACCTCACGTCCATCATTCTTGCACTGATCTTTAGGAGCCTTCTCCATACGTCAGTGTGCCCAGAAAGCCACTCCATCTTTCCATATGGTGAAACCATTTACAATTCAGATGGAGAGACCCTCAGAGCAGGGACCATCTGCTATTGCTCGAAGAGCACCCAGCTCTCAACACACCCCAGTGCCAGTCAGGTACAGAACAGCAACAGGTGCACCGTGGAATCACTGCAGTTGGAAACTACCTCAGGAGACTCCTAATCTAGTGCCTTCAGTGTCAACAGTGAATTCTCCTTGCCCTTCCAGGCTGTGGATTCGTGTGTGGATTATCATAAGCGTGAGCATATACGCTCATACATACATACACAGACAGTCACATTTATTCCTTGAAAATTCAGGGAACTCTGTAATTGTGAGGAAGGACTAGAACACAGATTTGTGCAGCCATTCTGATCCAGACCTCACTCACCTCCACAGCTTTGACACTTCATGTGCTCAAGCCTCTGGCTTTTGCCTCCTAAATTATGTCCTCACGCTGCAAACCTGATGTAGACTCATTTGGGTGACACAGGCTGCACCACCCAGGAGCTACAAAAAATTCTGCATCAGAGAGGGGGTGAAAAAAGTGGGTTTTGTTCAGACAAACCAAGGGGAAAAGCACACTCAAATTATTAAAAGGTTTGCTTTGTGCTAAGTGAAGAGTCAGAGTGAATAGGCCATCAAAAGCAGTAGTCTAAAAGCAGAATGGTTTCTGAGTGCATGTAAGTGCAGTCTGACTTCAACCCAAGACCACCACAAGAGCCCCAGCAGGTTTAAGCCCAGCTTGCCATGGTTCCTCTTGCCCAACCATGTGCTCCCACACCTTGCCACGCACAAGATCAGTTCCATCCACATTTTCAAAATGTAAAGACACAGATGTGCCCAGAGGGTGTTGCCTGTCCAAGCTGGGTGGGATGTGTCTGTCCTTTCCCACTGCCTGCAGACCAGCACAGATCCAGCGACACCAGGGTGAGCTGAACCCCACCCTCCAGGACTGACCGGTAGCCACAGGACAACCCTCCTGGAGCCAAGATCTACCAGGTCACTCCTTAACCTGAGCTTTGAGAGGGTTTTCTTTACAACAACTTTTTTCTATAGGACTGGTGTAACGAGACCACTTTGAGGAGTTTTGGAAATGGTTGAAGGGTTCCCTGCAAACCAGAGGCCAACACTGACACCAGCAGCACCATTAACTGTTACACACTGGGCTGGAAGCACTGGCGGGACAATTCAGTCATGCTGTCACAGCACAGCCAAAGGGATTAAATGACAAGACTCAGTTCTCGACTGTTCTCCCGTCATAAGTCTAAAATATATGGAACAAGGTTAGCCAGGGGATGGAGGGAGTCAATCTTCCAGTGAATGCAAGGCAAGAGTAAATACGTGATGTCAACATACACCTCAAACCCACAAACGAAGGCAGGGCCGATGACAGCCGAACAGCATCAGGGTTAAATCTGGGAGCACAGAGAGAGGAGTTCACAGAAAACAAAGGGAAAAGCGCTCCCAAAATAGCCTGGCAACTGTCAGCACTCGGACTGTCAGCACTGGAAGGTATGACCTTGCCATGGTGTCCCATGATCACAGCTCTGCTCTTAAGGGGCTTCTGTCAGAACCAGCACTGCCCAAAAATTCCACCTCCAAGCGATCCCCGTATCTCTGGCAGCACAGATTACACTCACCAGTGATTTGGGGAACAACAAACAGCTCGTACTGCTGCTCCTGCAAAACCACAGAGCTTTTGCACCTTCCCCTCTCTCTCTCCTCAGCCCCGGCTTCTGCGTGTCCTCATGCCTCAACACCCTGCACGGGCACTACTGTACCACCAACCCAGCTTTAAAATCGCTATTCTTTAAAATCCTTGGCAAATCTAATTCTGAAACAACCGCATTAAAACAGAATTTGCCTCTTTCTGCTGGTTCTAAAGAGAACAGGGGGAAAGGGAGAGAAATGAGATAAAAAGATTCATTTTCTAGTCTGATTAATTAGCTATGGAGGTTCATTTCTTTAACAGCAGTTGAGTCATACTTCTCATGTAAGCAGGAAGAGAGATATGGATTATGTCAGATTTTTCCACTGGAAAAAACCCCCCACACAACGAGAAGTACTCAGCAGTATCCATGTCAGTCATCAAAAGAAACCAACAACAAATCTCTTACAATGATTAGCACAACAAAAAACCCAGTGGAGCACATGGGAAGAGAGGGATACGTGCAAAGGCATAATTATACCGTGAACGTAGCATTTCCAAGACAAAATAGCAGCATGAAATGTCAGGTGGAGAAGTGCTTTGAATAGAAGCTACATTTTGAAACTCCCCACACCTTCATATATGCACTGGGGCCATCAACTTATTTACAGGGAGTTAGATGTAAATACCTGCTGCACTAAAGCAGAGATGGCTTGGCTAAATGTCTGTGGAATTCTTTAGAATTGCCAGGACTCCCGCATGCGCTGCAGTGACGGTGCTGCCACTGAGTGCTGAAGCACCACACTTCGCTTCTCCCCGACTGGACAGGACCCGCCCTCACCGGGGCAGCCCTCGGAATGCCAAAGCTTCCAGCTCGGCTTCTGTGAAGAAACAGGAGCCACTGCGGGAAGGAAAGAGAAGGTCAGCTGGACACTCACACTCTGTGTTACTGAAAGGGGAGGGAAATGGGAAGAAAGCGAAATTGCTCTGCTTTTACTCTTGCTAGGATGCCAGGCACAGGCACGCAGGATTGCCAGCTCTTTGCCCCTCATTTAACATTTCTAATCAAAGAGCATTTTGGCAAACCTAGGACGATCAGCATGGACCACACAGACATGGATTCACTACACAAAGAGCCCCAGGGACCAGGGAATGGTCACAGCCCCAAGGCTGCCAGAGCTCAAGGAGTGCTTGGACAATACTCTCAGGCAGAGTGAGATTGTTGGGGTGTCTGTGCAGGGCCAGGAGTTGGATTCCATGATCCCTTCCAACTCAGGATGTTTTATGGTCCTTTTAACCCCTCCAGCCTCACAGTATTTGTGCTCCCATGTGTCCAGCAACTTGCACTGAATTCACCTCTCATCCAAACAGGGCCCAAGACATTGATTTTCCACTTCCACAGTGCTCCTGGTTTGCCATTTGTGTTCACAGCCCACAACACAGCTCTAAACCAGCACCAGGCCATGTGGGACTGACTTTAAAATTCAGTCTAGATCATCATTTTACTCCCTTCCTTTTCATCATCATCATCCCACTAGTTCCAGCATGATTTTTAATACCCATTATTTCAACAGCAGTCGGAGGCTAATGCTTTGTACCATCTGAGAAGAGCTTGAAATGAGTCCAGTACGTGATCAACTGCCAACAATAAAAATAAAGTCTTTCAGTCACTAAAAAGCAGGGACTGCCAGTTTTCTAATGGTGTGGAGCAGCACTGGCTTTTCAAGTCTCACCAGTTTAGTCATTCTGACCACTAAGTATGTAATTTCTCTCCCCCTCAGCCAGCGCTCCCTGGCACTCGATCAAGACAGTCTATATAAAATCTTGCCCTTAAATTACTGAAATTTTCATTCCTGCCCAAAATAACTCTATGTTTCATAATTAGAAAGCTCACAAGCATTTCACTCCTGTGTGGAAAATGGAAATTTAGGTATTGCAGATTTGCTTAGCACAGAAATGTTCTGCTAACAATCCTATGTCCTGACAGGTGCTCCATCAGGGGCTACACTGCACTATTTAATGCAGTTCCTAAAGACTTCATTTTCACAGCACAAGCAAATATAGATATGGATCTGCCAGCATCTCTATAACACAAACATATCCTAAACTTCCAAGATGCAGCCTTAGATCAGCTTCAGCCAAAGCAAGGTGGTGTCCCCCCCAGCCCAGGGCTGACGCTCGCCCCATTGCCTTGAAGGGCCGCTGGTGGTGGCCGAGCAGCATGGCACGGCCAGTGCCAAACGGGGACTCTCCTGGTCAATAACGGGGGAAGAAAACATAAAATCACTTTGCGGCCCACTTGGAAAGGTGGCTCCAATCACACCACACCACACCTGCTGGAAGGGCAAGGTGGGGTGGGAAGGCCAAGGTGGGGTGGGAAGGCCAGGCAGGGCCCCTCTGCTGCGGCAGAGAATCCTCTACGGGAAGAGCCTCTCCAGGTCTTCTCCTACCCCGGCAGAGACATGGAAAAACAGCTGCAAATGATTTTAGCTCCAACTTGGCAAAGTAAAGGTGAGATTTGTGTTACCTAACTATAGACCTCAAAGGCAGACAGAGAAATCTCTGTGGATCACTCCAGGCTTTCTTTAGTCTCTGCCATGGCAGGATTTTGCAGTAGGCTCTGCTGAAGCCAGGGCTGCCCTCGCCCTGCCTTATACCCTGCCAGCAGACCCTCTCCCCCAGCAAGGGCACTGACACTCATTTGATATCCTACTGAACAGATCCAGGAGCTAAACTGGCTCACAGTGGGACCAGACAAGCACTTGCACTGGTATGAAAGGCACATGACAGGAGCAGCAGGAAGGGCAGGACTGAGATAGTCTTAAACTGCCACATAATATCTTGCTTATGTCAAGACAGACAGCTCATGCTGCCTACAGCCCAGGGAAAAATGGATTTTTCAACACAGAAAGCATCCAAGTCACTCCAGGGCCAGTACTGCTTTCACAGAAACCAGCTCTACCTTACAGACACCAAAGTTCACGTAGGAGAAGTTTCATGAGCTCCTGTAAAATGCCAAAAATGCTCAATTAGCACTAAGTGACTAGAAACCAGTGGCTGTGAGCAGAAACACCTCAACACAACTGCAGGTGAAGAGCAAGAGGAGATTCCTTGGAGGGATTCATTGTCAGTTTATTCACAGACAGACTGTCAGGCCCTTGGTTTCTGTGCACATCCCTGTCTTGATGTCTTGCAGCCACATCGAGTTTTGTTTCAAGATCTGAATCCCACCTTTGTGGCCAGAAAAAAAGAAGTTGTTATATAAAAAGGAAAAACATACAGTCAGTAATTCTATTTATTCATTTTCCTTTCCAGTCTGACAGTGTGCAGCAAAGTTTAAATTTGCTACTTTGCAGCTATATATTCAGTGGCTAAAACCTCTCTAAGGATCAGTCCTTGTGCTCCTAGAGGCAAAAATCATCCCCAGACAGACGTGTGGCAGCTTGCTTGGGCACTTTCCAGTCCTGTGCCACTCAGAGCCTTCTCAGTCAAGCAAACAAGGGGGGTTTTCTGAGTTTTGCCACTCTTCCTGCCCACACCTGAGCAAGAGCCTGGCATCCACCATGGCTCAACCGCCGGTCGCTACTCCCAGCAGGAAAAGGCTCCACATTGATAAGAGGACAGAGAATTTTTTTTTGAAGCATAACAAATGATGGAGCTGACAAAGAGGGGGCTGGATAAAGAAACCTTTCTAAAAATAAAGTGATTCCACACTATTCCTGACAGACCCACAGCTACGATTTCCATTTTCATTTCTAGTGCCATCACTGGGATTTGCAACAACACTTAGCACAGTACAGCTTTAAGGAGATGTTTTCTTTTAAATGCTGCTGAAACCTTGATATAATTAGATATTACAGCAGAAGTTAAGCTAGATATTTTCCCAAAACATAGCAAATAAACCTATCTAAACATAGCAATTTAAGCCTGGACTACAGCTGCATTTTTAGCGTAGCAGGTAAAGGAGAACACAGGAGTTCATGGCCCTATGACAAGAGTCTGCACATCCCTTCACAGATTCCCAGACTGGTTTGGGTTTGAAGGGATGTGCAGGGAACATCCAGGGAGGGATGGGAACTTAAATTCTGGAGCTTAAAGCTCTGCTCTGAAGCCAGGCTGGGAGAGCTGGGGATGTTCAGCCTGGAGAAGAGAAGGCTCCAGGGAGACCTTAGAGCCCCTTCCAGGGCCTAAAGGGGCTCCAGGAGAGGCATGGGTAGGGACACCTTCCATTAGAGCAGGTTGCTCCAAGCCCCGTCCAACCTGGCCTTGGACACTTCCAGGGATGGGGCAGCCCCAGCTGCTCTGGGCACCCTGTGCCAGGGCCTCCCACCCTCACAGGGAAGAATTCCTTCCCAATATCCCATCTAACCCTGCCCTCTGGCAGTGGGAAGCCATTCCCCCTTGCCCTGACGTTCCAGGCCCTTGTCCAAAGTCCCTCTCCAGCTCTCTTAGAGACCTTTTAGGCACTGGAAGGAGCTCTAAAGTCTCTTAGCCTTCTCTTCTCCAGGCTGAACACCCCCAGCTCTCCCAGCCTGGCTCCAGAGCAGAGGCAAAAACTTTTCAAGAACTCCCAATACTGGAAAAATACATATGTTTGAGGATCCAATTCGTATGAGTTTTTAAATGCCAACCACACTTTCAGGCAGAGCTCATTTGCACTTGCCTTTATTCACAGGGAAAAAAAAGAAGAAAAAAAAAATCAATTGACACTGTTAGGGCTGCTCAGTCATAGCAAAGTGTCTTTGGGTTTTTTTATTCCTGTGGGAAACAAACTAAAGCAAATCTCAGCACAGCCACCAGTAACAAAATCCTTCACTGCTGGTTTCTGAGCACATTCCCCTCCATCTGCCATCAGCAGTCTGAAGAAAGGGCAGGGACTCCATTCTGGTGATGTCCGTGGAAAAGAGAGGTGGTGGCCAATATGGTACAGAGAGCACTGAGCTGTTAAAGAAAATGACCTGTGGAATAAGGTCAGTGCAGAGGGACAGGAACTGCTTGACTGCCCTGCGAGACTCTCACAGGGTAGCTGAGTGTGCCAAGGATGTGGCCATGCACTGCCCCTTGTAAGAGCACGACACCAGATATCCTGGTAGTTTGAAAGATGGACGCAACTAAGGTGTCAACTTTCCCCAGTGGCACATTTCAAGTCTAATCAGGAACTGTGGTCTCCATGATCAAAGAAATACAGACCTGATACAAACTTTTATGTTTTCCTCAGAGTAACATAAACCCAGTTATTGCCTCAGTGTTGCCCACATGCCCTGCGTGGCTGAGGTCCTGGCAGCCCACTGCAAACTCTGACTGAGTGCCCTGACAGGACCTCCAGTGTCACACGGATGGCAGATGCTGAAAAAAGGTCACAGCCAGAAATGGTGACAGCAATGAATGCATCCAGCAAAGGGAGAGCTGGCAGGGGAGCAAACTCCTCACCTCTGTAACCACCAGGAGCACCAGCCAGGCAGCTGCCTGGGCTTACAGGTGAACTACAGCACTTACTCATCCCTGAAGTAAATCAAAACCTGGTGGAAATCCACCTGGAAGATGGTGAATTCTCTGTTTATTGCACTGTGTCTCCCGAGCATGAGTCTGTCCTGCAGGTGGGTGGCACAGGAAACCCTCAGGAACAGCGTACTACAACCTGGATGGTGAACAGGAGTATTCAGGAGAGGGCGAGGTTTGTCAACAAAGCCCGGCTGCCAGAGGCATGGAACAATCTCTCGCCTGAGTGGATCACCCCAGTCCAGACAAAGCCACCAAGTCAATCAGAGGGAAGGAGCACCTCTCCTATGAGGAAAGGCTGAGAGAATTGGGATTGTTCAGCCTGGAAAAGAGAAGGCTTCAGAGTGACCTAACTGTTGCCCTCCAGTGCCTTATGGGAATTTACAGGAAAGACGGGGCAAGACTATTTACAAGAGCATGCAGTGACAGGACAAGGGGGAATGGGTTCAAATTGAGAGGGCAGGTTTAGATTAGATATTAAGAAAAAGTTATTTACTGTGAGGGAGGTGAGGCCCCGGCACAGGTAGCCCAGGGGGTGTTCAAGGCCAGGCTGCATTAGGCTCTGTGCAACCTGGTCTAGTTGAAGGTGCCCCTGCCCATGACAGGGGGGTTGGAACTAGAAGGGTCTTCAAGGTCTCCTTCCAACCCAAACAATTCTATGATTCTATGGTTTCTGCTGAAGAGTAAAGAGAGCCAAAGAGCATCACGCAGGAAGACTTTCAGAGGGATCCCAATGCAGCCCCATCACTGTGCCAGCCGCAAAGGAAGAGCTCACAGGAGGAAGCACTGAAATGATCCATGGGAGAACAATCCTGGGTTTGTCTCACTGGAACATGACTACAGATCCCCAAGACCATGGATGCACCCCTGGCTGCAGGCTGAGTTCTCAGCTTGAAGCAAGAGTAAGGCCATGAGCAGGTGGATTTCAGGCACAAGGCTGGGCAGGTGGTGATGGCCATGGGATGCAGGTGAGTTCCCTGCTGCAGGCATGGCAGGTGCACAGCCAGGGGAGGCTCCAGAAACTCAATGGCTTTGAACAGGAGCTGGACAGCAGGATTGCTTGGGTAGAGGACTGCTTGGGTAGCAGGACTGCTTGGGCAGCACTCCTGGAAACCACGTCAGGGCTACGTGTATCAGAATCATGGAACCTTCTGAGCAGGAAGGGACCCACAGGAATCATCCAGTCCAACTCCTGGCCCTGCACAAGACACCCCAACAATCCCACCCTGGGCATCCTGGAGAGCGGTGTCCAAACGCTCCCGGAGCTCTGGCAGTCTCAGGGCTGTGCCCATTCCTTGGGGAGCCTGGTCAGTGCCCCAGCACCCTCTGGGGGAAGAACCTTTCCCTGATATCCAGCCTAACCCTCCTCTGGTGTAGCACCAGACAAAAGGACAAGCAGCAAGTGTGTCACTATACGGCTAAGAAGATGGAAAGAAGGAGTCACTGAGAAGTGAGGAAACTCCTGGAATGGAGAAAGGGAAAGATTTCACCAAACCCAAGAACAACCAAGCTGCTGGGGTCACATTAGTGGATGGTGCAATGCAGAAGAGCAGATGTGTAAGAAATTGTGATATTTTAGAAAAGATCCACCAAGGCTTCTACAGAGGGAAGTCAGAAAGCCACTGGAATCTTTTGAAAGGTAAATAAGCATGAAGACAAGGAAGATCCAGATGATACATGACATTCACCTCAGGTACATGATGTGATTTTTTGGGTTGTCCTGTGCAGAGCCAGGGCGTGGACTTGATGACCCTTGTGGGTCCCTTCCAACTCCAGAGATTCTATGAGTCTATCCACAGAAACTTTCTAAAGGATTCTCACCAGGCCCCTCACTGCAGCTCCTGAAGCCACAGAGTTGCCCAGGTAAGAGGGAAGATCCTTGCACAATTAAATGTATTTTCATGATGGGAAGACCAGAATATGTGACAGATCTTCCTGGAAAGCTCTGCAGAAAGCTCTCCCCCAAGGTCTGTGCTACCAAAAGTGCTACATAAAGGACCCGGAAGACAAGGTGATCAGTGAGGTGAAGTTTGCTGCTGAAACTATTCAAGAGGTAAAGCAAAGGACAAACTTGAAGAATCTTACAGTACTGAGCAACTGCTGATAAAACAGCTGATGAAACGCAGCGCAGATCACTGTAGAGTGAATCACAGGCACAAAATACACCTAACATCATGTAACGAAATGAAAGGCTCTGAGCTTATTACTGAGTTCAGGGAAAAGCTCTTAGGATTATAACAAATAACTGTAGGAAAATATCAGCTCCAAGCTCCGAAATCAAAGCGAATTCTAGAAATTACTTGGAGCAGAGCAAAACAAACCATAAAATATCATTAGGCCTCTATATAATGCACCAGATTTTCAGTATCATAAGAAATTCTAGTCTCCACAACTGAAATAGATACAAGAGACACGAATGGGACACGAATGAGAAAAAGCTCAGCTTAAAAAATGAAAAAAAAACAAAACAAAACAAGAAACAAAACCCACTCCAAAATAAAAAAACCCCAAACAACTTATCCCATTTTCCAACAGCATTTCTTATGGATTTTTGTGGTATCATAAATATGGTTTATACTATTTGTAGGGTACCACAGAAATAAACTCCTTGGGGAAAAAAACCTGGCTGAAGAAGACTTCAGAAAGATAAAAAGAGAACAAGCTGTAAAACATTTGGGGAAAACCAGGACGTTTGTTCCACATTTGCTCCCCACAGCTGCTACCCTGACCCATTGCAGCTAGCAAGGATGGGGCTGGGTAGGGAATCCACAGCCTGCAATTCCCTGAGCCTGTGGGAACGCTCCTCCAAAGGTCCCATCTGCACAGACTAACGAGGCCCAGCTCTGTCCCTCCTGTTCAGCAAAAAGAGAATCAGAGATCACGTTTTAGTGGTGAGAGATGAAACCAAAGCAGAGAAGGTGGAGAGCTCCAGAGAGCAGAGCCCAGCCTCTCATAAACAGTGTCTCTCATAAACATTCTTACAATGAAGCAAAATAGGAATATTCCTACATTTAGGTGGCAGCATCTAAAGGCAAAACAAGAACATAAAGGACACAGCACTGACGAGGTGAGAGCAGCCCCAGCTCTGCTGTGCTGCAGCACACGTCGGCTCCACGCCGGCCCTGACAGCTCCCACGCCGATTCCTTGGGGTCTCTGTCTTCCAATGCAGCATTCACTAATATGTCGTTACAGCATCGATGACTGATACCATTACTTCTAATCTCGCATTTCCATGCCCTCCTCTCCGTCCCCAGCGGGTAATTGAGGGCTGGCTGAATGACTCAGTGGGGTGCTGCTGCAGCAGGAAGCACATCACCCATAGTTCCAACTCAGCCCGCCAGGCACCGGGGCTGCTCGGCTTCTGGGGGAGGTTCTGACAAGCGCTTTGCGATGTTTAGGAAGGGATTAATTAACTGTCTTTTCTAAAAAGCTCTGATAAACCTGGTCATGTCTCAGTGCAGAGGACTGAACTAGAAGGGTTTCTGTGACCTTTTCTAGCTACATCTGGAACTCTCCAACAGCAGCCATCTGCCCTCACCACCGAGACAGCCCAGTCTGGTTTGTGGGCAAACAGCAAAAGGCCAAACACATGGCAGCAGAAGAGGTGCAGCTTTCAGCATCCTACCACAGAAGGAGAACTATCCAAGCACTGCTCCAAGAAGCCAAAGCATTGGGAAAACAGTTTGGCCAAACTGGAGAGGGGGTAAATGGTCAGAGACTGAGACCGGGCCAGAGCAACACATTAGGAGGACAGGGGTTGGCCTCTTCTCCCAGGCAGCAAGAGACAGGACAAGAGGAAACAGCCTCAAGCTGTACCAGGGGAGGTTCAGGTTGGATATCCGGAAGAATTTCTCCATGGAAAGGGTGGTCAGGCACTGGAAGGGGGTGCCCAGGGAGGTGGTGAAGTCCCCATCCCTGGAGGTGTTTAAGGACCAACTGGACAACGCACTCAGCGCTCTGGTCTGGCGGACAAGATGGCTGGTCAAAGGCTGGAGATGATGATCTTGGAGGTCTTTTCCAAACTTAATGGTTCCGTGACTCTACATTTAAAATAAACAAATTATAAAAAGAAGCTAGTAGCTTTGTCAACAACAAGTATCCCCAAATCTGCAAGACTCTGAAGGTTTGTTTCGTCACCATAGCACTGTAATTTAAAAGATGCAGCAGTTCTTGTTTAGGCCAGGGTTTGAACTGAAATCTCAAGTACAATTTGCAGGAAGCTGGGTGTGCTGTCAGCACATGGATCCCCTCCCAAGAGCTACAATCAATTCTTTTTTCCTTGTTCACTTTCTGCAACACTGAACAATTTTCTTACAGATTAACAGCACCTAAACTAAATGGAAAAGAATGGATTTTGAGGACCGAGTTGTAGACTGTAGAGAAGCCAATATTTGGAGTAACTGTAAGACAGGATTTGGCCATAAGCACAGGGCTCCTTCTATAGCAGCTATTAATATAAGGGAACAAAAATAACTCATGCAATATGCTCTGAAGTTCAAACCCTGGCTCTGCTCTGCTGCTATACAGGCTGGCACAGCCCCGAAGTCTCTCATCGAGAGACAGACACATTTACCACTTATCATTTTCAGCACGAGGGAATGCTTGTTCAGAATGACTCAAGTGATATCCATTTAAAAGACAAACCATTTAGGGCTGTGAAGGTCAAATTCTGTTTGTCAATCATCCAAGAATGAAAAGAAAAGCCAGTTCAGATGAGGAAGAAAAGAGGAAATCCATCCCTTGCATGGATGCAAACCCATCCCCGACGCTGTGTTCAATCAGGTGTATCAGTTCGGGCTACTGAGAGCCAGGAATAGAAAAATGCTCAAAACCTCCTGGATTAGAGCAAGGTGATATCCCACACATATACATATTCTTTCTAGTTTAGAGGACATTATGAAATATAATCTTCATGTCACTGCAGCAAGTTACCCAAAAGTTCAATAAAATTGCCCACTAAACACAAAGCAGAATTGCCACCATTTCTGCAGGATAGCATTATGAGCCCTCTAAAAAGCACTGGATTTTAAAACTTTTCCTTTAACATTTGAGAAGGGTTTTGGCCTTACTAGTTTTCCCCCATCTTATTTTCTCTTCTTGACTCTCATCTGCAATAAGTAATGTTTTTTTAATTGCTCTTTATATCTTCCACCTATCCAGACCTTAACTTACACAGTTAGAATTTTACCCACCATGTAGATTCCGAACACATCGAAGCTCTTGGCATGAGCTGTGTCCTAAAGCAATTAGTTCCACAGCTGAATTTTACACCGGATGAGAAAAAGTATTTGTTTAAAAACTCTGATGTCCTTAAAATTCTTCCTTGTGGGAAAACCTGAACATCTCAAATGCCGTTTTACATATAATTTTGGATACCTTTATCATATCTGTGCTTGTGCCTTTCTGTCAGTCAGAAGGAACTGCAGAAGTTTTACTCTTTCCTGGTATAGAAACCAATCCATGACTTTGATCCCCTCGCTGTTATTTCCCATCTCTTTCCCTTAACTATGTATTTTTTTTTTGAGATGGTAGAAAGAGAACTGCACTTATTAATCTACACGTGGGCACAATACAAGCTTTTCCAGCCTGAGACAGCTGGATTGGAAGCCACTGTTTCCCCATAAACATTACTCCCATTTACAGACCAAATTTTGCCAGCCATTTTATCAGCAAATTGGCCAATACTGACACCCTTTAGGGCCAGCTCACACTCCATTATCCTGACTGTGCAGGAACCTTTGCAAACTGTGACCTTGCTCCATATTCCTTTTCCTGTCTCACATAAAGGTGTGCAGAGCGGCACAGACTCCAGAGGAGATGCACAGGATAACTGTCCTTCTTCCTGCAAACTGATCCTTTACAGCCCGCCTTTGTTTTCTTTCTTTCAGACAGTAATTAATCAATAAGATCTCTTTATTTCACAACAGTTTTGTTTCTTAGAGCTTCCATAGAGGGATGTTGTCAAAAGTGTTTTGGAAATCCAAACACACTGTCTCCACCAGATTTCCCCTCTCCACATACTTTGTTGCCTGCTTTGGGTTCACCACTTCCCAGGTTTTTCTTGGTAACTGTCACTTCCTGCTGACATCCCCTGGTAGCTGCTTTACATGAGACATTATACACAACGGATATCAGCTCAGTGACTTCATGTGCCAGTTCCAGCTGATGCTGAAGACCTGACACTTTTCATTTGTCTGAGCAGTTCTGGAACCTCTTCTGTCAATACTACATCTGGGGAAAGCTCAGAAAGCTGAATTTTAATTTTTTATCTTAAGAGATCTTTGTACAGGAAAGACTGAAGGCACGCAGCCCTGGTATCATTGAGAAACACCACAAAACTATTCAGCACACAATGCCAAAACTGGGACAGATTTGTCATTTGAAACTATTTTGTTGAGCTCTATCCAAGACTCAGATTCTCCCAACAGACTCCAAAAAAAACCCCCCAAAAATGTGTGCTCCCTGAATAGAGCATGTACCTATTATTTAGTGATTTATGATAGAGAGGAAAATACACACAGGCCACGACATATAAAAGATTATATGTCACAAGGAACAATATATCGTTCTTTCCATTTTGAAATAATTAGGACTTAAATTCCACTAAATCACCACTTTTCAATTTTCTTTATTGGAAGTCCCATTTCATAGATCCAGTACGTAGACATTTGCAGAAGTACTATTTGTCTGCAGCAAATACGCTCATCCTCGTGCGCCCACCTCTCCCCGCACACCCCACCTTCCAGATCCATGTGTGTGGGAATAGGGAAGGGGTGCAAACCCCAGGAGAGGTGTGGGTGATCTAACCTGAAATTTGGAAGGTTCACGCACAGAGCCTTTGCACAGAGGGCTGACGCACCAATACCTGAGGACCTCTGTCTACAGCAGTATCTCAGGTGCAGCTCAGATCGCACTGGGGATCACAGAATTACAGGATGGGTCAGGTTGGAAGGGACCCCAGTGGCTCATCTGGTCCCACCTCCCTGCTCAGGCAGGGTCATCCCAGAGCACATGGCACAGGATTATGTCTAGATGGGTCTGAGATATCCCCGGTGAGGGGGACTCCACACCCTCTCTGGGCAGCCTGTTCAGGGCTCGGTCACTGCCCAGGGAAGAAGTTTGGCCTCATGTCCAGGTGGAACTTCCTGGGCATCAGCTCCTGCTCATTCCTCTTGTGCCAGTGCTGGGCCCCAGGGAGCAGAACCTGGGCCCTGCTCTGAGCCCTCCCTATAGACACTGACACACAGGAATGAGATCGCATCTCAGTTGTCTCCTGTCGAGGCTGAACAGCCCCAGCTCCCTCAGCCTTTCCTGGGCAAGGAGATGCTCCAGGCCCTTATCTCCGCAGCCTCTGCTGGCCCCGCTCCAGGTTCCTTCTGTCCTGAGGAGTCCAGACCTGGACACAGCACTCCAGGTGTGCCTCACCAGGGCTGGGCAGAGGGGCAGGATCACTCCCTGACCTGCTGGGAATGCTCTTCCCAATGCACCCCAGGACACCATAGGCCTTCTTGGCCCCCAGGGGACCTGGATGAAAAGAGAAGCCCTTGAGGACCTGATGGGAACTCTACTGCCTTTCAGCTTTCCACTGAATTAATTAGATTAAGAGAAGTGACAGAGGGTCCGGGAAACAAATGGCAGTGGGAAGGCAAGTGACATAGGGCCCGGCAACAAGCTCAACAGCTCCAGGGCAGTTCGAACCCCCAGAGCAGCACTTCGGTCCAGAAAGCATCTGGGCAGCCCCGAAGCAGCAACACGCACCCTGGGGATACAAAGCAGCCAGCACATGGTGGAACTGCCCAGGAACAACGAACAAACAGTCCCACCCAGGACTATCCAAAGGAACACAGAGCCACAAGCTGTCAAACAGGGCTGTTATCCTCACTGGTTCCTTCCCCTCCTAGCCAGAGGCTATTCCACTCGGTCCAAGGGAGGGACTGAAGCTGCCAAGCCCTGCTCTCTCCTCACTGCCCTGCTTACTGGTCTCCAAACCACTGGAGCCGCTGACTCCTACCCACCAGCCCAGTTTCCTCACCAGCTGGCAGGAGCAGGACTTTGCCTGCACCAAGCTTTGGCATTCAAAGCTACTCAAACCCAGCTCCTCGGGGTGGCACACGCGTCAGTTGGGCAGATGGGACTGATTTGTCACAAGCCCGTGGAGTGCTGAGGTTAAGCAAAGTGGGACTAAGACATTCTTTTTGCAAGGACCAAGCTGAGCCTGCTGACTCATGGCTGTTCAGTCTTGAGCAGCCATCGCTCGCGGGCTATGCATCCTCCCTAGAGCCCAGTCCCTACCTGGTGCCTCCTGTACCCCCTTTCCGTATTCAGATGGCACTGAGCAACAGTTAATATCTGAAGTGCAGCAGTGATTAAATTGGTAGCTGGACTGAGAGTAGAAAGGGCTCCACTAAAGTGGGCTCACAAGCCAAAAATGTATGTTCAGCTTTATAGCATTTCCTACAGTGTCAGCACACTGGAGCAGCGAGAAGCATTCCTCAGCAACTGGAAGGAATTGCTAAGCCCATTAATAAAATTAAGACAGCCAAGTTCGATAAGAGAATACATCCAGCCTTAAGAGCCACTGATGTCTGCAGGATGGGGAAGAAGCATTTACCAAAGTGGTAGTAGAAAACAGAAATCCACAGTCATCATCTCTCTTGGGAGACACGACCTGGCGGCACTTCTGATTGCGTGTCTGCTCCTGAAGAAAAGAGGTCACGACATGCCTTAGAACTGAACCGCTGCTGACAGACAAGCCACTTGGAATTGTTGGTGAAGTCGCTGTGCAAGTTTGCACCAAAAAAGTAGGGAAGGCACCACAGGTATGAGACAACGACAACTGCTCACTGGCTGTGTTCCTGCAGGACTGAATGCTGAAGAACTAAGAGACAAGTCAAGTGGAAAGAACATCTCCTATTTCCCTCCCGGCAGGGACTTCACCATGAAACTTGCCTTTTTTTTTTTT
>VZTA01009274.1:86248-97180 GCA_013398855.1 Mohoua ochrocephala | reverse complement strand
GAGCAGCAGGGCTGGGGGAGGGGAAAATCAGGGAGATAAGGAAATCAGGAAAATGCCCTAGGAATGACTAGTTTGTGTTCACAGGAGTGTCCCAACCCTGGAAGTGTCCAAGGCCAGGTTGGACAGGGCTTTGAACAACCTGGTTTAGTGGAAAAAGTCCCTGGAACAAGATGATCTTTAAGGGTCCCTCCAACCCAAACCATTCCACAGTTCTGTGATTCTAGGAATGTCAGACAGTCACTGCAAAGAGTCAGAGGCAAGTATGGCTGAAGCTCCCTGCAGGCCCACAACCCCAGCAGCGCTCCAGACGACAGCCCTGGTCCAACAAGACGGACACGTGCTCGAGGGAACAGACCAAGTGCAGTTCCCAGGAAGCACAGACTTGTCCTGTTAGCTCCACTGTGCAGCACCAGAGCCTCGACCCAGGGAATGGGGGGAAGCAATGATGATAGACCACTTTGAGACCAGGTGGGATGCAGACATGGCTTAAGAGGGAGCTGGTTGATGTCACTGCAAATCACTGTCAACTTTCAAAGGTCATGGTGACAAAGGGAGGCCTGATGACATGCAAGCACCACCCCACCACGTTAGAAGGATCCAGGGAACATCGGACCTCTCAGTCTCACCATAGCCCCTGGAAAGGCTGTGCAGTAAATCTTCCTGACAGCCATTTCCAGCAGGAGGTGGTGGTGGAACAGCCAGCGTGGATTTACCAGTGGCAAATCTTGCCTGACTTGACTGCCCTCCAAGCTGCCTGCGTGGAGGACAGGAGAGCGAGTGTGGTACACCTTTGACACTGTCTCTGGCAGTGTTTTCAACAGGCAGGAGCTGGACCGCAGAAGCAGACGACTGTTGGCGAAAATATCAGGCTCAAGATGCGATGAGCTGTACAAAGTCCAGCCAGCTGATTACCAGCAGCATCCCTCAGGGCTGATATGGGGTCAATACAAATCCATGTCTTCATTAACAAACTCGATTAACACCAATTATGGGACAGAGAGCACTCTCACCAAGTCTGCAGATGATATCAAACTGCTGGCATGGCTGGGACAGGAGATCCTTCTCAGAGAGACCTACACAGGCTGGACAAAGGGCCCGATGGAGGGTTTCTGAAGGACAACAGAGGCAAACAGTGTCCTGCCCCAGGACAGAATGAGCCCTTGCACTGGCACAGACTGGGGCAGCTGGCTGTGAAGCAGCTCTGCAGCAAACGACCTGCCAAGCTCTCAGGGAGAGCGAGGGGACAGAGGCCAGACAGTTACAATAAACTGCTTCTACGGACTATCCATACAACTGTCTGGAAGGGACTCTGCAACTCAACAGTGACTTTCTGCCTCTCAAAAGTCTTTGAAACAGTCCCTTTGAACACAACTTCTACCTTCCAAAGCCTTGCAGGGTACACAGATTCCCCTAAAAGGGTATGATGAGAACATCGGCCCGCACTAAGTCGAGCTGGCTGAAGCATGGAGCAGATCAGTCAGCTTCCTGAGAACACAGGGAAGGAGCATGAAGCCAGGGAAATACTGAAAGCCAGCATCAAGTGATGGAACCAGCTTTGAAGGTTTAACTCAGACGCTGCCTCCTTTGGAAGCAAGTCAGCAGCTCTTTCTACCTCTGTTCTAGAGAGCTATTCCAGCCCAGAATTCATAATTCTGCTTGAAATATTTGCTGCGGACTCTTAAAACCCACATCTGGCATGAAAAATGGAAGATGATCTGGTAATAAGCTAGAATGTAGCATTTCACTGCCATCAAGTTGCTTTGAAAGCATCTTGGCCAGTGTAATATTTTTGGTAACACCAAAATGCAACACGTCAGTCATACCAACATCACTTGTTATATTCATTAAAAGGCTCAAATAAGGCCCTGGGGTTCACTAGCACAGAAACTACTACTGGCGCGTTCACAGCCCTTGAAAAAAAAATTAAATCAGACACTTGGCAAGTGTGAAGTGTTTGTGTGGCTGTCACTGGCGCAGTCAGACTCCTGCCCAGGCTCAGGATGTGCACCTCTTCCTGGACATGTGTTGGTTCTGCTAATGCAACCAGCTACTCAGATTTAGTTGTTATCCACAAAAACACCAAACCTGTCTACGCTGAGTGCGCCATCTCACTTACAGAAACCACAGAGCAAATGGGGCAGAAAGAATGGCTTGTTAGATAAAAATTTAGAACATTTCATCCTCCAGTACCACAAGACTATTTAAGATAAATATTCTGTTGGCACAGGCAGGGTCTCTGTTAATGATGTAACTCAGAGCAATGATATAAATATATACATATACATACATCTATATATATATTTGGGCGTACAATTAAAGCAAGCCACTCCACTCACAGCCAGCTGTGTCAGAGTTCCCCTGTCCCACCAATCTTCCAAGAGGGAAATCCCTATTTACATGTCTCACATAAAGTATCAAACTGTCAGAGATCATAGAACCCCAGGCTGGTTTGGGTTTGAAGGGAACTTTGAGCTCGTTCAGTTCCATCCCCTGCCATGGGCGGGGACACCTTCCACTAGACCAGGGTGCTCCAAGCCCCATCCAGCCTGGCCTTGGACACTGCCAGGGATCCAGGGGCCGCCACAGCTGCTCTGGGCACCCTGTGCCAGGGCCTCCCCGCCCTCACAGGGAACATTTTTTTCCCAATAGCCAATCTAAACCTCTTCACTTTTAGCTTAAAACTGTTCCCCCTTGTCCTGTTGCTATCTGCCTGTGTAAAAAGCCACTTTTTTATAAAAGTTCCCCCTTTTTATAATTGTCACTCAAGATAATTCATAATTAATAGCTGTTTTGGGTAAGGCTGACAATCCATAAGAATTGAAATCCTGGAAGATGAAGATGTTTCATACTTTGACTTCAGAATGAAACGAGCAGCACTTCTGGATGCTCCAATTCAAGCACAAAGCCTGTGTGGTGAAACGGGAGCAGCTCCCTGTGCGGGCCCTAGCAGCTTCACGCTGGTTTACATTCCTCTGGGTGATGCTACTCTATTTACAGGTCCCAACTAAACAGACAGAAGCTAGGTTTGGGCAGAGCTCACACACAGTCACCTCACTTCCCTAAACCACTGCTGGAGTCCCCTCACTAAGCCAGCACTTAGACAAGCCTGGACTAGGACTTGCTGCTATCGCACCATTTCAGATGTAAAAAACCATCAGGCTTTGATACAAAACCACATCGACTGATACAGCAGGGAACGACAAATTATAAATAGGAGGTGGCTTCAGAGAGATTCCAGAAGTGGATGGTGAGCAATCACTGTGGCAAATCAATGCTCCGGCTCGGGGGATCAGACAAGGGCCAGGTTTAGTTTTACCCTGAAAAAGCAGTGACTCATAAAAAGCTAATGGCAGGTGGTCACTCTGCATTCTGTACATCTCACAAAGATTTATGAGCAAGGCTGAATGCTGGAAAAGCAACGCTGAAGCTGCTTGTGTCCCTCTGCAAGGTCAGTTTATTGTATTATAGAAACATTTCCAGTGAGACTCCTACAAGTTGAGTGTTCTATTTTGTCCAGCCACAGGAGACGAGCTACAAAAATCCCAAACAACCGAGCATTAAAGAAAAAAAAAAAAACAAAACATACCATTTACTCTTAAAGAGTGAATTTTCAGTTATTTTGGTTGTTTTCAGATCAGCAAAGCCTATATTTAAGCTTAGAGTTTAAAGCTGGAAGGAGAGCAATTTTTCCAAAATTTGTTTAACAGGAAAATATTTAACAAGAGAACACATGGATGTATTTTCTAAAATACTAATCACTTGCAAGTATTGCACATTGTAATTATTATGAATGAAAACTGTCATGAGAAATTACGTAGGTGTCTAAATCGGGAATTTTGATGTCCTTGATTGTCAACAGCTTGACGTGAAAGGAGAAGCCTGACTCCCAGGATCTGGCTGTTAGCAATGTGTGGTATCGTGCTCACAAGCCTGGAAATCTAGAAAAGCAAATTTCCTCTGAAAAACATTCTAAGAATTAAGTATTTAAGAAAGGTCGTGTTTCACCACAGTAAGAGGTGGGACTCTCTCTGGAGTGGAGGGAGGAAACAAAATTTGGCTCCCTGAAGTTGTGCAGGTTGGAGCTTCATCTCACAGCCATACTCTGGGTCTCACTACCTCCATGTCAAGTTCACAGCAGCTTGAAACATCTCTGCACAGGCCTGGACAGGCTATACTCACCATGAGCTTGTTCTAAGTCCATTCATGCTGAAGTGAGCCCCATGAAAATAGGCACCTAAATCCCCACCAAATCGTTCCTTCATAGAATCACAAGCTGGTTTGGGTTGGAAGGGACCTTAAAGTTCATCTCATTGAACGCCCTGCCATGGACAGGAACACCTTCCACGAGACCAGGCTGCTCAAAGCCCTGTCCAACCTGGTCTCAAAATTTTTAGCAAGGGATGTTTTCCTGCTAAGGCCCATGGCCCAGCTCCTCCCGCGAGCTGCACCTTTCCTCCCCGTGCAGATCAGTTTGCTGCAGCCCAAGAAAGGAGATTGCAGGGACAGCTGTGGCACCTCCCTTTAGAAGGACAGCTGAAAATAAACTGCAGACTCAGATCCCAGGATTTATACTGGGCACCCTCACCGTGCTGGGGCCATACCACTATCACTAGGTCAAACGGTTCACTCTGTTGGGGATCCTGTCACTGCACAGCAGGGGCTGCCGTTCCCCTGAAAGGCTCTGGGTTTCTCTTTCCTTCATTTTTTACCCCAGCCCTCTGCACAAACACAATTTTTAAAAAAACATGTTTCAGAATATTTAATGCTCCACCTGCCCTCATTTGTATTCAAAAGTTAGAAAGAATAAAATACCAATTTATACAACCACTTATGTAATATTCTCCCCTCCCAACCTTCTTAAAACTGATTGCGCTAATATGCGCAGCCTGGCAGGCCTTTTTGACTTATGGTATATAATAATCCTCAACTGGGAACCAGCATACCAACTCAGAAGTCCTGTATTTTAATATTAGTCAGTTATTATCTCAGTGTATTACAAAACACAGCACTTGCCATGTCTCACAAGCCCCACAATACCTAGTCGGAATTCTAAATCTCCAAAACTGTTTGAAACAGAAACACACCCCAGCCCTAACACTCCCCGGTAAAATAAGCAAGAGGCATTATAAATTGCAAAATATAATGCCAGGATGATGGGAGTTTCATCTAGGTTACAGCTGAGAGTTCTGCACATAAACGTACTGAATGTTTGAGCACAAACACTGACTGTTTCCAGCCATGCCAGCAGGAGCTGCAGGACCCCGCGCTGCTGGAGCAGGGACTGTCCAGGCACCGCATTCATTGCTCATTCCTGCATTTTTGCTGAGCTGGCTTTCAATCTTATCAAACCATGTTGATTCAGACAAGTATGCAGCATGGAAAACTTGTCTCCACCTCTGATGCAGGCTCAAGAATTTCATTTGCACAAGTCAGAAAGCTTTCAGCATACATTAGGCACAACAAGCTTTCCCATAAATACCTTTGCTTTCCAAATGAGCTTTCCATGTGGGGCCAGATCTCCAGACTGCCCAGCAGCTCTAGTGGAGATGAGAACCTTTCCACAGGCAGCACTAAGGGACCAGGGTCAGCACCTCCAGCTGCTGCCATGAAGGAATTTGTTGCTGAAAATCCCACCAGCTCCCTTGCTCAGTGTTTATGGGGAGCAGCGGAGACCGACGCATGGAATCACTGGGTAGGATAAACAAAGGCTGAGGAAGGAAGCAATGAAGATGCACATTTCCCCTCCCAAATACCCATCTACTTACTAAAACGCAGAGTTTCCTCCCAAGCACCCAGTATTGAGTAAACGATGTGGTTGTCTTCAGTTTCCAGAAGCCAAACCAACCAGTTGAAAGCGCCCCAAACCAGGGGAAGGTTTCTTGCCCTGCTGCCAGGAGTAGCAGCTCTCCCAGGCTCTAACTGCAGCTCAAGGTTAGTTTGTGTAGTCTAGAGTTAATTCTGCCCACTCAGGAGACTGCTTGGAAATAGAGATGCAAGGGACAGACAATTGAACCCACAGGGACAAAACATCAAGGCAAAAAAGGGACTGAGTAAGCCAAAAGGAAGAAGATAAAAGCATGAGGTTGATAAAACAGCGCTTCAGATTTTAACTGTTTTGTCTAATAAATTCTTGGTGTATTGTAGGCATCTTCCAAGCTCTCTCCCTTTATTCAGATCACTGTGGGATGGTACATGCTACTGAATTCCCATTTATAACTGAAATCCAAAAACCCCACTTCATTCACCCTAGTGATAAACCCTATTTTTGACAGTGCCATATTTCACTTTGACGAGCAGTGTTACATGCAGCACAAGAAGCTTGCAACTTCTATTTTTCCTGGCAGAAGAACACCTTCAGAAAGGAACTCTGCACAGGGCGGTGGGAAAGGTATGACTCTCCCTAGATAACCTTCTATTCCAGGAATGAATGTATTTTTAGGCAATGCAGCCACTCAATCTTAAAAAATGCAGCCTGATTTATGATGCTATCATCACCAACTTAAAGATCAGAAGCTGAACTACCTTAAACCACAGCTGTTGATGCCCCAAAGATGGGGCACCTGAACACTCATTCCAGAGTCTTCCCGCCACTCTAAGTTGTGTTATCTCCTCACTTTTCAAGGCACAGACTGGCTGTCACCTTTTGGTGATTAAGAAATTTTGTGTCCAGAGAGGGGAACGGAGCTGCGGAAGGGTCTGGAGCACCAAGAGCAGCTGAGGGAGCTGGGAAAGGGGCTCAGCCTGGAGAAAAGGAGGCTCAGGGGGGACCTTCTGGCTCTGCACAACTCCCTGACAGGAGGGGGCAGCCGGGGGCGGGTGTCGGGCTCCGCTCCCAGGGAACAAGGGCCAGGACAAGAGGAAAACGGCCTCAAGCTGTGCCAGGGGATGTTTAGGTTTAACATTACGGAAAATTTCTTCCCAAAAGGGTGGTCAGGCCCTGGCACAGGTTGCCCAGCGACGTGGTGGAGTCACCATCCCCGAAAATGTTCAGAAAGTGTACAGTTGTGGCACCTGGGGACACAGTTTAGTGGTGAGCATGGCAATGCTGGGGGAATCCTTTCTTCCTTCCCCTCAGTCCCCAGATTCTGTGCCAGTGTTAGCCCCTCAGTGACTCTTCCAACAGTCTCCAGACTGCTGTGATGGGGCAGAGTGCTCTCTATTAACTCCGTCTGGTTTCTGGACTGTCCAAAATTTCTGCTGTTTCCTGCTTTGTTACGGCTGCACATAACATGCATGAGGAAAGGGCAAATTTGCTGAGCAGCAACGGAAAATTGCCCAAACCTTTTGACACGGATGCTACTTCACAAAGCTCTGAGGAGCAACCAGACGTGCCTGCAGTTTTACAGCTGTGGCTCAGGAGGAGGAATAACAAACTGGGAATAACGAGCAGCCTCCGCCTAACCCAGAGTCACTGCACAAAGTACCTGACTATTCAGGAAGCAGCTCCTGAATTAGCGCAGGCACTCAGCACCTGAAAACAAAGTGAACAACGAGCGCCAGGGTACTGCAGAGTACTGTAAATGACACAGGAGTTATTTCATGAGCAACTCGCTTCTCCTTGGAACAGGCCAAAGGGAAACAGAGAGTAAATCATCAAAGGGCAGACAGAGGATAAACAATCTTTGCTGTCATTCTTTGTGAACCAGTCCTTGAAGACAAACAAGCATTGCTATTATTACATTGGGAGAAGCTTTCCCAACTAGAAGCAGCAGAATGTTTTTAAGACTCAATTTTCATACAAGTTTACTCTTTGGTTTTATCTGTCACCCGGGAGACAGAGGAGCAGTTCTTACCCATTTCCCACCACCTGCAAACACTAGAGAAGTTCAACTGCCACCACTAGTTCATTTCACCAGTTGGTAGCAATTTTCTTGATGATTTCTAGATGTTCACTCACATTTAACTAATATCTCCCTTTCCATTCTGCATTAGACACAAAACCATTGTCAAAAATAATTCAGTGAATATAGTCTAAGTTAATCATTGAAAATACGGGACTGGTGTTCATCCAGCAACATTCTGCAGGCACTGAGATGGACAAAGCACAGCTGAAGCCAACCTACAGGTTCCAGACACTGGCTGTGGTGCAGGTCTGTGCTGCACCTGATGCCTCCAAAGAGGGCAATGACACAGGCTGCAGGGTCAGAAACACCACTTGTAATTTAAAAGGTTATTTTCGAAACACAGCTTTGTGGCTATAAATAGCCAAGCCAGCTTCTCACACAGCAAGTACACAATGGGTCTTAGCCACAGTGGCCCAGATACCAGAGAAAGTGTAATTTTACCTTTGTGAACACACACAACATTTGGGACCACCCTGCGCTTCAAACAAACTTAACCCAATTTGTAAGATTGGACTTAGGTTTTGTGGGAGCAGCTGCCGACTCTGACAAATTAAGTCAATTGACTTGGTTAACCCTTCCATTACCTAAAAAGACCTGATTGCTCACCCAGAGCAAGTCTCACATATTAAATTCTTTAACCAAAGAAAAATATTATACCTGATCTTTCTGTCAACAAAGCCAGCTCTTTTCAACGTGTAGGATTTCCTTCCTCACTGAGTGGCCATTTGGTTGCACAGGTATTAAACAAGAGCAGACTGTCGCTACCATCTGCCCTGTAACGTAATGTTGTGTTTCTAATACTGAGAGAAGTTATTTAAATATCCTCACATGTACTACATCATTCCAGTTGTCAATCCTCTGGGGACCCCCAACCTAACTGGCCTCGGCTGACACTTTACCATAGGCAGCATTATTCTCCAAGCAACATGAAAACAAATCTATTTTGGACAGGTTCAGTGAAAGGAACTCCAAACAACCTCCCCGACCATGCTAATAAACATTTTCATCTGACAGAGATTTACAGACTCGGGACACACACACATAGCAAAACCTTTAACAAAACAGCATTTGTTCCTTTTGGGTGTGCAAGTACATCTTGTCGCTCTTCAGCAAAAATGTTATTACGTCCACGGGACATTGGAACAAAGTTTTTATTCCAATCACAATAAGGTCACCCTCCCTTCTTGTCAAGTTTGTGAAGAAACACTTCACGTAAGCAGCTGGCTGGTACTGCCAGCATCTGCTCCACTGCTCACTTATCCCAGCGCTCTTCCAAGTATCAAGCCCTAGGTGTTACTGGTCAGTGTCACCCAATACTGTGCTCCTAAGGCACACATGATACAATTCTGTATCCTTTACGTATACAGAATTCAATTTGCAGCCTGCCTGTCAATACATGGCTTGCTACGGTCTCCAGGAGCGTGACCTTGCTGAGCTCATCGCCGGTCATCAGAGTCCAGCGCACTTCACCAGATACCTCGCATTACCCACATCAGCAAGAGCCCTGGACCCTTCTGAGGGGATCACAGTCGATCCTGGCTAGAAAGCCCTCATGAAGTCATCCCAACTCTACCACGTATCCACCTTAAATTCAGCCTTCTTGGCTGTCAAAATGCTTTGAATAACCAGCTTTTCAGTGGCTGGTTCGTACCAGTGTCTACAGGACTACTTATTTATCTGATAATAAATGCACATGTGCTGTACTGGAGGTTACTAACACAGTGCAATTTATTTACTGTTGCTATACCAAACGCCACAAATAACCAAGAAAAAGGCCCAGCCATTACAAAGGTCACTGCTCTGCCAGCCGAGGTCTTATTCAACCTGACGGTCTGTAAGCTTGCGTGCTCTTTGCTTCAAAATGTATTTTTGCAAGTCCAAACCAAAAATGAATAAATCTCCCTGCCCCTTGTTCCCTGACAGCCGGGAGCCAGCAAGCTCCTGAACCACCTTGTACATGTCCCAAATGCTCCAGTAACATCAGCCCAGCGAAGAAGAAATCCTGATTAACTCAAGAACTGTTCTGCTATTTGTGCTGTTAACATGATATTCTTTACACACACATTACTTCCAGATATTACTCCTGAACTGTGCTTTTATTCCCACTCTGTTGCTACACTACATGCTTAATCTACACTATCTTGAGCTAAGAAAATTTTTTTCCCAAAGATGGCCTGGATCCAAATCAGATTCACTTCACTGACCAGATGCACCTATCTGGGACACTGATTTCACACGCCTTGCTAAACTCTCAATCAGTCTTGGACAGCAACAGGTTTCCCAATACTCCGGGGTGGCAATTTTGCACGTTCCCTCGCATTCCTGCTCATTTATACAAGAGCAGCAAAAGCTACGGATGGAACACAGCACATGTTTCTTGACAGTCAAGGCTTTACCGCTCTGCAGCCAATTCCTGCGACCACTTTGTACCGTCTTCACATTTGGATGAGTATTAATAGAATCTACGTTGCTTATCGGCCATGCGGGCACTCTCTGCTCTCTGCCAAGGAGCAGTTTGGGGAGTTTCAAGGCAACTCTGATAAAACACAACACAGGAGCTGACCAGACACTCCTGACCTTGCAAAATCCGCACTCCTCCCGGGCAATTTTCCCGGCACTGCTGCCACTTCAGGAGACCCCAATCACATCCTATGTTTTCAAAAAACTAAGAAATTTGCCACCTGGCCAGGCCCGCAGCCCTGCTAGCCCCTCGCTTCATTTTGCTAATTAACCTACTTAATAACTCCGTGAGAAGTTGGTACATCCCGCTGCCCGACTGGAACCACCTCGGTCTGTGCTCTGACACAGGCTGAACGCGCCGGACGGGGCTCGGATCAAAGCGTACTGAACCCCCTTTGTTTACCAACACCCCCGGCCGGGGCCGCAGGTACCGCTGCGCCCCCCGGCCCGGTGCTGACCGAGGGCACCCACAGCCTTGCCGCTCCCCTGGCCCCGGTACCTGGTGCAGGGCTGTCAGCCCGTCCACGTTGGTGGTGTTGATGCGGGCGCCGCGGCCCAGCAGCCTCTTCACCTCCTCGGTGTCGCCGCTGGAGCAGGCGGCCAGGAACACGGCGCCCTCCTCGAAGCG
>VZTA01009274.1:67079-83385 GCA_013398855.1 Mohoua ochrocephala | reverse complement strand
TGCAGCTGAAGGAATGATGTTATTTAGGTCTTGTAATAGGAAGGTACTTGCCATCTCCTCCATGTGCTGGCTGTTTGGTGTTTTTCTGCTGGCGGCCCGGTCCCTGCCAGCTCTGCCAGGCCACGCCGCTACTGTCGGGGGAGGGCCGGGTCGGGCTATGCCGGGCCCCGCTTCGAGACAGAGCTCGGAGGTCCTTGGATGCCGCAATCGCGAGGATCTCAGCTGCGGGGCAGCCCACGGTTGTTTTCTTTGGCTGCCTGCGGCTTCTAGAATTATTCTCCAGGGATCTGCCCCACCCTGGTGGGGGAGGCCTGGGCGGGCCCGTTCCTCCCTGCAGGCACGCAGGAAGTGAGAATCCCAAAATCCCGCTCTGGGTTTAGCAAATATGTGGATCGCAGAGGCGTTACCAGCTTTCTAATTGGTCTAACAACCTGTCCATCTAACCAAGTTTTAAACCCATAACAGCTGTTCAATATTCACAGAAAGGCCAGACCATGGTTATCACGACAGTATAAAATTGCAAACCTGGAGTTTGGAATTACTGGAACAGAAATGGTTCAGAGAAGAGCAACAAGACAAGGGCTTCATGTGACAGAGTTCAGTGTGGAGCTCCTGACAGTGGGCGGTAAGGGCAGTGGCTGCTGAGGTGGGTGTAAAAGCAACAGGACAAATTAATTACAGTAAATCAATACTAAATTGTTTTCCTTGGCTGAAAAAGGCTTTTGGCTGTGGGTTGCTGCAGGCTGGGATCCCTCAGCACTCACTCCCAGGGAGCAGGAGATGGGGTGTGGGGTGGGTGATCGCCTTCCCATGCTTCATATCGTAGAATCATAGAATCCCAGATTGGTTTGAGTTGGAAGGAACCTTAAAGCTTATCTCATTCCACCCCCTGCCACGGGCAGGGACATCTTCCACTAGATCAGGTTGCTCCAAGCCCCGTGCAACCTGGCCCTCAACACTTTCACAGATGGGGCAGCCACAGCTTCTCTGGGCAACTTGTGCCAGGGCCTCACCACCCTCACAGGGAGGAATTTATTCCCAATATCCAAACCAAATCTCTCCTCTTTCAGTTTAAAACTGTTCTCCCTTGTTCTGTCACTCCAGGACCTTGTAAATAGTCTCTCTTCACCTTCCTTGTCGGCTCTGTTCAGGTACTGGACGGTTGCAACTAGGTCACCACAAGGCCTTCGCTATTCCAGTCTGAAAAATAACAATTCTTGCAGCCTTTCCTTAACCCTCTAAATCATCTCCGTGACCTCCTCTGGACTTGCTGCAACAGCTCCTTGTCCTTCCTGTGTTGGGCCCCAGGGTGGGAAGCAATTCTGCAGGTGGGGTCTCACCTGAGCGGGGCAGAGGGGCAGAATTCCCCCCTCCGCTGCTACCCATGCAGGGGGATCAGCCCAACACACGGGGGGGTTTCTGGGTGCCAGCACATGTGGATGGGCTACGTCTACCTCTCACCCACCAGCACCCACAAGTCCTTCCCCTCAGGGCTGCTCTCGATGCCTTCATCCCCCAGCCTGTCTCTTCCCAGCGGGATTGGTTCTTCCTGAGGAACGGCGTGCTGGCTCCATGCTGGAGCAGGCCTGCAGCTTCTGAGCTTTTCCCCTCTTGCTTCCAGAAGGGAATTCCTTGGGGCTGGAAGCCAGGCTGGCGTGAGCCGTAGCCCTGGCCCAGAGCTGTGGGCATGGCCACACTGGCGGTTCAGTTTTGGGCTCTGGGAGCCCCTTCCCTGCCTGAGCCGTAGGGACGGGAGAGAGCCCACTCTGTTTGCCCCACAGCTGACAAGAGCAGACGCTGCTCCTGTGAAAACTGCCTAGGTGAGCCTATCAGCCATTTGAAACCAGGCCTTTTCTTGTCCTGACAAAAACTTGACCCCGGCGTATTTGGAGAGATTTCTACCTCTGCCCAGGACTCCTGGACATTGGACTGCGCTACGGGATAACAAGCAGTACTGCACAGCCACACCTCTGGAGAACTGGCTGTGACCCACACCAACAGCCAAAACCCTGCACTCTCTGCCATTTTTTTTTGGTTTTTGAGAAAGATACACCACACTGGAGTCAAGCTGTCATGTCTAAATGAAGACCAGATTATATAATTTGACAGACTTTTGGGGCAGTTTCCCAGTCTGTAGGTCCAAGTTTGCCATAAACACAACTTGAAGCAAAAGGAAATTGCTTTAGAAGCCAAGCTGGGGCTGTCCCCAGCAATTCACGTGCAGATTCAGAGGAATCTTTTGGAATCCTCCCCTGGTTTGGCTTGGGGACACTGGAAAGGAGAGCAGGAGAGGTCCCCCTTTGCCCATGGCATTCCATGGCTGACTGCCCTGGCCAGGAACTCCCAGGAAAACAGGCAAGCACACGCATTCCAGTTCCATAGAACATTTCGCCCAAAAAACATTTCTCAGCAATACATCTTCTACAAATACGGAGTCCAATGCCAGTTCTTGAATTTTACAGCTCAGCCTTAATCTATTAATCTTAACACCTATTTTAGAACGAGCTCAAACAATTTTATTGGGAACTTGAACACAAAGCAAACTTCTTGAACTAACTCTACCAACTTGTCTATCTACAGAGAACAGCAAATGACTTAACAACAAGAGCTAAACCTAATAAAAACTACAACTACTTAACAAACAACTATTCCCATGCTGGAAACCCCAACGTGTGGGTTTCCTTCCTCAGGCCAGACGCAGCCTTTTCCTTGGGATTATCTCCTCCTCTTGATCATCGGCAGACTCCGCTGGCTGACGTCTCTGCCAAGCAGAAAAAGGAGAGAAGGAAATTCTCACCTTGCAAGAATACTCAGAAAGGTGCAATTTCTGTACACCCAAATGCCATCTCCTCTGTCCATGCCCCAGCCAGAGCAGCCAGTGGGGCAGGGCAAGAGCCGAGGAGTGGCCCCAGTTGAGGGATGCAGAAGAAGCGAGATCAGACTGTGGCCCCGGGTCAGCAGCAGACTCCAGGGCCAGCGCGTCCTCCCTTGAGGCTTCCCCCCCCAGCAGTCAGGGTGTCCCTGGGCAGGGCTTGGGTGAATTGAGCCCTAACTAAGCCCCCCTGCAAGCGCCCGGGCCGTTGCTGCCCGTGCCGCGTTGCCCCGGGCCAGGCCTGGCGCGGCAGCTGCGCTGTCCCTGGCCAGGGCAGCAGCTCGGCCCAGGTCTCCCACCTTGGGGGCCGTCAGCAGCGGGCGCGGGGTCGCCTTCTTTGAAGAGGAGCCCTTGGAGCTCGTTGGTGCTGCCTCAGCTGCTCCCCCTTGGTCTGCCTCGATGGTCAATTGGCCTTGCTGCCCTGAGGCTCTTGCACCTCGGCCTGAGAGGGATGGGACCCTGCAGAGAGACAGGACAAGTGACCTCGGCTTCGCTGCTGCTCCCGACCCAGCCGGGAGCAGCAATGGCTCGCAGAGCTTTGGAGGGAGCGTGGCCCCTTGGGGAAGGCAATCCAGCTCCATGGGCACTTGTGCCCTCCCCGTAAGACTCAGCAGCCCCCGGCTGAGGCCCAGGCAGGCTGAATCGTCCCCGGCAGGGACAGAGCAAGATTCTGCTCTGGGGCAGCTCAGGGCTTTCTGTGAGGAGCAAGGAATGCCCTGAGCAAGAGCAGCTCTGCTCCAGGGGGCCGCGAGGAAAGGCAGAGGGGGCTTTGCTCTCCTCCCCGGAAGTTTTCCTCCAGAAGGAAAGCCAAGGCCAGTGCCAGCCACCTGCTCCTGCTTCCCTCTGGCAAAGAGAAGAGCAAGGAGCAGCCCTGCCGTAGGGCAGTCCCTGCCAGGCTCCCAGCACGGAGACCGGGGCCTACCTGTGCACGCTCTGCTTTGGTCGGTGCTTGTCTCTCTCGTATTTCCTCTTCAGTCCCTGGAATGTCTGCACGTAGGTGATGGATTGCAGTGCAGGATAGAAGTTCTCGATGACATGGGCAACCAGGGACTTACAGTCTTCCTGCGGAGGAACCAAACACGCTCTCAGTCTCCAGTGGCCACAGGCCAAAGTTCAGAAAGCTTCCAAGGAATGGATTCCTTGGCCAGAGCCAAAACACTTTTGTCCAGAGCAATCGTGAAGCAATGGAGATTGATCCTGAAGCCACGGGCTGAAATCTGAAAAGAACGGTTCATCTTCCCGGGGCACGGGACACCAGAGCCAGCGGCGCCCCGAGGCTGTTGGTGACACCTGCACTGAAGGGGGAGGCTGCGCTGGGCCTGCTGAGCTGAGAGGCCAGAGCCGTGTCTGAGCTGAAGCTGCTGCTGAACTCACCAGTCTGAGGAACTCAAAGAGCTCCAGCACAGCCCAGTGGAGCAGGTTGGACGTCGCTCCATTCTCCAGCAGAGCCTGCACAAGGGGTGCCAAGAGGTTTCCCTGGATGATGTAATGGGTATAAAGCTCATCCCTCAGGCCAATGATCTTCCTCAGGAAGTGCAGAGCCCCTTGTGAAGAGAGAAATGCAAGGACTTCAGAGCCACAGGCCAGGGCTGCAGTGCAGCGATTCATTCCCGTCCCTTGCCATGAACGGCGAGTTCAGGTGTCCCCTGGAACACCTTCCACCCAGGACACACGGCGCTTGGAAGAAGGAAATGCCAAAGGCCGCTCACCCAAGGCCAGAAAGGTGTGTTTGGAACTGATCAAGAGGAGGACTCTTCTCAGCAGATCCCAGTGGAGGATGTAAGCCCTCATGTGCTCCTTGTGCCGCGTCACACAAAAACTCAGCAGCTCCAAAATTAAGGCCAGGAGCTGTGCTGTTTGATAATCATCTGCAAGAGAAGGAAATGCCTTCAATGAGCAAAAAAGAAAGCAAGAAAAGAAAGAAGTGTCCTGTGCCGCCCACCCAGCTCAGGTGCTAGTGCGGTTGCTGACGTGGTTTTAGTGGACTTTGGCTTTCCTGGGTTGCTTTAGGAGGCTGAACTGTGGGGGAGAACCAAACAACCAACACAACGGTGACTTTTTTGGCCCTTGCAGCAAATCTCCTTAAAAAGGAACCCAACCCAACTCCTCCACGATGAACAACCCCCGTCCAGGAGCTCCATCTGCTACAAAGCACAGCCTGGAGCCACGTCAGCACTCAGAGGGGCAAGAAGGCCCTGAAAAGTGCTGCCTGCAGCACCCCTGTCCCTGGGGAGCAGCAGTTTTCCTCAAGCACGTTCCCAACTGGCCTGACAGGCTGATCACTGGGAGCACCCCTGTCAGTCCCTCCCAGGCACTACAGGCCTCCAAGGCAGGGAAACAAGGAAAAATCCTCATTCCCCATTTCCCAGGTACCTCTTGCTGCGTTGGCCACGAGCGGCGCAGTCAGAACAGGAAGACAGCGGGTGTAGAAAGAATTCAAAAATCCCATTACTTTGGATACCTGAGGGAGGAAATGGCTTAATGAAATCGTGGCCTTGGCGGAGACCTTCCCCATCAGAAAGCGCAGTGGCAGCAGAAAGAGCCTGCAAAGAATTCCCGTGGCTCCGACAGCTCTGCCTGTATCTTTCTGGCGGGGCCTGAAGCATTCAGGTGTTCCCTGCACAAAGAGCCATTTCTTCCTTTGGGGGGAAATCTGAGAGACATCCAGGCCACCTTGCTATCCCCAAGAGAATCCCCACCAGGGATGCCAGTCTCTCCTGGCAATCCATCCGTGGCTCGCTCGCAAGGCTGGACAAAGTGTCCTTCAGAGGTCTCCAAGGCAGCCGTTGCATCAGGACAGGCTGCACACGTTTTCCCAGGTATTCCTGTGCATTCCAGGGTATGAGCCCGGGGATCGGGGGTGCCAGGGCCTCTCCTGGACTCTGCTGCTGCCGGATGTCTCCCCCAGGCAGCGGGAGCTCTGGCCAGACAGCGCTGTGTCCCTGCAGCGCTGCTTGGGGGAACGACTGCGGGCACCGCGGCCCAGACGCAGCCCTGGCCTCGGCCAAAGGCTCTGGAAACTTCAGCTGCTTTGGAGCTTCTCGCCCTTCCGGCTCAGAGCACACACCACAGCCAAGCAATGAGCCCAAGCCCAACCTGTTGGGATGCTGTGCCCACAAGAAGAGCACTCGAGCAGATCAGGGTTTCCCTTGGCTGAGACAGCCCCGTGCCTTCAGCCCTTTGCACCCCCTTACATCAGCCGTGGCCAGCAGATTCCCGGGATCGAGCAGAGTCTGCAACAGCTCCATGGCCAGATCAGCTCCTCCAAGGGCAGCAGCAGGATGGTGGAACATCTGCTTCATGAGCACACGGATGAGGTCGGTACCCTGCAAAAACCCCAGACAAAGTAAGCCCCGGATAATTAAGAGTAAGCCCCAAATAATGAAGAGTGTAATGGGTTTCCTGGTTTGTAGCAGTTTGGTTTGTTTCTTTCAATAAAAATGAAAAGGAACGAGAAGCATGGAGATTGTGTTTGGCCGGTCGGTTTCCCGTTTGCCCTAAGACTGCTCATCCAAGCACCTGCAAACCGCTTTTACTTACGTGGTCCCTCTGCTGGGCCTCTTGCACGACAAATTCTTGGACCAGGAATGGACAGAAGTCGACAAGACAAGACAAGATCTCCGTGGCAGCAGATGCCACTTGCAGATCATCCATTCCCTGAGAAAAAAGAGATTAATTTGGTAGGGTAAATCAGGTTTGCTGTTTCTTACCAGGGAAAGCTGCAAAGAAAAGGCAGGGAAAGGTTTTGGGAAGGTTTCATTCCCGCGTTTCTCTGAGAAACGCAGTAGTACGGTTCCAGAGAAACAACGATAAACCAGCAACCTCTTTTGCCCGCTCTTTGCCTCCTCGAGAAAGGGCACGAGGCTTTCTGCGAATCTGCGAGTCCTCATTTAGGCAGGAACCGTTCCCGTCATGCCACTTCCTGGCTGGAAGAGCTGAGACACTGATCTTCTGGACCTGTTATCCACAACTGATTCATTTTGTACCAAAGGACCGATTGTACCCAGAGACCAATCTCGGTCTCTCTCTTCTGCTCACTACTTCTTCTCATTGAAATAGATTGTAAGGCAGACTAAACAAGTCCAGGCCCTGCCTTGTTGTGTGGGTAAGTTAGAGGTGGCTAAGCTTAAGTTTGCCAAGGTCAAGTTTGTGAAGGGCCTTCCTTGGCCTGGATGTTGTTTTAGAACTTGGCAAGTGCCTCATTCTGCCTTCACATTCTCAGGCCTGCGACTCCAAGGTTGTTCTTGAACTTCCTGGGAATGGTGGTGTTTGTCCCACACGGGGCCGCGAGTGACTCAACCAACCCTCCCCTAAAGCTGCCGAGCTGAGCGGGGCAGAACAAATGTTTTGCTGGCAGTGCTGTGCCTTGCTCAGTTGCCAGGTTGTTCCTGCAGCAGAGAAAGCCCCTGGAATTTGGTGTTTGTGAGGAACAGCAGCACTGAGCCCCGGAGTGCAATGGTCAGGCGGCACAGCCAAAGGAGGGACAAAGTTCTGGTTTCCCACTGCTGCTCAGGACAGAGGAATCTGCTGCCGCCAGGAGGACAGGAGCTTTTGGGGAGGAAGCAGCCACCAGCTCCAGAGGAGCCAAAAAGACTTCTGTGGCCCCGCTCCAAGCACAACCACAACAGCCCCAGGAAAACAACGCCAATGCAGCTGCCCCGTGGCAGCGAGCCTCTCCCCATCTTGACCCTGCCTCCTCCCAAGGACTGCACTGAGCACAGACTTGCCCCTGGTGCAGAGTCACAAGAACCAGGACAACCCAGGCAGGTGCTTCCCAGAGCTGGGGGAGCTTTGGGATTGCGGCCGGCCCAATCCACTTCCCCTCTCAGCAGAGCCAAGGAGTGCGAGCAAAGGGACGCGCAAGGGCTCAGCAGGTCCACCAAGGGCTCCAGTGGCTCTGGCCTTTCCTGCTTTGAGGAGAAGCAGCTGGAAGTTTTCACTTACCAGGAGAATTTCAAGAGCGGGAAGGATTCCCAGCTTGGCCAAGCTTTCTAAAAATGCCTCTCTGTTCTGCTGGAAGGTGAGGGAAAAGGCACAGAAGTCCTTCACAAAGTTCACCTGTTGCACAGGAAAAAGAAGTTCAGGTGTCTTGGAGTCAGACAACTCTCGGGAAGGAGGAAAGGGTTCCAATTCCTAGCAGAGGTTGAGTCCTGGTCGGTGTGGACCTTCCTAGAGAATGGTCTTCTTCTCGTGGTGTCGCCTCTGAGCTTTGCCAACATCAACGAAGCAAAGCCACGGAAAGGAAACACAGAGAGAGAGAAGAAATTCATCAGCTGGCCTTGACCTCAGAGAGAAAGACGGTGATACAGAAATAAAGTTCTCTGGGATGCCAAAACGTTCTGGGAAGAAAGCGGAGCTTGAAGTCGAGGGTGTCGGCTCCGTGCTGCTCCTTTCTCCACAAGGAAATCCTGATTCCCAACAAAGAAATCAGAGCTTCCGTTGCCAGAAATATTTCTCTGAGGGAGGACGTAAATGAAGACTGAGCTGCACTGGCAAGGATTCCTGGCTTCCAGAAAGACCTCAAGGACTGCAGAAGGCCTCAAGAACAGTTTCCCTTCTCCTCCTCCATCCCTCTCCTTTCAAGCCTTGGGGGAAGCCCCGCGAGCACTGACTCACCAATTCCCTTCGCCGGTGGGCACCTGTAGCTCCAGCTGTTAACTGGGCCAGAACTTCCGACCAGAATTTCCCGTCTTTCTGCGGAACGCACAAAAGGAACGCAACTGACAGGGGGCCTCTGGAAAGGCAGAACTTCCATCTTGAGAGGATCCCCCGCTGCCGCAAGCCCAACTCTCCACCCCTCCGTTCGTTGCAGCCCAAGAAAGGCCAAGGCCAGAGCACACAGATCCCGCAGGATCCTTCCCTTCCCAGGGCATTGTGGCAGCAGTGCCTGTGTGCAGCAGAAGCAGGGCCAGGAGCCCCGAGTCCCAGGGGAAGCTGAGCTCAGGGGAGGCTCCCGAAAAGTGCAACTCCCAAGAGCCAGCCGAGACACAGCTTGTCCCGTGCGGCACCTGCCCCGCTCCCCCTGCCCTGAGAACATCCCACGGGGATCCCTTTCCCTCTTGTGCAGCTGCAGCCCTGCAAAGCGTCTTTCCAGGCCCCCCGGGCACGGGCGAGCAGATGAACAGGTTCCCGGCTGGCTGCAGCCACGGCCTGCTTGCCCCTTCCTCGCACTCCAACCAGCTCCCCCCTTGCAGATGCTCTGCTTTGCACTTCACAGCCTCTCCTCCCGAGAGACACTTGAGGACCTCTAGGACAAGAGCTCCCTTCTGGCCAAGCATTTCAGTTCCCCCATTGCTTAAGCCTCCAGAGGGACAAGAAAACCTGGCTGAACATCATCCCCATCATCATCATCGTCATCATCATCTCTCAAGGCTTTGGACACTTTCTGCCCTCTCTGTCCCTGCATTTCCTGGCACTCCTTCCCATGGCAAGCAGCGTTGGCAGCGTTCCCCCTGAGCCTGCTCTTTGGCATCTCAGGGTCGGAATGAGTTCCACAGACATTGCACCTGGCCCTGAGAGGGAATCCCAAAAGCTGCTCGTTCCCCGGACCGCCCCACAAACCATCTCCAAAGCCGTCTGCTGCTTGGGCATCAAAGAGAAGAACTTGAAAGTCTTGACAGCCCATTCAGGAAATGTTTCGATCCTTCCCCGAGCTCTCCCCTTTCTAAACGCCAGAACCCACAGGAGGAGAAAGAAGGGGGATCGTTCCCACCCTGTGCACGTGAAAGCGCGGCTGGTGAACGGCGACCCCTTGGCAACTGCAGCTGCAGCTCCCAAGCCACGGAGAGCAGGTCAGAAGCCACTTACCTCCAACGCACGGAAGACCTCCTCCCTGCGGCTGGCTGAGGAGGGAGCAGAGGTGACCAGCTCAGCAACCGCTGCCGGTCTGTGGGCCTTGCAGGGAGGAAGGTTGATGTCAGGGCCAGTTGCAGCCATTTCTTCCTGCTGTTCCTCTGGGGGCTGCAGAAGATGCGCGGTGGCTTCCAATGAAGCCTGCCAAAAGGAGCAAGAGGCAAGCGACAGGGAAGCGCGAGGGAAGGCCACGCTGCGCTTGCCTCCCGTCGTCTCTGCGCCTGGAGCTGCCTCAGCTTCCCCTGGCTCTGGCCTTTATGATGTCACCTGCAGCAGGAGGCTTCCATTGCTCTGCTCCTCGACGACCTGGCCGCAGGCTGCCAAAGGTCCTACACTCTGCCGCGTCCCCGATACCCAACTGGTGGGACTTGAGGAGAGAACTTGTAGAACTGAGGGGGCGCATCCCAGCAGCCCCCAGCAGCCACCAGGAGAGGGCCACCTGAAGGCTGCAGAGGGCCTCTTCCCCAGGGCCTCCAGGGACAGGACAGGGGGAATTGCCTGAAGCTGAGGCAGGGCGGGTTTCAATGAGGTCTTGGGAAGAAATTCTTGCCTTGAAGTGTGGCTGGGCACGGGGCCGGGTTGTCCAGAGAGGTTGTGGACTCACCAGGCCTGGAGGTGTGCAGTGGGCTGACCCTGGTCGGATGCCAGGTACCCGCCAGGGCCGCTCTGTCCCTGCCCTCTGCACCTGGACGGGGCAGAGAAAATAGAACCGACGGTCCCTGGGTCGAAATAAGGACAGGGAGAGATCCCTCCCCCATCACCGTCACGGGCAAAACTGCCTCAAATTGGGGATATCAATTGAATTGATTCCTCCCGACATCAGGGCAGGATCATGAAGAGTCAAACAAATCCCACAGTCACTTTCCCCCAGCCCTCCCTCCTTCCCAAAGTCGCCCTCCTGCTGCCCAGCGGCGCCGGGAGATGGGAATGGGGGTTCTGGTCAGTTCATCCCACGCTGTGGCTGCTGCTGTTGCTGCTGCTGCTCAGGGAGCGGAGTCGGAGTCCTTGCCCCGCTCCAGCGTGGGGTCCCTGCCATGGGGACGGTTCTCCAGGACTTTCTGCAACGGGAGTCCATCCCACGGGAAACAGCTCTCCACAGCCTGCTGCCACGTGGGCCACTCTTCCTCAGGGTCAGGCCTTCAGGCCCCTCCTGCCGCAGCCTGGGTCCCGCACGGGCTCCCAAGGCCTTGCAGCGAACCTGCTCCAGCGTGCGGGGCTCCTCCTGCACGGCTCCGTGGCTCCCTGCCAGGACCCTGCTCCAGCAGGGGCTTCCCACGGGCTCACAGCCTCTCTCGGGCATCCCCCTGCTCCAGCGTGCGGGGCTCCTGCAGGGGCTGCACGTGGATCTCTGCCCCCCGTGCCCTCCGTGGGCGGCAGGGGCACAGCTGCCTCTGCATGGGCTGCCCCACGGGCAGCGGGGCAATCTGGACCTGGCAGAGCCCGTCCCGAATTTCTGCACAGACGCTTTCTCTGGAAAACCCTGTGCTCAATCCCAGCAGTCAGGGATTCACAAGGCGGGGCTTGGGGTGAACTTAGCCCTGACTAAGCCCCCTGCCCACAGGCTGTTCCTGGCCGTGCATCGGCACCCCCAAGTCCTTCCCGTCAGGGAACACCGCCGGCTTTGTTTGAGGTCTGGACGGTATTTTTGTTGCCTTGCTTGGGTCTGGTCACTGCTTTGGGCACCTGTGGCCCCAGCTCACTGCCCCGGGACGCTCTTTGGCTGGACCTGCTGGTGTGAGCATTCCCGAGTGCCCCCCGTGGCAGAGCCCGGCCCGTTTCAGCCGCACCGTGCGTGCAGATCTCGCTGTGCGAAGCCGAGCAGGCCCTTCAGTCCTTTGGGGAATGAACCTGGAGAGGGTGGAGCTGCCAGGTACAATCGGGCCTGGCTGCGGAAGCTGGAGCCATGCAGAGCAGAGGGTGCCAGCCCTTCCCAGTGCCACATCCCGCCGCGGCACAACACGAGCTGGTGCTGGGAGCCACGGCACTGCCCGGCCGGGAGTCAGGGAATCGCGGGATCCCAGAGCCCTTGTGGCTGGAAAAGCTCTCTGAGAGTGTCGAGTGCAACCATTCCTGCAGCGCTGCCACCACGTTCAGCACTAACCCATGTCCCTGGGTGCCTCATCCACATCTGCCAGGGATTTCCTTTACTGTTAGTGTGGGGAGATTTATTTGACCCTCAGTGTTGAATTTGTCTCTCGGTGCCCCAGGAAAGCCGAGATCCTTCTGCCAGAGCAGTCTGTCAGCGTCCCGTTAGGGGGAGCCTTCCCCGAGCCATCCTGCTGGATCGGAGGCTGGTTCCGCTGACTTACTCCAGCATGAGGCGGAGTCCTCAGCAGCTCTTCCCACCTTTCGACTCCTCAGGGACTCTTCCTCTTTATCCGAGTATGTTCTCTGCTACTGGCGACTCCAGGGAAGGACTCGCTCTCAGAGTTTACGGAAGAGCTCTGTTTATTGATATAAAACTTTGCCAGGTTACAGTTTGAGGACTGTCTGTGATAGTACCTGTCAGTGATAGGATCTGTCAGTGATAGGATCTGACTGCATAAACGTGTTCAAAGCAATCCCCGGACCAGCTCTAATCCCCAATGAAACATTCAGTGAGCACAGAGTACAGTTCTTACCTGATAGGTCCTGACAGGTTCAGCCCATCCACTGAGCCCAGCAGTTACCATGGAGTCTTCCCTCACTTTCCTCCCATTCTCAAACTTACTTTTTACACAGTTTCTTTCTGTTTAGGTGGAACTTGAGTGACTCAAGTCACGCAGACCTTTATGTAAAAGGTGTAATATTATTTTGCTTTTCTTTTAAAGATAAAGTCACAAAGATCACCCCGGTGAGGGGTGGTCGTACCTTGGGGGGGGGTACCTTTGGAATGGAGGGTGTGTTAATGATGCAATTAGGCTTTAATGAACCACGTTCATCAGAGGAGAGCATTTTCACCCCAGTTGTTGGCTTGGCAGCAGGACATCTCCTCCTCCCTGCCCTGGCTGGCAGGTGCTGAGCAGTTTCTCAGCTGCAAAGCGCCATCGAGTTTTCTCTAATATCCAACCTGAGCCTCCCCTGGGGCAACTTGAGGTCGCTTCCTCTTGTCCTGTCCTTCGTTCCCTGGGAGAGAAGAGACTGACCGTCCCCTGGCTGTAAGTCCCTAAACGGAAAACTCCTGCTCTCCTGTGCCCCTGGGCTCTGCTGGGTGCTGCTGGGGAGATGGGAAGGCTGCAGCAGGTGAGAGGCAGAGGGACAGCCCCAGGCAGCCCCAGGCTACAGAGCCCAAGAGACACCACTCTGCCGCTGGGGAGACACTGGGAGGTGAGCTGGGATGGGCTTTGGGCTCTCTGCACTCCCAAAAGGGGCAGAGAGTGTCCCTCTGTCACACAAGGCATCCTGTGCCAGTGCTGGAAGGGGCCAGGCCTGGGCCCTGCTCCCTCTGCAGTGGGGTCCTTCACAAGCCTGGTCCCCTTCAGAGCAAAGACCAGAGATGGAGTTTGCAGCAGTAGAATTGGGGGATACAGGGATCCTTTCTGAAGCTGACAGGCAGCTTTTAATCCACCTGCTCTGCCTCTTCTGGAGAAAAGAAATAGGAGTAGGAGAGCCTCTGAAACCTGGCAGCTCCTGCCTTGCTCCTGTGGGATGGAGGCTGGAGGGGGCAGGTCTGCCCAAGTCTGCTGCAGGTTGGCATCTGCAGCACCATCTCCTTCACCCTGGGTTAGACACAGCCTCTGAGCTGTCTGGCAGAGGTTTCCCAGCCCCCAGGGAAAGGATGCTCACCTCCAAATGCTGTGGTGACATCAGCTCTGGGATATGTCTCCAACACTCTACAAGGCCTCGGGGAACCCTGTGGGAGATCCCTGGCCACCAGGAGCAGCTGCAGGGGGTGATGTTTTGGTTGACAGCTGCTTAACATGAGTGGCCATTGTGCCCAAGTGGGCAAGGAGGCCAGTGGCATCCTGGCTTGCACCAGCCATGGTGTGGCCAGCAGGACCAGTGCCCGTCCCTCTGTGCTGGCACTGCTGAGGCACCTCCAGTCCTGGGGGCAGTCTGGGGGCCCTTATGGCAAGAGAGACATTGAGGGGCTGGAGCATGTCCAGAGAAGGGAACGGGGCTGGGGAAGGGTCTGGAGCACCAGGAGCAGCTGAGGGGGCTCAGCCTGGAGAAAACAAGGCTCAGGCTTCTCATTTTCTACAACTCCCTGACAGGAGGTTGGAACCAGGGGGAGGTCTGGCTCTTCTCCCAAGTAGGAGGCAACAGGACAAGAGGAAATGGCCTCAAGTTGTGCCGGGAATTTCTTAGCCCAGAGTTCACGGCAAAATTCCTGTGGAATCTGGTGCCAAAGCTTTCCAGGTCCAAAGGAAGCAGCTCCCTGCTGCCCTCAGTCCTCCTCCCTTCCTGCCAGTTTCAGTTGCACAATCCCAGCAGCTGCAGCAGCCTGGGCTCCCCAGCTCCTGCCAGCAGAGTGCCTGCCCCAGTGAGCCACGGTGCCTCGGGAGAGGAGTGGGAGTGGGAAGGGTCCCTGGGCCCCAGAGAGTGGCCATCGGGCTCCTCGTGCCAGCTGCCTGTTCTTTGGTGCCCGCTTCCATTTGTCGAGGAGAAAAAGGCCAGCCCAGGCCAGAGAAATTCAATGGGAGCCTTTGCCAACGGCACCCTGGCCTCCCCTGACAATCCTGTCCATGGCCACTGCCATCAGGAGCACTGGAGTATCCAGCTTCTCTCCTGCCTCACCTGCTGCAGGGGCTGGCAGATCCTCATGGAGCACAGATGCCCCAGGGGCTCCCAGGGCTGCAGCTCTGGGTGCGAAGCCATTTAGCCACCAGCAAAACCGTTCCATTCTCCTGACTTCCCCTCCAGGAGCTTCCTGTGGAGCTGCTCCTGGAAGTGGCAGCCTTTTGCTGGCCTCCAGGTCCAAGGGAACAGAATGCTGATGGATGGAATCTTCTTGGAGCCTTCCAGGGCACTAAAAATGCCTAAGAAAGGGAAGATCCTTTCCCAGTCCGGTGCCACCTGGTTCCTGTCCCTGTGTGGGGTTTGCTGGGATCAGGGAGGCTGTCCCACTCCCTTCCCTGCCCTCCTCCACAGGCAGAGGGGGAGTGCCAGAGGGGGACTGTTTCCCAAGGGAACGGAGAGCAGGAGTTTGTACCCCAGCAAGCGGCAAATCAGGCAGGGATGAGCATGTGAGGGGGACACCCAAAATCCAGCTGGGATGTGGGGTCCTGCCGAGCACGGAGCAGCGATCAGGATCAGACAGCATTCAGTGCAGGGTCAGGCTGCAGGACCCACACATGGACCACCCTCGGCCTTCCAGGGTGTGAACAGCATCCCCTGGAGCCCTGGAATTGTTTGTCACAAGGTCCTGGGCCTTCCTGGGCTCCTGTACTGCCCTGGCATAGAAACACACAGGAAAAGGGAAGAGCAGCTTCGCAGCCCTGCAGCCACACTTTCTGTAGGCTGCTCTGGGGATGGTTGGGCTCAGAGACACGTGTGAGGATACAGAGGGTCTGTGGGACATCAGGGAGGGGCAGCAGTGTCTCTGCTCCTGCAGTGCTTTGGCCTCTTCACTTCTCAGAGCCGCTCCCTTCACAGACAGCTCCACCTGTCCTCCACCTGTGCTGGGAGTGTTTCCCCAACACCTCTGCAGCCTTTCTAGTGCAGTTTGGGGCTGTGCATGTTTCTCTCCACTCTGTCTGCCCCCAGAGCAGTGTTGTTGGGGTGGGTTCCCATGGGAGCCGTTGCCAGAGAGTCTCTCCTCACTCCCCTGCTCTGCAATTTCTCATGAAAGAGTCACAATCCCAGCCTGGGTTGGGTTGGAACGCACCTCAAAACCCATCCAGTCCCACCTCCTGCCATGGGCAGGAACACCTTCCACCATCCCAGGTTACTCCAAGCCCTGTCCAACCTGGCCTTGGACACTTCCAGGGATGCAGGGGCAGCCACAGCTTCTCTGGGCACCCTGTGCCAGGGCCTCACCACCCATATTGTACAACATTTCTTGCTTATGTTTGATAAGCCCCTTTTTGTCTATAGAAAAGCTGCAGTAAGGCCTCTCTAGAGCTTCGTCTTCTCCAGGCTGGACACCCCCAGCTCTCCCAGCCTGGCTCCAGAGCAGAGGGGCTCCAGGGCTCGGAGCAGCTCCGTGGCCTCCTCTGGACTCTCTCCAGCAGCTCCACGTCCTTCCCGTGCTGGAAGCCCAGGGCTGGAGGCAGCTCTGCAGGTGGGGTCCCAGCTGAGCGGGGCACAGGGGCAGAATCCCCCCCTGCCCTGCTGCCCACGCTGGGGGCTCAGCCCAGCACACGGGGGGTTCAGGGCTGCCAGAGCACGTGGCCGGGGCACGTTGAGCTTCTTATCCGCCAGCACCCCCATGTCCTTCTCGCCAGGGCTGCTCTCAGTCCCTTCTGCAATCTTGCAACTTCTCTTTTAATTTAGAGGAAAACGTTCAGCAGAACAAAATACCGACCGAAACATCTGGGAGGTGCTCCCGCCGCTTGGGAACCAGCCTGGGGCTTTTAGGGCCCCGGAGACTCCTTCCCCGGGGGTGGGATGGAGGTCCCGGGTAGCGTCGGGAGGTGCCGGCGCTGTCGGGCGGGGCCGGCC
>VZTA01009274.1:6774-66957 GCA_013398855.1 Mohoua ochrocephala | reverse complement strand
CCCGGATCGACACCGACTCCGGCACCGGCACCGACACCGACACCGGCACCGACACCGGATTGGCACCGACTCCGGCACCGACACCGACACCGACACCGACACCGGATTGACAACGACCCCGGTACCGTGCCCGGCCCGGCCGCAGGTGAGTGCGCAGCGGGAGCGGCCGCCGGGTCCNCCTCCCCGCCCGTGCCCGGCGCTGCCGCTCCCCCAGCCCGGCGCTGCCTCCATCCCCCCTGGCTGCCCCATCCCCGCCGCCCCCCAGCCCGGCGGGCCGCAGCGGGGCAGATGCGGGGCTGCAGAGGGGCACAGCCCCGCCGTGTGCCCTTTGGGTGGCACGGGAGCGGAGGGACCCCCTGAGGCTGCTCCCAGTGCCGGAGCACCGCGCACATGGCGGGATGCGGAAACCAAAGCTCCTGGTGAGCAGGACGGTCTGCAGAGTTTCTGGACCCAAGCAGAAGCGTCCGGTAACTTCTGGGTGAGCTTTCTCCAGTTGCACATTCCAAGCACAGCACTCCTGGTATTTCTACACCTTAGACATCACAATGTGCTACTTATAATCATAGCTGACCCCTTCATACAATTGAGTCGCCTCTTTGATGAAAATATTGATAACAGTGCCGGAGGAGCCGCGCACAGGGCGGGATGTGGCAGCCAAAGCTCCTGCAGCCGATCGACTGAACTCAGTGAAGCTCATTTCCAGGGAGGCGGAGGCAGCTGAGCTGTGGGCTCAGGTCACTTCCCAGAGGAGAGTTGCACTGCTGTGCACCAGGCTGGGCACACGCTCGAGCACAGCTCCAGGTGCTGCTTTCCAAGCCTCAGAGCCCCAGGCCGTGGCAGGGGGTTCAGGAGCACTGGGCAAAAGCCGCGGGTGCTGCCAAGTCCCTGGATCAGATCTTCTGTCTGTCCCTGCGTGAGAAGGGGCCGGTGCTGAAATAGTGTGAGGGGTGAGGCTGGCTTTGGGCGCTGCTCCTCCTGGCTCTAGAGCTTGGGGAAGGGTGAGAGGAGAAGCCCTCCAGGGAGCAACTGTGGTCATTTGGTCAGTTGCTGCTGGAGCAGAGGAGCCCGAGGTCAGAGCTCCCCGGGCTCTGCAGCTTCCGCCCGAGGGGCAGCGGAGGGACAGCTTCAATCTCTGCTCTCTGGGAGCACGGACAGGAGCCAGGGAAGGGCTGGGGCTGTGTCAGGGGAGGCTCGGGCTGGAGATCAGGGAAAGGTTCTTCCCCCAGAGGGTGCTGGGGCACTGCCCAGGCTCCCCAGGGAATGGTTGGGCAGAGCCCCGAGGCTGCCAGAGCTCCGGGAGCGTTTGGACAAGGCTCTCCGGGATGCCCAGGGTGGGATTGTTGGGGTGTCCTGTGCGAGGCCAGGGGCTGGATGTGATCCTTGTGGATCAATTGCCGCTCAGGACGTTCTGTTATTCTGCTGGGGGTGCGGCTGGCAAGGTGCAGTGGTGTGGGTGAGCACTGGGCCCTGGGGAGGATTCCGCCCTTGCCAAGGAGCTCAGGGCCGCTGCTGCACAGACAGCTCAGGGCTGTGCTGCTGCCGTGGATCATGGGCTCTGTGGCAGCCTCTGCTCTCCCCTGGATCAGGGCCTGTCCAGCCGGGATGGCAGTGCCTGAGCGCCGCCTCAGAGCAGCTGGGCTCGGCTCCTGCTCCTGGGAGGCAGCAGCAAGTGGGGAGGACACGACCAACTGGGGCATTTCAGGGCTTTGGGGAAGCTCAAGTGAGCTCGGTCAGGTGATGGATCTGGATCCCTGTGGGAGTCAGGAGCTTTTCTAAGCATCCCTGAAAATGCTGCTGCTTTTGTTCTGGATCCAGCTGGGATTTTCATGGAGGACCCTTTGCTTCCAAGGAGCCTTTGTAAGCCAAGCTTGGGAGCCGTGTGTGCGCAGGCAGAGGCCCGTGGCTGCGAGAGCCGTGTGTGGCCGGTGGCTCAGTGCCGTGCTGGCCTCTCTTAGGCCCCTTCTCTGCACAGCCAACCTGAGGCTGCCTTGGCAGCATAATCATTTGTGATGGCTGATGGAGTGAATGCTCTTAGAGTCATAAGAGTAGATGAGCCACATGTGAGCATCACCCTGGAGCTCAGAGCCTCCTGACTTCCTTCCCTCCTGTCCCAGCAAAGCCCGCAGAGGTGTCTGATGTAATCTAGCTGCATCTCCTGGGCCAGTTCTGTGATTTCTCCCTGGTAATTCCCAGTGGATTTCCATGACTCTGAGCTCACCAGCCCGGTTCTCTTGCTCACCAGTTCGACATCACTGGGTCACACATGACCTTCACTTATCCTTGTTTACACTGTTGGTGGCTCAGAGTCTCCTCACGTCACTGCTCCTCCCAGCTCATGACACTGCAGGGGACAAGGGGACAGTTCTAGTTTGCCCCTTGTAGGGCTGTTCCCACCTGTGCCCAGGTGATGGGAAAGCTGCTCTGTGACAGTTCCTGTTTGCCTGGGGCGAGTCCCGCGTGGGTCCGACTGCAGGTCCCGGTGCTGAACCCCTGGTGCCATGTCCCGGGGCTTTCCCAGGGGATGTTCCCTGGTGTGTCCCTGGGAGCTGGTTCCTCTCTGCTCTGCCCACTCTCATCTGTCTGGGTCCCTCCTGCTTCAAATTTCTGCCCATTTTATGGCCATGCCAGCTGCTCTCTAAACTGGAAGGCACTACTCAGACCCCAGGGCTTGGGGCTCCTTCTGTGGCTTCCTCCCCTTCGACTCTTCCCTTTGCCAGGGCGTGAATTAATTCTGCCTGGACTGCTGTGAACATCCTTAGGAGTGAATTTGGTGCAGCACTGATGGTGCTCTTCTGTCATTCACTTGTTTTAATGCTCTCATTGGGAAAAAAAAATAACTTTTTATATGGGCCAGCACGAGCCTCCTATTCCTCGGTGATCTCCAAGCACAAAGTGATTTCTCTGCCATTAATTACTGTAGGATTTTAGTAGGGCACAGACACGGGAAGGTTTTCCAGCTATTGCAGAAGGGTCGATGGTTGAGCTGACATCCTGGTGGCTTCAGGGATGTTCCTCAGAGTGTGACGGGGTAGGACCCTGAGTGCTCCCATGGCCATGGAGCTGCATCCACACAGCCGTGGGCGCTGCTCCAGCTGCAGCAGTTCCCACCCAGCTCCTCTCAGGAGGGCAGGGTGGAGGGTGTCAGCTTCGGAGGCAGTCACAGGAACACACTGACCTTTCAACCCACTCGAAAAACAGGATGACTGTGTTTCTGCTGCCTCATGGCTGCATCTGCTCACTGCTTCCCCTTACAGCCAGTGATGACATCCCGAAGCACCAGTACATACTGGTTCCATACTGGTTCATGCCTGGTTGTTCAGTGTAGCTTACACTGCCTCCCAGACTGGTGCAACACAGCACTTCAGGTGAGTCTGAGCCCAGATTTCACAGAACCACAGACAGGCTGGGGTTGGAAGGGACCTTGAAGATTACCCAGTGCCACCCCCTGCCACAGGCAGGGGCACCTTCCACTATCTCAGGTTGCTCCAAGCCCCATCCAAGCTGATCTTGTCCAGAGAGCTGGACTGCTGCAACATCAGACTCTGGAACTGGGATTAATCTCTAGCAAGTGTCAGCCTTGGGTGGTTCTGCACAAGCCTCCCCTGTGTCTGTGCTCCCCACAGTGCAGCTGCTGCTAAAGGATGGGATCTTGGTCTTGAGGGCCTCTTCCCTTATCTGTAGTGGATGATGGAGTGGCTCCAGGGCCAAGCCCTGCTTGGCACCAAGGGCTTTTGTAGGGCTCTGGATATGTTTGCTGGGAGTCGTGCTCCAGGGACTGTGGAGCTGCAGGGGGAAGGAGAATAATCTTGGTATTTTGGCAGCCCTGGGTGTCCCCCATGCCTGTGCTCAGTGAGGTCACTGGCTGCAGGACTGTCACCTCCTGTTCCTTATTTTGCATGGGAGCCCATAGTGACCCGGAGAAGTGTGACTGGTCACCAAGTGTTGCAATTGGGCAAAATATGCAAAGTAGTCTGAAAATAATGCTGAAAGGATTGCAAACACTCTGATGTATCTCAAAGTGGCCATTCCTTAGGGAATTGGGAGGATGGATCTGTCTGGATGGCAGTTGTGAGGACTTTACTGGTCAGGTCCAGGCGCCCAGAGCAGGGGTTTTTTATTCCTTTTCTTGCTGCTGGTGCCAGCCTATAGCACAAACTGCTCGTTGGTCTCTGTGTGGCCTTCTGGGCTCTCAGCATGGGGGGAGGGGAGGTATGTTGTGGGCTAACAGGGAATTCTCAGCAACTTAAATCTTACCTCAGGCTTTCTCTGTGTCCAGCTGTGAGCCCTCACATGGATCCCCAGGACAAACTAATTTCCATGGATTTTCAGAAAATCCCTCCTGGTGCGTGCCAGGAGGTTTTGCTGATATGTGGCTTTGCTGGGGCCGTGTTTGTGCTTCATGGTGAGAGTCACCTGCTCAAATCACCTGGCATCATTTAAACTGAGTGGAGGCACCTGCAGCCTTCCCACGGTGGATTGAGGAAAATCAGCAGTAAAAGGGCTTGGACTCCTCTCGTGGCAAATATCAGATAAGCTTCATCCAGAAGCAGTTTTTCTCCTCCTTTAGGCTTCCAAGCAGCTCAGGGGAAGGTGTCCCCACTGCTAATGTCTTGGTTTGGGCAGGGGAGTCCTGATGTTCAGGACAAAGCCTCTTCCTTCGCTGCTGCTGCTGCTCTGAGGGGAACAAAATGTGCTGTGGAGGCAAAGGGGAGCAGCTGGTCCCAAACCATGGGGTGCTCTTGTGGACGGGCTGGCAAGAGGCTTCCCCAAAACCAGGGCTGGGGAATCCCAGAGATGGGGTCTGCCAGCTGTGGTGGTTGGAAAGGGCTGCGGGACCCAGAAAAATTGTAGCCAGTGACGTGTCATTCCTGACACGGGATCTGACGCAGGGGCTGAAGGGGCTGCTGGGCTCCCACGTCATGCAGGGCTCAGGGGCTGGCAGGGGGTGCTGCTGGATGTTTCTGCCCTCCAAGGAAACTCCTCAACCGGGTCAAGCCCTCCTCCTGATGGAGGGGAAGAAAACAGGCTCTGGAGAGAAACAGCCTGTGTCCTTTTAAGGCAATCCAAAGGCTGGGACTGGAAGGGAGGGATTTGGCACGATGGGAAGCCCAGCCTGCAGGGCCTTTGGAAAAGAGACTTCCCAGCTGCTGTGATCACGCCCCAAACACGGCTCCCGGCATCCCGGGAGACAGCACAGCCTCTCCAGTCCCTGCTCCCGGCACCCTCCACTTCTCTGTCTGTCCTGCACTGAGACCCTCTTGGCATCTGGGAGCTGTGGCCGGGATAAAGAGGGGTCAGTCAGCTCTGACTCCTGTCCTGGCCCCTGCCCTGGTAACCAGACTGGGATCAGTTCCCTTTTTCCTGACAAAATCCTCTCACACAGGGAAGATCTCGACTTCCCCATGACCTGGGAGGTACAGGGATCTTGCTGTGCCCTTCATGCTCCCCCACCTCTGTTTGATGTTTGTACGACCCCCAGTCCTGCTGGGTTTAGCACCCACCTCCCCAGCTGGGAGAGCCACTGGGATTGGAGGCCCTAGGATGGGGCTTCAGCTGTCCGAGGTGACCCAGGGACTTGGATCTGCTGCGGGGGGCTCCCCGTGTGCCCTGGCAGACCCAGGTCCCTTCCTCATCTCCCACACAGCTGAACTGAGGGAGGTGATGAGATTCTATACACGTGGTGGGCTGGCAAATCTTGTACTCTGAAAATGGGGTTTGGTTTTGGGGACCTTGTCCTGCTGCTTCAGCTGTTCAGGGGTCAGGAAGCACATGGTGACTTCTGCTGCCTGTCCCCAGGTGGGAGCAGGGGAATTACAGAGGTGTTGATGGAAAGAGGCCCCTGGAGACCTCTCAAGCTGCAGCTTGTGCCTATTGACCTTTCTTGTATCATTGGGCCCCTCCAAAAAATGTTTTATTGTCTTTGTAGCAACCCCAGGTTGCTGTTTGATCCTCCTTAGCTTCCTCTTGGCCACACTCAACCAGCCTGGCTCTCTCAGAATCTCCTGGCAGGACTTTGTTGTGTGAGTGTCTCAAGGTTTCTGTTGACCTGGTCTTCACAAGTGTCAAGGGCTGGAGCTCTGCTGCTCGTATAAGCAACTCACGGTGTTTTGGGGTTATCTGTAAATCTGTGGGCCTCTTGATGGTGTCTCATCAGACACAGTTCAGGAAAGAGAAGAGAAATAGAAGCATTTATAGCCTGCTGAGGAACTGGATGGTGGCTTAGGCTGGTGCTCAGGTCTTTGCCCTGCACTGCGTTCTCGATTTCAGATTCTCCAGGCTCCGTGACTCCGCCTGCAGCCCTGGAGGAGACTGAGATACCGGAGTGCAGGGGGTGCTTGGGAGGGGTTGGCCCCGCAAGGCAGGAGCTGATGGTGCTGTGGGACACGGTGCCAGAGCCTGGGGTTTGGTGGGGTCAGGGGTCAGCCCTGTCCCCTGCCCTGCAGTGGCTGAGATGGAAGAGTTGGCCAGGGAGGAGGAGCTGGGACTGTGTCAGGGGGGTGTCAGCTGTCACTCCAGCACCAAGGCTCAGTCACAGTCCCCCTGGCCATGGCATGGGGTGACAGCAGGGCTGTGACCTGAGGAGGTGCCCGAGTAACTCTGTGAGCGCCGTCTCCCAGCATTGTCCTGCTTCCTCCTTTTTCCTGGCACTGACAGGAGCTGCGAGGTCCCACGGCTCCAAGACAGGGATTTCTGCTGCTCCTGGCAGACAGGACCCGTGGTCCCTGGGAGGCAGCTGGCACCGCCGGGTGCTGGGTCCCCGAGTTCTGCTGATTCTGCTCATTGCCAGCCCCGCAGTCCGTGCACCCTGCAAACACTGTGGGTGCTCTCTGCACGTGTGGGTGTGGGAAAGCTGCTGGAGCTCCGGTGCCTGCTCCGGCTGCCCCATCCTGGCCCTGCAGAGCCCTGCCCCTGATCCTGACTGTGCTTTTCCCTGCAGGATGCCAAACTGGGGAGGAGGGAAGAAGTGTGGGGTGTGCCAGAAGGCCGTGTACTTTGCTGAGGAGGTGCAGTGTGAAGGCAACAGCTTCCACAAGTCCTGCTTCTTGTGCAGTGAGTACCAATCCCTTCCCTGACCCCCTCTCTGCTTCCCGGGCGTGGGCTCCTCAGGATCTCTCCAGACCCTGCAGCGTGGCAGGAACACGGATCATCCCAGGACACAGGGGCTGTCCGAGCTGTCGGGGCTGACCTCAGCCAGCACCCACGCAAAGACTTAGTCCATCCCTACTCCAGGGAAAGGCCAGGCTGGGTCCTCTGGTCTGTGTCCAGATGTTTAGGATTGGAGCATGAGACAGGGCCTCTCCCAGCAGTGGTGGCAGGAGGTGGCACATCCCGTGCAATGCTCGGAGGTGGTGCTGGCTTTAGCCTTCTAAGTGGTTTTGCCACACTAAATGTGGTTGAGCCTGGGGAACTGGCATGGAATCTCCTCGTGTCTGAGGGATGATGGGAAGGAGATGTGGCCCTGTCCTGGCCCTTGTGCTGATGGAAAGCCTCCTGAGAAGTGCTGAAGCATCACCCCCAGCCTGTCTGCAGATCCACTACTGCTGAGGGTGTCTCTGGTGTATGTTTGGACCCAAGTGTCACCTCCAGGGAGGGGCAGCAGAACAGGATCTGGCTGGGAGTGATCCAGTGCCGAGCTCCCTTCCTCTGCCCCCTCTGCAGGATCCTACAAATACTGCTGGGATCCTGCTGCAAGTCCCCAGACACTCTTCCCTGCCTTTGGGGATCCCGGGGCTGGTGGTGTTACAGTGCTGAGAGCAGCTCCTTAAACCTGGGGCATCCAGAGGGGCTGCAGGACCTTTGAAGCAAAAGATGAGCAGTGTCCTCAGCCTGCATGGTACCAGATTACTGTCCCCTGTCCCTGGAAACTGCCACGGATCAGAACCAGTGATTCTCCTGTGCCCACAGGAGATGGGGCTTGGAGCAACCTGGGATAGTGGAAGGTGTTCCCGCCCATGGCAGGAGGTGGGACAAGATGAGTTTTAAGGTCCCTTCCCACCCAAACCTCTCTGGAATTCCGTGGACAGGAGCACGCACATTGCCTGTGTCTGCTGATGGCTCCTCAAGACGTTGCCTCTGCCACAGAGCAGCAGAAGTGCATCTCCAGAGTGGCCCTTGCAGCAGGGCCCCACCGAGGTTTAATGTTTCCTCAGCTGGTCCCAGTGCCCTGGTCCCAGCGTCACCATTCCATCGCAGCAGGGAGCACAGCCGGGATCTGTTCCGTAGGGGCAGAGCTGGGGTCTGGAAACAGGCACGCTCTGGAACTGATCTCTTCTGGCAGGGAAATACCTCATGGGATGGTCTCTGCCATGCTCCACCTGGCCTGGCTGCTGGATACTTCTTGTCCAGCCTGCCTGGGATGCAGCACATACAGCTGGATCCAGATGTGAGAGAGGGAGAGGGAGGCTGCTGCTGTGCCTGTGCTCCCTGCAGTGTGGAGGGTGGCCAGCGTGGCCGGGAGCTCCCATGTGTGGGAGTTTCCAGGCTGGAAACTTGCTTTGGCTGGTAGGGCTCAGCAGGGGAGTTGTAGAGAGGCTTTTCCTGGGCAGGAAGGGGGTGGCAGGCTGGGTTCTTATGGCAGCTGCTCTGCAGAAGGAAATCCTGTTTGTTCTGCGGCCTCAGATAAGGAGGGTGGGGAATGCTGCCCTCGCCCCCTGTGCACACAGCTGGTTTGCCAGGGAAAGCTGCTGCCATGGGATGCTGGCACCCAGAGAGCAGGGCAGGCCTCCAGGAGCCACGAAATGAGGCTAAAGGCATTGCTTCCAGGTGGGAACACGTGGCCAGAGTGGGGAAGGAGGTCACCCTGTGTGTGTTCATGGAAGGAAGTGCCCAGGGAGCGGTCCTGGGCTCAGGGCTGCTGTCCCTGTGCTTTGCAGGCATTCGTTATGCCACTCCACACGTACCCAGCAGCTCTGCCTGTCCTGGCTGTGGCTCATGTGCCAGCCCACCCTGCTGCCTACTGTTCCCGGTCCGTGCCAGGCTGTGGGTGGTGCTCCTGAGCTCCTGCATTCCCAGCCTGTTCCCCAGTGCTGCATTTGGGCCCCATCGAGGAACTTGAAACCATTATCTTTAGGGGAGAATAACAAATACTTCGACCAGATCTGCCAAAAACATCATTTAAAAGGATACAAGCCTACCACAGTGCATTAGAGCTCAGGGAGCAAGTTGGTGATTGACTCCTGGCCCTGATCCAACTGCCTGGGTAGTGCAGCAGAAATGAGCTGCAATGAGCCCCTTGGCCCTGGAAAGCAGAGGCAGCTCTTGTCTAATTGTTTTGTGGAGCAGCTCAGCTGCTCCTAGAAAAACAAAGGGTCCTTAACTCCGTGAGTGCAGTGCACTGGAATTTCTGCAATGCACAAACCTGGGGGCTGGGTAAAAAATTTTTCTGTTGCCTCTCAAAGCTCTGTGAGTACAGATGAGGGACTGTGAAAGCTTGGGCTGGAGCTCCAAATCCATCCAGATGCCACTGAGATCATTCACTGCCACCCCGGGACAAAGCTCACAACAAAGCCCTTTTGAAATGCCAGTGAAAGTGCCCAAATTCCCCTCCTGAGGGTCTGCCTGAGCAGTGTCACTCCAGGGCAACACAGAGACCCCAACAGCAGCCCAGGAGCTTGGCAGCTTTGGAACCAGTTACCAGCTCTGGTCTCTCCCAGCTGGGATCTGTTCTCCATCCCCAGCTCCTGCTGTGGTGGGAGTGTGTAGCCAGGAGAGGACCCTGCCAGATCCTCCTTAGATGGCAGGAGATGCTTCCCTTTCCCCTCCTGGTCCCAGCAGAGGCACACGGGGTTCTCCCGGCCGTATTTAGTCATGGAAGGGCTGCCTCTGCCCCTGCTCAGTTTGTGCAGCTCCGAGGGGAGAGAGCTCTGCTCTGTTTGCATTCCTGTGATATTGGGAACGGCCAAGAAACTGCTCTGCTGGCCAAGAAGGTGCTGGAAGCCTCGACATTTAAGGCGTGGAAAGCAAGATGGGGGAAGCTGTGTGGCAGCTGCAGCCGGATCTGTTTGGGGCTGGCTGCCAGCACTGCAGGCTCTGCCCTGGGAGCCGGGATCCTGCATGGGGCACGTGAACACTGGAGATCACCTGGAGTTTGGGTGCTGGTGGCCTCCTGCTCCTGCTGGCTGGGCAGAGTGTCCCAGGAAGGGCTGGGCAGGGGCATGGCAGCTGTGAGCAGAGCTGAGACAGGAGCTGGTACTTCAGGACCTTAAGGGGGTTTATAAAAGAGAGGTAGAGTGACTTTTTACACAGGCAGATAATGACAGGGCAAGGGGGGATGGTTTTAAACTGAAAGAGGAGCAATCTAGATTAGCTATAAGGGAGAAAGTTAGATTAGCTACAAGGAAGTATTTATTTACTCAGAGGGTGATGGGGCATTGCTTCCCAGAGGAGCTGTGGCTGCTTCATCCTTGGAAGTGTTGAAGAGCAGTTTGGACAGGGCTTGGAGCAACCTGGGACAGTGGAAGGTGTCCATGGCAGAGGGTTGGAATTGGATGATCTGAATTGAAGGTCCCTTCCAACCCAAACCAGTCTGTGATTCTATGGAAACCTAAAAATCAGGAGAAGGCCTGAGGCCAGTACAAAGCTCAAGCTCTGGGTGGGCTCAGCAGGGCCCCTGAGCCTGGCTGCCATCTCCTCCTGTCCCATCGTACATCCCACATTGACTCCCGGGGCTCAAACACCCAGCTGAGTTAGTGTTCCTCACCTGAGACTCCCCTATGCACACCCCCAAACCAGGGCTGAGGTGTCACTTGAGCCTTTTGAGCTCTGGAGAGGTGACTGTGCCCAGTGGGTGAAACCCTTGCAGTGCCTCGGGTGTGGTGATGGCCACAGGGCTGCTCTTGGTCCATCCAAACACCAGGAAAACCGCATTTGCTCGCATTTCTTTGCCCCGAGTGCTTCCTGCTGTGGATTTGCAGTGGACAAGGCTTGGGGCCAGGACATCCATCCCCAGGCTTGGGAATCCTGCAGTGATTCGTAGGGAAAATTCACCCCCACGGTTTAAGTGCAGCTGCAGGAGAGCAGCACCTAGAGGGTTAACAGAGCTTTCCTTCCCTTGGTATCACCCTCTTGGCTTTGGTGGTTGCTTCCTTTTAAAGGCAGACACTGCTCTTGTTGTGATCCTTATCTGCCCTGGTTTGCATGTGCTCCCCGAAGCTGGATCCTGGCGAGGGTTTCCCTGCTCCTTGAAAGCTGAGCTGAGCTGTCCCTGTGAGGGCTTGTTTTCCCCAGCTAATTAGTGAGCTCAGGCAGAGCAGGCTGATGCCACACCCTCCCCTCTGTTCTAGTGGTCTGTAAGAAGAATTTGGACAGCACCACTGTGGCCGTGCATGGCGAGGAGATCTACTGCAAGTCCTGCTACGGGAAGAAGTACGGCCCCAAGGGCTACGGCTACGGGCAGGGAGCAGGGACCCTGAGCACTGACAAGGGCGAGTCCCTGGGAATCAAATATGAAGAGTGAGTTTGGGTCTTGTTTCGACACCGGGGCTGTGGGCACCTTCTCCCCGCAGCTGTCCTGTGGTGCTTGGCTGTGCAGCCTGTGCTGAGCTCCCAGCACCGTCCGTGGGCTGCCCGGCTCCTCTGCCCCTCCAGGGAATCCCAGTGAACCCTGTTTGGCGGGTGGGATGGGATGGGACATGTCCCCATTGCCTGAGCATGCTGCCCACCCCCTCCCAGCACACAGCCCTCAGGCTGAGCTTTCCATGGGGCTCAACACATTGTTCCTAAAGTTCCCCCCTAAACTGGGCTGGGATTTGGGATCCCGTAGTTCTTCCCTGCTCCATCTTGCCTGTGCACCTGTGATCGTGAGCTCCCTGCCACCCACAGGGGCCAGCCCCACCGACCCCCCAACCCCAACGCAGCCAGGATGGCCCAGAAGGTGGGAGGAGCTGACGGGTGCCCCCGCTGCGGCCAGGCCGTGTACGCGGCCGAGAAGGTCATCGGAGCTGGGAAGGTAAGAGGGGATGGCGGGGACGGGGCACAGGCTGCTGCATGGCAGGGACACCTTCAGAGAGGGTCTGGACCTGCCCCCCAGCCTGGGCTGCCAGAGCCTCGGCCAGGGCTGGGCGTGGGTCCAATGGCCATGCTCACCTGGAAGCCTGGCACCAAAAGGAGATCTTGGCATGTCGGGTTGTCCAGGCTGCAGTGATGTCACAGACTTGTAGACGGGGAAGAAATACATTTTATATTAAATATTCACAGCCCTGCTCAGCAGAGGCCACAGTGGACATCCTGCTGTGGATGTGCTAGGAGGGTGAGCAGTGACACGTGCCATGGCCAGTGTCACTGTTAACTGAAAGGTAATCCTTCTCCCCTCTGTGCCACAGGCCGGGATGCTGCAGCTGGGATTTGGGGCAGGCAGTGAATTCCAGTGGTCAGCACTGCCCACAGGCCGGGCAGAGTGTGGGAGCTGTGGGCATGGGTTTGGTGAATGTTCCTGGGGCTGTTCTGGCGGTGGCTGGGTCAGCTCAGGGTTTGGTGTGAAGGTCACTGTAACAGCCCTGGTACTTCCTGTGCCAAGGTCATCCCTTCACCAAGGTTCTTTGCACCCCGAGCTGTGACCTGGTCCCAGCCGAGCTCCCCTGCGAGGCCTGGGGACACCACCTGCCCTGCCAGCCCTGGGATCCTGGATGGGGTCCCTGCCTGGAGCTGCGCTCCCCACGAGGTCAGGCACACGCAGAGCTTGTCAGGGACACCAGGCCAGGCTGCTTGGCCTTGTGCCATGGGCACGGGGTGGCCGTGCTGGGACAGCCTCACCGGTGATGAGGGGTCACTCCCTGACCTGGCTGGGCTCTGTCCTCCTGGGGCTTTGTGCTTGTCCTGCGTCCCCAGAGTGAGGAGAGGAGTCAACAGAAAGGGCCCCTCAGCATCATCACCCCCCAGCTGGCTTGTGATGGACACATTGAGGGTCAGCCCAGGGTCAGAAGGTGAATTTACCCTGAAAATCATGATCTGGGCTTCCTGGTTGGCTTCTGGCCCCAGTGTTTACAGGGAACCAAAGTTGGTGAAGCAATTACATTAAAGTAGACCCAGAGAGGATTCCAGAGCATGTATTTCATGTGCTAATGTTTGCTGGATGACTCCATCCAATACCACCTCCTCCTCCAGCCCCCGAATTTCACATTTTCTTCCAAAAAAGGTTTCATGTTTTCCCAAGTGTTTATTTAAATTCCTCCATGAGCAGCTCTGGCTACGCAAGGTCTGCCTGAAGGCTGTGAGCTCATTTATCTCCAGGGGACTGCTGGAACCGTGGGGGGTTATTTTTAAACACTGGCTGGTTTTGGCATTCTTCCTCTCCTCTGCCTTCCTGAGGTGGTGTGGGGCAGTTGTCCCATCCCTACTGCCACCCCAGCCTAACATCCAGCAGCCATGGGGCTCAGCTGGACAATGCGGGGGGGGATTTATCTTGCTGATTAAGAGAGGACAGTCCCCAAAGAGGGAGGGATTGCTCCTTAAAAATTATTGTAGAAATTGCTGCACCAATGACTTCTGTGAGTGCGGGCAAAAGGTCTCCAAAACCAGATCAGCACAGGAGCAGTGACCACACCTGGTGTTTCCTCTCTGTATCTTCCCTGTGGGGCTGGGAAGTCCGTGCTTTCCAGGGAAAAGCTTTTATCCCCTTCAGAGCTCTTTGCCAGGGCCTTTGGATCAGAAACGGAGCAGGGAGCCTGGCTGGTACCAGAGCCTGGCTGGTACCAAAGCCTGGCTGCCCTGTCCCTGGGGTCTGACCGGGCTCTGCTCCTGTCCCGCAGTCCTGGCACAAGTCCTGCTTCCGCTGTGCCAAGTGTGGCAAAAGCCTGGAGTCCACCACCCTGGCAGACAAAGATGGGGAGATCTACTGCAAAGGTGAGCCCCACCTTCCCTGCTGGCTTGTCCTGGGCTCTGAGGGGTGGGGGTGAAGACCCCTGTGCAGGGACCCAGGGTGGGATGGAGGTTGGGGAAGGGGTGACCCAGCAGCTGCATTTGGGGACTGGCTGTGCCAGCCACAGAGCTGGGGAATTTCCTGCTGAGCCAGGGCCTCCCTGTTTGCCCGGCAAATCTGGCAAACCTTGTCCTGTCCTGTCCAGGCAGGGCGTGCCCCTTGGGGAGGACCCGCTCCTGTGCCAGCCTCACCTGTGTCTCCCTTCCGTCCTCTGCAGGTTGTTACGCCAAGAACTTCGGTCCCAAGGGCTTTGGCTTCGGGCAGGGCGCTGGGGCACTGATCCACTCGCAGTGAGCTCCGGGGCTGGGCCCTGCGCTCGCCCGGGGCTCGTCCTGTGCTGCCCGCCTGCCCCACGCCGCAGTGAGCGCCCCACTGCCACCCCCCAGCCACCGCTGCTTCGCAGCACCAGCCCCTCCTGCCCTGCCCCAGCGCTCCCCGGAGCCAGGGGGGTCCCAGCACCGTCCCCGTGGGGTCCTGCTGGGGCAGGTGGCACAGGGGGGCCACTCCCTCGCACTGCAGCGAGGTCCCAGTGCCCAAGTCCTGCTCCGCGTTGCCCGTCCCGCCGGCCGCGTGCTCAGCCGTGACACCGAGCAAGCAATAAAACATCAGAGACATCAAAGCTCACCCAGGCCTGGCCCTGCCAGTTATTCGCTGTCTGGGGCTGAGGACGGGCACTGGGTGCCCGGAGCTGGGGAGGTGTCCGGAGGTGATGGGAGGCGTTTGCAGTCCTGTAATTACAGCACAATGGCAGGAATGCGTCGGTGCAGTTTGACACGGCCCAGCTGTGGGCAGCTGAGCTCTGCAGCTCGGCTGGGATGGGCTCCCCCTCTGCTCCCACCAAGAATCAGCATGGAATGGTTTGGACTGGAGGAGACCTTAAAGCTTCCACCTTCCACTAGCCCAGGTTGCTCCAAGCCCTGTCCTTGAACACTTCCAGGGATGGGGATAGCTATTCCAAAAGCAGAGGTTGATGCTGGGAGGCTCAGGACAGCCCTTCTGGGGTGTGTTGGTAGCATCACATGTGTGCTCACCCTGTCAAAACCCCTATCGGTGCTTTTAGGTGGCACCTCTCCAAGCAGGCATGCCCAGCAGTGCCAAGTAATTAACAGCTTTTCACCTACTCCCTGCTTTTTTAGTAGCTTGTGGATCATTAAGCCTCCAGTTTGGCAGCTGCCCAGGTTTAATTGGTTTCCATCTAAACTCTTCGCTCCCTTTCTGTGATTCTCCTGTTGGACCGGTGGGACAGACTCGGATCAGCCTCGCTGCAGCTCAGAGTTAGGGATTCCACAGGGAATTGAGTTCTGGGGTTTTTAAAGTTATAAACATTGTGGTTGAGGAAATGAGATGGGGAGTGTTCTGAGAAGCACAACAGAGGCAGAAATCCCTTTTCAGGGCAGGACTTGGGTGCCTTTATCAACTTCAGTGCTTTCTCCTGTTCATCACACCCTCGGATTTACATGGTGTTTTTGAAGCTGAGATGGGGAGTAAAGTCTTTACCATCTCCAAAACTTCCCCCCTCTAGATTCTAGCAGGTCCCATTGCTCTGGGCTGTGCTGTGGCTGTGGTGAGGGGTCTGGTGGTACTTGGTGTGTGGGGCAGAGAGCCCAGGCTCGGGTTGGGTTGGGAGCCGCAGCACAGAGGGCTCAGGCATCGCCCTGGTGTGGAGACTCAAACCTGCCTCTCTCGCTTGGCAGAGGCCCTGCTGCTCCCCCAGGATTCTGGAAGCTCCTGCAGAGATGGGGGGGTCAGGAAGCTGCTGCAGAGGTGTGAGGGGGGGCTGCTGCAGGGATGGAGGGGTCAGGAAGCTGCTGCCTTCTCTATGAGCGTGCAGGGGATGCTGTGCTGCTGCTGGGACATCTCAGCTGGATGTGCCCCAGATGGGATCGTGCCCAGGCAATGCTGGTTGGTCAATAAAGCTACAATGAGTCTTTATTTATGCAGCTGTAGAGGTTCTGTCAGAGAGGGGAGGAGCGGGAGCCCCTTCCAGTGCCTAAAGGGGCTCCAGGAGAGCTGGAGAAGGACTCTGGACAAGGGCCTGGAGTGCCAGGACAAGGGGGAATGGCTTCCCACTGCCAGAGGGCAGGGATAGATGGGGTATTGGGAAGGAATTCCTCCCTGTGAGGTTGGTGAGGCCCTGGCACAGGGTGCCCAGAGAAGCTGTGGCTGCCCCTGGATCCCTGGAAGTGTCCAAGGCCAGGTTGGACGGGGCTTGGAGCAGACTGGGGCCAGTGGAAGGTGTCCCTGCCCAGGGCAGGGGGTGGAAGGAGATGATTTTTAACCTTTCAACCCAAACCAGTCTGCCTCTATGAGGTACTGACATATCACATGTGATGGACCCCAGAGAGGCAAATTCCACTGGAGGCCTGGTCAAAGCCAGGAGAAAATGCTGGATTTGGGTTTCAGAGGGCCACAGAAAGATGTAGGTTAGAAGGGACCAGCAGAAGTCTTAACTCCAACCTCCTGCTTAAGGCAGGGCTCCAAAGGTCAGGTTGATCAGAGCATTTGGTGTCCACTCAGGTATGGGAACCCTCTGAGGATGGAGGTCCCACCACTGTGGATCTTGTCACAGCATTGTGCCACACAACCCTTGAAAGGGTTCTTTCATCACTGAAAGGTTGGTCGGGCCGTGGCACAGCTGCCCAGGGCAGTGGTGGAGTCACCATCGCTGGGGGTGTTCAAAAGACCTGTGGATGTGGCACTTGGGGACATGGGTTAGTGGTGACCATGGCAGTGCTGGGGAATGGTTGGAACTGATGATCTTGTGACCTGGGAGGGCTTTTCCAACATTAATGATTCTGTGAATCCCTGATTTTCCTGATGTGCCCCTGTGCCTGGTGTCTTGTGTCCTTTTGCCAGGCAGGGCTGTGTCTCCCTTCTCCACAACCCTTCTCTAGACAGGGGAAAACTGATGTTCAGTCTCCCCAAGTCCTCTTTTCTCCAGCCTGGTGGGTCTCTGCTGAGCTCCCAGCCCCAAAGGTCCTGGGTAAACCGTGTCCCAGGACAGGGACCGTGCCCTGAGGGCTTGCCCTGGGTGCCACACGCCTGCTGACCCTGCACTGGTCACTCAGAGTGGCTTAGGGAGTGACAGAGACCACTATGGGGACACTAGGACGGGATCACGGGGGCTGCACATCCCGACAGAGGCTTGAGGGGGGCTGGAGGAGGTGGTGGGCCATGGCCCAGGAGAAGCAGGGTGGGACTAGAGGCGCTTTTTGGGCATCTCCTGCCCGAACTGCAGTGGAACGGCTCCGACTGTCTGCTACCCTCTGCTGGTCAGCGAGCACGGCAGGGCCCGGCCGGGCAGCCGGACGTATCTGCTCACCTGTGCCCAGGTGTTGTCCAGCTCCCCCTCGAGGCAGCAGAGCCGCGCTGTGCCCAGCAGCTCCCACCCCTCGGGGGCTCTAGCCTGGGAAAGGGGCTGTGGCACCCGAACCTGCCCCCGAAGGGACAAACCAGAGGTTGGCCTGTGGCCAAGCACCCTGGAGCCGGGAGGCGACGGCACCACTTGAGGGGTCAGACTGGAGCCTCTGAGCCCCGTGGCCAGCGGGGATGTGCCAGGGGATGTCACCCTGCCACCGAGCTCTGCGGGGATGTCACCTCGGGGCAGGGCTGAGCCCGGCAGCCCTGTGACCTGCCCGGAGGGCCCTGTGTGGATGGGGTGAGCCGTGGGCAGCCCGTGCAGCAGAGCCCTTGGCTCGCCCACAGCCCGGCACGGCGAGTCCTGCTGGGTTTGCTGCAGGGCAGGAGCTGCCATGTGTCCCCCGGGCAGCCTGGCAGGATGAGACTCCTGTCTGGTGGGTCTGGGAATGGACAGCTGGGGAGACGGGAGTGGAGAAGGACGTTGTCAAAGCTCCTTCACACACAGGGCTGCGGGACCATCACCTTCCCTCGGTGGCTGGTGCCTGGAGAAGCAGTGACTGCAGTGAGCAGAGGAGCGGGGGTCTCGGGCAGGGGTTGGCAGCCCTTGGCTCTGCCCCGGGCTGTGAGGATGGAGCTGGAGCTGGAGCTGGAGCTGGATGGTGAGCCAGAACTGCCCACGGACATCCCAGCTTACCAGAGCAGCGACAGTCCCGAAACTGCTCCCCGCGAGCTCCCAGGGCGCGGCATCCCCGGAGCTGAGCGTTACCTGTGCGTGGGAAAGCAGCCTTGGTGGGGGAACCCACACAGCTGCTCTGCTCCTTCTGAAGCGCTGGGGTGCTCAGGGTGACCTCCGGGGCCGCCTGACGTCAGGAGCCCGGGTCTCCTGGGACACCCGGGATCTCTGCCAGCGTGGCGAGGTTGGCCCCAGGGAGCACGAACCAGTTCCTGGCTCCGCCAGCCGCCCTGCCCTCTTAATGAGGGATAATGAAGTGCATCTCATCAGCGCTGCAGACTTGCCCCCTGGCCACGGCGGCTGCCGGCAAAGCCCCCGGCAGGGACGGGAGTGATGGAGGGGCTGGGGCAGGAGGGACTCCAGCCGGGGGCTCTGCGGGGTTGGGGTCTGCGAGGGGTGCCTAGGCAGGGTGGGCCGGGAGGTGGGCGCTGGGACAGCGGCTGCGTGCCAGGGAGCCAGGGGCTGATCCAGCCCCCTGTCAGTGACCCCGGCACATTCCCGGGGGGATTTCTTCCCATTGCAGACCTCGCCTGGGTGAAGGACCCACATCTTCAGCATTTGCAGGGGCACATCCAGCTGCCCAGCCACCTGTGACCGTCACCCGCCCTGGCAGCCCACGGCCAGCACAAGTCCCCAGATGTGCCCCCCGGCAGCCGGGCCCGGCCCGGGGAACCCCTCGGTGCCTGGCGCTGGCACAGGAACAGACGGTGCTGCGGTGGCCGGGAACGAGACGGGCTGGAAAGGAGACGGTGTTCGGCTGCAGGGGAGGGAGGGTCAGGCAGGACCAGGCTGCGCTGCCCCGGCCCCGCTCCACGGCTCGTTCCCCCTGCACAGGTCACACGAGGCTGGGGGGATGCTGCTCCTCGCTGTGGGACAGCCTGGGGGCTTCAAATCTCCCTCCCAGGGGCTTTGAGGGATGGGAGCTCTGTGTGCTGAGGGGTGGCCCAGCACCCTTGGGTGAGTGGCTGGGGGTTGGGTGGCTGTCAGGGGTTGTCCCCATTGCTGTTGTCTGTTCTCTGCTTTTGTCTCCCCTCCCGGGCTGCACTCAGGGGTCCCCACAGCCCCCTGTCCCAGCTGGCACTGCACCCCAGAAGCCCTTGCCCTGGCAGCCCATTGTGCCTTCTTGGCTGCCATTGCAACCCCCAGCCCTCCAAACCCTCTGGCACTGCACTCTGTACCCCCTGCCTGGCTGGCATTTTACACAGAGCCCCCTGCCCAGTCGGCCCTGTGCCCCACAGTCCACTGTCCCCACCAGCACTGCACCCTATAGCCCCGTGCCCGTGGGGCTGCACCCCCAACAGCTGGTGCTGCACCCCCCAAGAGCTGCTCTTGCACCTCCAACATCTGTCCCTGCACCCCGGGCTGTTGTGCAGAAGTCCCCAAGCCCTGCCCTGGCACCACTGCCACGCAGCCCCATCCCACACCCTGCCTGTTCACACGAAGACCCTGAGGCAGCACCTGCCCTCGGGCACCCCAAAAGCTCCTCCCGGGTGAAGCCGGGCTGCGCCGGGCCTGGCCGGGCTTCGCCTGGGCGTGAAGGGAGCCTGAGCGCAGGAGGGGCCAGGCGAGGCGGCAGGAATGCGAGTGGGAGAGCGGCCGGGCAAGTAGCGACAGCTCCTGGGAGCGCGGATCCCACACGCAGCTCGGGCAGGGAGCAGAGCCCCGGCACGGGGCTGGCGGCCGGAATGGGGCACCCTATGGCTCAGTCCCTCTGAGAGCCGGGGCGGAAGGCGGCGAGTCCCCGGGGGCAGCACGGCCAGCGCGGGGTCCCGGCCCCGGGGAGCTCGGCTCCGGCTGGAATTCCCTGGCGGGGAATGCCCGGCTGGGCCGGCGCGAGGCGCTGAGTGAGGATCCCCGCGGGCCGAGGAGCCGCGATGACCCCCGAGAAGGTGCTGAGGGAGGGGGTGCTGGAGAAGCGGAGCGGGGGGCTGCTGCAGCTCTGGAAGAAGAAGCGGTGCCTGCTGACGGAGAAGGGGCTGCAGCTCTTCGAGCCCAAGGGCTCGCGGCGCAAGGAGCTGAGCTTCGCCCGCATGAAGGCCGTGGAGTGCGTGGAGTGGAAGGAGCGGCACATTTACTTCACGGTGGTGATGGACGACAGCCTCGAGATCGACTTCCGCTGCGCCCAGGAGGACCCGGGCTGGAACGCCGAGATCACCATGGGGCTCGTGCGCTTCAAGAACCAGCAGGCGATGCGGGAGGTGCGCGCCCGGCACAGCTGCCGAGCAGGTACCGGAGCCACCGCGGGTCAGAGAGCAGGACCCACCCCGGGATGAGGTCCCTGGCCGCAGGTTCCCATCCCTGAGTGGTTTGGGGAATCGCAAAGAGGGTCCCATGGAGCGGGGTGGGTCTGCAGGTTGATATTTCCATGTCTCCCTGCACTGGCTGGGACCCCACCATGGGTTTTGCCTCTCTGTATCCCTGGAGAGGGACTTTCTAACATCCTCCCTCTGTCTGGGGTGGCCTGAGGGATACGGGGCCCTTTGCCGTCCTGCACGTGGGACGGGGTGGGGATGGTGGCTGGCCCCACTCCCCAGTCCCCTCAGGATGCCCCATGTCCCAGCGCTGGCCGAGCGGGTGACAGGAGCCTTCTCTCCGCAGTGGTGCAGCTGGGCGCAGCTCCGGTGGGACAGCCCAGGGAATCACAGCTTCCCAGGAGTCGGATGGAGATGGCCCTCGGCTCGGCAGGTGCTGGGGAGAACGGGATCCCTGCGGGCAAGTGAGGCCACCGCTGTGCAGCCCGGGGACGAGGACGGTGGCCCCGGGGAGGCCGGTGCTGGCGCTGGCTCCCCCCGTGCCGGGGCAGGACAGAGGCACCGCAAGAGCTGGGCTGGCACAGCCACCTCCCCTTGGCACAACGGGGCAAAGGACACAGGCAGGGCCACCGCCTGGGGCTTCAGACAAGGCAGCAGGGGACATCCCTGCCTGCCCACCCACTCTTCATTCAGCCGACATGTGCAGGACCTTGGTGCGCTGGTGGGGCCCCCAGGCCTCTCCTGCAGGACAGGGGATGGATGAGGCTGTGCCCGAAGGATCCGTGCGACAGGGAGCTCTGCCTGTGTGACAGTGACACTGGGACAGATGGATGTGGCTGGGTCCCAATTTTAAAAAAGGGCTGAAGAGCTGCTGCTGCAGCAGAGGCCCCTCAGCAGGGCACTGAACCGATGACCTGGTGACACAGCCGTGCTGCTGGACATTGTCTCACCCTGGGATGCCCTTGGGCTCTTGGGGAATGCTGGGGACCCCAGTTCCCTGTACTAAAAGTGTCCCCAAACAGGACTTTCTGCTTCTTCCCCTGGTGTTGCTTTGATTTGTGGGATCCCACAGGGCACAGGAGAGCACAAATCCTGCACAGAGCTTTGCCAGTCATGACCCCTAAACCAGCATCCCCCAGTCAGGCTCCGAAGCCCCCCACTGGCACCCCGAGACTCCCTGGTCACCAATCCCGCTTCGCCCGTGTCCTCAGGGATTCCCACGGTGGTTTGTGTGCCGGTGACGCGGGAGCAGCGCTGTGGCTTTGCAGCAGGGAAGGGATGGCCCTGCCCCGACAGGCAGCGCAGACAGCAGCGCCTGGAGCCACCAGCGCGCTCCGCAAGCCGGAGCCTGAGCCCGGCCGGAGGCGCTGCGGATCCTCCCAGAGATTTCCCGGCTGCGTGGGAATCACGGAGCGCGGTGTCCTGATGCCTCGGACCGCGGCAGCTGGCCCCAGCCTGCGCCCCGCGGGGTCCCGTCCCCGTGCCAGGGCAGCGCCGGGTGGCTTTGGGGACGGTGTCGTGGCTGGAGCCTGCTCACCGTGCGAGGCCAGGCTAGTGCTGGCTCTGCTGAAACAGGCACTGGGGGAAGGTGTTCCACCCGGGGAAGCCTCCTTGGTCAGCCGGTCCTCAGAGCTGCATTTCCTGAGACCCCCCGGCTGGGAGTGGAGAGGAGTGGGGGGCCAGGCTGCGGGGTGCAGATGAAGCCAGACCCAAACCCTGCGCAGACAGAGCTCTGCACCATCCCGGTGCCATGACAGGGACATGAGGGGCTCCGGGGATGGGGGGACCCTCCACAGGACATGCTTCAGGTGTGGCACCCTGTGACGAGGTCCCCGCACACATTTCGGGAGAGAATGGGGTGGTCAGGAGGGTACTGGTGCTTACACAGCATTTACAGGGCAAGGATCATTGTCCTGGGGTTTCCCCTAAATCCCCAGCTCCCAGAGTCAGGGGATTCAGTGAGGCTCAATCAAAGCCCTGTGAGCATCCCAAGCCTGTGCCATGGTGGGTGCCAGGGTGGGGAGCACCCAGTGCAAGGGGTTCCCAAAGTCACCAGTTTTATCCAGTGTGACTCCTTTTTTCAGTTTTTCTGCTCTCTTGCTCCCTGTAAATAGATAATTTCTGTTTTCCAACCGCCAGCAAGGAACTGGCAGAGAAAATGATCAAGGCGGGGTGTGTAAGCACCAGCTGTGGCACATCCCTGGGCACTGGTGACGAGGCAGCAGAGAGGCCCCGGTACCCGAGAGCTGGGGAGAAATTCAGGCAGTCAATGGAGGGAGAACACAATAAGAGAACACAAATCCCATGTCAGCGTTTCAGGTCCAGGCCTGGGGAAGGTCAAGCTTTTCCATCCTCATCCCGAGCCCCTCATCCAGGGTCCCTGCCTGGACCCCATATTCCTCAGGGACTTTAGAGCTCCCCAAGCCTCCAGGTTTGGGATTTTCTTCTGAGCAGACACTCACACCTGCCTGGCCCACCCTCAGTGGGTGGATTCCCAGCCTGACCCTGGAGCAGGGGCTGGGGGTCAGAGCCGAGCCAGTGGCATGGGGGTGGGAGGTGTGGTGGCTTCATCTGCCCCTGGGAGGGCTGAATGTCTTGTGCAGAGGAGAAGTCACCCCGAGACCGAAAAACAAATAAACAGCCAAGAGACCCGGCCAGGGAGTGGAGTAGGGCCAGGGCCAGAGGCTGGAGCATCCCCCAGCACCAGGGGTGTGGTGCCAGCACACTCCCAGGCAGCCTGGAAAGCAGGAGAGGACCCATGGGAAGCATTTCTAATGCCCCTGGAGGTGGGGAAACTGAGGCACAACAGGGGGATGGGGGGTGGGTTTGTGGCCCCTCAGCCCCTCCAGCTCCAGTGGTGAGGAGGGGCTGGCCAGACCCACTCGGGACCCCCAGGGAGAGCCCCAGAGAGGAGAGAGGTGCCCCGGAGCACCCAGAGTTCAAAGGCAGGAGCCTGAAAATCTGGCTCTGCTGCTTCCAGCCTGCAGTGCCCCCGCTCCATCAGCCCTCCCCACACTTCTCTGAGGGTGCCCTGGTGCTGAGGCTGCTCTGGGGGGCTGCCCTGTGCCCCCCACCCTGGGCAGGGGCTCTGCCAGCACCCACAGGGACTGGCACTTTCCCTGCAGCATCACGAGGGTGCAGTGGGTGCAGGGGAGGGGAGTTTTTTCCACCTGATGACATCCCAGGTCTGGCTTTGGGATCAGTTTGGGCCTGGCTGGACACCCTGAGTGCCAGGGAGGGCAGTGGGGTCATAGTGCTGAGACAGGGAGGTGCAGACTGATGGTGCCCATGCTTTTGTGGGGTGGGACCATGTGTGGGGCCTCCTCCACGTCCAAGTGCCCTGTGGAGAGCCTGGCACTGCCCTGCTTCTCCTGGGATCATCCCTGAGCTTGTGGGTGGTTCCTCTTTGGATAAAAATGAAAAAAAAAAACCAAAAATCCCAGCTGTAGCAAGGAGTATTCTGCTTTTTGGCTTTAGGTCAACTGTCCAACTTCCTCCAGATGCTCCTAAAATGATTTCATTGTTGACCATCCTTAATTACTATTCCTAAATCACTGGATTTTGGTTTGGGACCCAACCCCTGCCCAGAGCTCAGGGGAGCAGAGGCCGGGATGTCCCCCCCACTGCTGTGGGCAGCTTGGCCATCTCCAATGAATCCTCTTGCATTGGCATGTAGGAAGAAATAACTGTCCTTGTACCACAGGTCTTGGGATGCTGAGGGGGTCCGGGCAGGGGTTACACATTAATTCCCCAACCAGGGTCTTGGGCTGGGTGTCCCAGGGGGTTGAGAACTGTGGCTGTGACATTCCCCAGCAGTGGAGCTGAGGCTGTGGGAGCCCACTGAAGGGCAGGGACTCATCAGGAAGAAACAAAACCAGGGCCCAGACATTGCTGGAGCTGCAGAGGGAACAACCAGCACATCCCAGCACCCGTCTGTCCCCCACCGTCCCCGAGCAGGACCCACGAGGCTGCTCTGGGGGTGGGGGTGGCCCAGCCCAGTCAAAAGTGGATACTGAGATGTGTCTCAGAGACAGATGGAAAAGTCTGCAAACACCCTGAAAATGCCCAAAAACTCTGTCAGGGTCCCTGCCTGGGCCAGAAATTTTTGATTATTTGGAATAGTCTTTTTTAAAATATAGAATATTTTGCCTTAGGCTGGAAACCAGCCTGGACTTTATGATACTCAAACTGTATCGTCGCTGCTGAGCCACGGCTGCCACTGGCACAGAACAGCCCAAATCCCCCTCCTGGTGAGAGGAGCCCACAGGATCAGCACTGGGAAGGTTTCATGTGTCACTGGCAAAGCCATTGAAAGCCTGAAGTCTTCAGCGGGTGGCTCGGCTCCATTTCACTTATGTCTTTCCACTATCCCACAGTAGGTAATTCCTCCCTGTTTATAAAACCTTTTCCATGTGCCAGTGGCACGAGGCAGGAGCCTGTGCTGTTCCTAAAGGGCCCCTTGGCTTTTGGGGAGCCCTCCTCAGCTTTGGCACCTTCTGCAGACATTTCAAGCCTTCCCAAAGTATTCAAGCAGAGAAAAACAAACTGTCCATGATATTTCTAGAAGTGGAAGGTGTTTCTTGCATTTTGGGATAATTGTCCTGCTTTGGCATCCAGCCCTGGAGCTGCCTCCACATGGATTTGCTCTCTGTAGCCAAGTGGGGAGGGTGAGTCCATGCCCATGGATGGAGGGGTTGGCGTGGGCACAGTCCTGAGCTGCACCAGGCCCACGGGGGTGTCCAGAGCTCAGGGTTCCCAGAACAGGGGGCTGTGGCTGCAGGAGCAGGGCATGGAGCAGCACATCCCAAAGGGATGAGAAGCCTCTGCCCTACCGGGCCGTGGGAAATGGGGGTGTCCTGGTGGGGCTGATGCAATGGGGTGAAGATCAGTGGGGCAGATGAACTGGGAGAGGTCTCAGCCCCGTGGGGCATATTTGGGGTCTGGCCTGGGGCTGTGCTGGTTCCCAGGCCGGGCTGTGATGATTATCCAAATTCTGGCCCCCTTTCCATCTTGGGGCATCCCTCAGGTGTGGTGGGACTTGTTCACAGATGCAGCGGGGTGAGGAATTTCCCCCCGGGGCTGCAGAAGGCATCAGCTCTTGGAGAAGCATCCTGGGTGCTTCCACTGCACTGTCACCAATGCACAGAGCAGGTGGGACAGGTTGGATTCCTCTGGCAGCTCAGGAGGGGTGAGAGCTGCCAGATCGTCTGCAGGAGAAACACCCACGTGGGACCATTCCTCAGGGCACGTCCCATGGCCCTTCACGACTTCATTGCCACTGGACCCTGCAGCCTTGCAGTCACCTGGCTTGGGGGGTGACCTCGCTGTCCCCTGATCTCTGAGCTGTCCCACAGAAGGAAAACCTTCTCCCACACCATGGTGAGTCTGTGGAGCATCGTCTGTCCCAGTCCAGTGACAAACCTGGTGCAGCTGGGGGTCTCCTGTCACCCCCCAGCACTGGGGGGTGGCGGGGGTGGGGGATGGATGTGAGGGTGAGTCCCAAAGGACACCAGAGGCTCAGCTGTCATTTCTAAGCGTGTCCTGGATGCTCTGGGAGCTGTTGTCTTTGTGAATTCCATCGGGGTTGATGGAACGAGGACGGTGCTTGAGAGAAGACGAGGATAGGATGGGTGGGAAGGTTCCAGAGGAGGGGAAGAGATCCCTCCAGCATTGCTTCAAGTGCATTTCTTCAGGGAGATTGGCTTCATGTGGGGCAGCTGAACTGCTCACAGGGGTCAGGTACCTTGCATTTGGAGTCCCAAGCCCTTGAGGAGCCAGGGACCATTGGGCAGCTCCGGCAGCCCCTGCTGTGGGTGTGGGGCTGATGCACCAACACCCTCCAGGGACTTGGAAGGTCCAGAGGGGGAAAATGCCCCATCCATCTAAACATGTGCCAGGGGATCCACTTGTAAGAGACTAACACAGGTGACCTGCAGATCACAGGGACATTCAGGGACAAGCAGCTGTCCCTGTGGACCTGGTCCTGGCTGGGTCTGACCTCCCCATACAGCTCTCTGGGAATTTTCTGCTGGCATCCATCCCCTTGGTGGCAGCCCATGGGGAACCCTTCCCTTCAACCAGTGGCTCCCAGTAACAGGGAAATATTTGATTTGTAGCAGCAGCAGCAGCACATGGACAAATCACAGAATCACGGAACAGTCTGAGTCGGAAGGGACCCACAAGGATCATTGAGTCCAACTCTTAAGTGAATGGGTGTCGTGGTTTGACGCTGGCCAAATGCCAGGCCCCCACGGAAGCCGTTCGCTCACCCTCTCTTGCTCTCAGCTGGGCAGAGGAGAGGGGAAAAAATTAACAAAGGGCTCATGAGTTGAGATGAGGACTGGGAGAAAACACTCTAAGGGCAAAACAGGTTCAAATTTAAAGGTATAAAGTACCTTTGTTAACCTATATTATTAACAGAGTCAGAGGAGGATAATGAGAAGTAAAATAAACCTTTAAAACACCTTTTTTCCCTCCAGCCCCTCCCTCCTTCCCACCGACAGCACAGGGAGACAGGGCACGGGGGTTTGGTCAGTTTGTCACTCGAGATCTTCTCCTGTTTGCTCAGGGAGAGGAGTCTTTCCTCTGCTATGCCGTGGGGTCCTTCCCACAGGAGACTGTTCTCCATGAACTTCTCCAGTGTGGCTCTCATCTCACGAGCAGCAGTCCTGCCAAACCTGCTGCAGCGTGAGTCCCTCCCACGGGCACACAGTCCTCCCAAAACTGCTGCGCCGTGGCTCTCTCTTCCACGGGGTGCAGTCTTTCATGGATAGGCTGCTGTAGTTTGGAAGCAGGGCCCTCTCTCCACCGGGTCTCCCACTGGATCACAGCCTCCTCCAGGCATCCACCCGCTCCGGTGTGAGCACTCCTCCCATGGACTGCGGGTGGATCTCTGCATCCCCCGTGGATCCATCCCCAGGGGCTCTGGGTGGATCTCTGCATCCCCCGTGGATCCCCAGGGGCTGTGGGTGGATCTCTGCATCCCCCGTGGATCCCCAGGGGCTGCGGGTGGATCTCTGCGTCCCCCGTGGATCCCCAGGGGCTGCGGGTGGATCTCTGCGTCCCCCGTGGATCCCCAGGGGCTGCAGGGGCACAGCTGCTTCCCCATGGTCTGCACCACGGCCTGCAGAGGAATCTCAGCTCCGGCACCTGGAGCACCTCCTGCCCCTCCTTCTCCACTGCCCTCGGTGTCTCCATGTTGTTTCCCTCACATGTTCTCACCTCCTCCTCTTCTCTGACTGGAAGAAAAACTGCTGCCTGTAGGTACCATTGCCAACAAGTTCCACCAATTCAAAGATTCCTGCAGAACTCCACAGCTCTGAGAGGTCGATCTCGTGCAGGTTTCGTGTTGGGGAGTCACTCGCCATGCTTCCGCTGCCAGCCAGGCACGGGCAGTGCCAGCTGCCGTGGCGCTGGTGCTACTGAACGCCTCTCTCCGTGCGGGGCACCGGGAAGGAGAAGCTGCCGCCGCCCCTGCCCTTCTGGCCGCGGCACCGCTGGCGAGGGGCGGCCAGGCGGGCAAGGCTCGCCCGGGCCGTGCCGAGATGGCAGCGGCCCCTCGCCACCCCTGGAAAAAACTGCCTGGGCACCGTTTTGATTTTCTTCTTAAATGTGTCATCACAGAGGTGTTACCAACCTCTCTAATCGGGCCAGCAGCACGTCCACCTCCAGAGCCATCGGAGATCGGCTCTGCCAGACATGGTGGAAGCTTCCAGCAGCTTCTCACAGAAGCCACTTCTGTGGCCTTCCCCTGCTACCAAAAACCCAGGCTGTGCCAAACCAACACAATGGGGATCAAGCCCATGACCTGGGTGTTATCAGCACCCAGCTCTGACCAACTGAGCCAATCCCAGATATATTTTTATTATTTTGCTCTGAATTTGCTCTCAGCACTGCTCTCCCCTGTAGATTTCCAGCCTGATCCTTCCCACCCCCAGCAGCTCAGAGTGGTGTCCAAGGCCCAGGTGGCACCTGACAAAACAACCCCTCACCTTGAGGCAGCTGCCTGTGCTTTGTGAGCCAGGGATGGGGATGGGGACTCGGAATGTCTCCTCTGTGCCAGCTGGGGAGGAGGGATGGGAGATCTTCGGTCCCCTGCCAGTCCCTCTGTGCAGCCCCCACGGCAGAGCCGGGGCTTTGAAACCCATGGGAAAACCCCACAACGAGGGGTCCCATTGCCCCATCCCTCTCCTGCCCCTTCCTCCTCCTCACTCCGGGTCCCAGTAGAGGATGAAACCTGAGACTGGAGCAAATGGCATCCGAAGCAGCCCCCGCCCCATCCCCGGAGCTGCGGGAATGCAGCGCCTTTGTCACGGGCTAATTTTGGCTCCTCTGTGCTCCGAAAACAATCCCAAGGCATCCGGGAGGAAAGATGCTGGAGGCCTGGCCCCGCGGGGGCTTTTCCTTATAAAGGTCTAACGGGGCTGGTTAAAGCCTCCTCCTCCTCCTCGGGGGTGAGAGCAGATCCCCTGCGCTGGCGTTTGCAGCCAGGGAAGGGTCCTTGCAGGAGTGCCGGGGGTGGGCTGGATGCAGGGGGGTTTCTCCCCTGCCCACTGGGACTTGCTTGGTGCAATTCACACGAGGATGGCACTGCCACTGTCACCGATCTCCCACCAGCGTGTGGGGATCCCCACAGCTCCCCTTGATGTCCAGGCAGGGGGAAGGAGCTGGGAGGGCTCTGCAGGATGGGGGCTGTCTGTGCTCTCCACCATGAGAGCTGCCTCACTCCTGCAGCTGCGTGTCCCTCCCGGCCATAAAAGCCCCAGGATTAACATGCCAGGCATTGTCCCTGCTGGGCCCCACGCTGGGAATTGTTTGCTCCTAAATTTGTCCCTAAAAATATCCCGGGGAACAGGTGCTGCCTGCCCTGCAGTCCTTGCCATGCAAAGGGACACTGGGCAAGGGGCTTTGTGGGGAGCGGCGGGGGCAGACGGCAGCTTTGTCACTGCTTTTCGGGAATTTCATGGGGAAAACCTCAGGGCCTGTGAGAGGCTGGGAGCTGCTTGAGCATCCCAAGCTGTAGTGCTGCGCTGGGTGAGTGGGGCTGGTCCTTCTCCTTAAAGAGGGGACTGCGCCCTCCTTGGTCCCAACCCCACCTGGCCTGAAGTGTCACCCCACATTTGCTGGTTTACACCATCACCCCTCAGCACTGTGGCCTGGCCTGGTGAGGTTCACTCTCCTGCTCTGGTGGCTCCGGTGGCTCCCAGGAGGCCCCTTGGCCAGCGCTGTCCTGTGTGTGCCCCATCGTGCAGGGGTCAGCACGGCAGCAGCTCCCAGGCTGTTCACACCCCCTCCCCTGCCTGTTCCAGCATCTCTGGAGCTCTGTCACACTGGACAGATGCAAGGCAGAGGTGCCAGGATGATCCGGCCCATCCCCACGGCATCACCATCACTGGTCAGTCTGAGCCTGTCTGTGTGTCCCCAACACCCCACGTGTGAGCAGGTGCTGTCCGAGCTGGGGGCCTTCCAGTGCCCAAAGGGGCTCCAAAAGAGCTGGAGAGGGACTTTGGACAAGGGCCTGGAGTGCCAGGACAAGGGGGAATGGCTTCCCACTGCCAGAGGGCAGGGATAGATGGGATAGTGGGGAGAAATTCTTCCCTGTGAGGGTGGGAGGCCCTGGCACAGGGTGCCCAGAGCAGCTGTGGCTGCCCCTGCATCCCTGGAAGTGTCCAAGGCCAGGCTGGACGGGGCTTGGAGCAGACTGGGGCCAGTGGAAGGTGTCCCTGCCCATGGCAGGGGGGTGGAACTGGATGGGCTTTAAGCTCCCTTCCCACCCAAACCACTCCAGGATGATTCCCATGCAAACAGCCCTGGAACTGTCCAAACCAAAGGGGGGTTGTGGGTGCCCTGGGACACGAGTGCAGTGGCACAGGGGTGACCTGTTTCCCTGTGTTCCAGATGGTGCCCCAGGTGTGAGCAGCAGTCCCAGCACTCCCGGGGCTTGCAGCAGATGCCTGCAGAGGAGGGGATTTGTGCTATTTTTACCAACCACTTGCAGGCAGGGCTGGGATTCAATACCCCCCTCAGCCACAGCCCCGTCAGAGTGCGGCTGTCCCGAGGCCAGGCGTCACCTCCCTCCTGCAAGCCAGGTAAGACACTGCCACTACCCCGTGTCCCCCTCCGGGTGTGCTGGTGGTGACATGGGCACGAGACGCCCAGCACTCGCACTTGACAGAGAGGAACCTCCAGCACGTGAATTTGCCTGAATTTCTCCCCCTCTCTGAGGTGGATCAGACATTTCCTCTGCTCTTGGAGAGAGGATTGGTGAGGCTGCAATGGGGACAAAGACTTTGGAGCTGATACTTGCCTGGTTTTTTCCAAAAAGTGGTCAACAGGACTGTTTGGGGAGCACTTGCCTGAGTGTTCCAGCCTGGCTCACTGGTGTAAGGTCCAGGGTGGGAGCAGAGTGTGGAGTAGCTGGGAGAGTGCTTGTGGTTTGTCTCCAGCCTCCTGGAATGGGGGAGGATGTCAGGATTGGCTGTGTTTGGGTTTATAGGATTATTTCTTTTAAGGATTTCCATGATCCAGTGGTTCAATAAGCTTTACAAGCTTTTCACAGCTGGGACAGTGCAAATAGTGCAGAATTAGCTTGTCCAGATCCTCTCATCCCCATCAGGGAGCGAAGTCTCTTCTGGATGTTCCAGATCCAGCTGGAGTCCAGAATTCCTGGCACTGAGGATTACTGGGGATGTCTCACTGGCACAGCTGAGTCCTTGCTGTGGTTTGGGAAGCCAGTTTAGGACTATTTGGCCCTAAAACTTGGCTGACCTTGGTGGAGGTCGTGAGCTCGGGGTATGGCGTGGATCCCACCCCAAGGAATGCCAGGCTCTGCTCCAGTGGGGGACAATGGAAACGCTGAGAGGCTGCGCCCAGCCCTCGCCAGCTCCAGGGAGGGAAAGGCTCCTCTGCCACCCCTGAAATAAACTGGGGGGCAGCAGCTGGGACCCAGCCTGCTCAAGGCACCAGTGCTGCCTGGTGTCCTCTGGGATGTTTGTCACAGCGCCAAAAACCTCCACAAAGGCAGGAAACAGGATCTGTCTGATGTGGTTTGAGGACAAAGAAATTCCTGTTCTTGGGATTTTTCCTTGTAAATCCAGGGATCTGGATTGGGAGGCTCTGGGGGAGATGATTCCTGCTGGGATTTTATGACATTTCCCCCCTCTGCCCCAAACTCCACTGATTCAGGACGTGTCTCTGGCTGAGCTGTGGGGGCACGGGGAGGGAACAGGGACAAGGGGACAGAGCCAGGAGGTGCCCTGAGATTTGCTTAGCACAGGCTCCATGCAAACCTGGGAGCAGCTGTTTGAGACCAACTTTTCATTTCCCCCAGCAGGAACCTTTGGGGTCTAAAGCAGTTTCCAAATTTTGGGGGATGAAAAAGTATCCAGGAAAAAAAATCCCAGCTTGTCCATTTCACTCCTAAGGAAAAGGACTAAACCCACGCCTGGAAAATGCTGTTTGAGGGGAAAAAAAATTAAAAAGGATTGGTATTTCCCCCCCATTTGTCTGCTGCTTGGGCTCGCAGGGTGCCCCGGCTTCTCAGCACAGGAGGGGTCAGAGCAGGGCCAGGGGAGCAGCGTGGGCTGGAGCAGCTGCCAGGGCTTGGGATCACCAGGCAAATGGCCAAAATAGGAAACCCTGAGTGTTTCACCTGGAATGTGGCTGCTGAAGGAACCTGCTCAGCTGTGGGCTCTGACTTAGAGAATCCCAGAATGGTTTGGGTTGGAAGGGAGCTTAAAGCCCATCCAGTCCCACCCCCTGCCCTGCGCAGGGACACCTTCCACTGGCCCCAGTCTGCTCCAAGCCCCGTCCAACCTGGCCTTGGACACTTCCAGGGATGCAGGGGCAGCCACAGCTTCTCTGGGCACCCTGTGCCAGGGCCTCCCCACCCTCGCAGGGAGGAATTTCTCCCCACTGTCCCATCTATCCCTGCCCTCTGGCTGTGGGAAACCATTCCCTGTGTCCTATGCCTCCATCCCTTGTCCAAAGTCCCTCTCCCACTCTTCTGGAGCCCCTTTAGGCCCTGGAAGGGGCTCTGAGGTCTCCCTGGATCCTTCTCTTCTCCAGACTGGACATACTCAGCCCTCTCAGCCTGGCTCCAGAGCAGAGGTGGTGTCCCTTGCTCCGGCACTCCCCGGATGGGTTTTGGCTCTCCCATCCCTGCCGTTGCCCACGGGAGCTGCAGGACAGGACTCCCTGAGCCGACACAGTGGGGGGACCCCCGAGGCACCCCCATTTCTCCTGAGATTTCCAGCCTCCATCCCTTGCCCCGAGCTGGGGCGGGCGACGCGGCCGGCGGGGGAACAGCTCGGAGCTTGGGAAAAGCCCGGAGGAGCCCGAGCCCTGCGGGGCCGGCTGGCGGCACGCCGGAGCTTGCCCGAAATGCAGTCAGGTGTTCCCGGAGCCGGCGGCTCGTCCCGTGTCTCCCAGCGGGAGGGAGGCTCGGAGCTGCTTCCCTCCGCCGACAGCACGGGGCAGCACCGCACCTCGGCATCGCTCCTCGCCGCCTTCTGCGTTCGTGCGCATTTGGGATTCGCACCTTTGTTTCAGCTTCTTTCCCTTTCTTTGGCAGGGCACAGCACACGCCGCGATGCCAGAGCCGTGAGTAGCTGGAGTCCCCTCGGACCCCACAAACCCTCGCCCGGCTGCTCTTGTCCCTTTGGGGAGGATCGGCTGGGAGACCCTGCCCTGCCCCAGACCTCTGTGCCATGCCCCTTGCAAAAACTGCCTTTAAATGCAAACTGTTCGTCCTTTCAGCGTCCCAAATCAAACCTTGGGGCTTTCCTACATCCCAAAATGTGGATCTGAGGGTGGGCAGCACCTCTGGATTTGCCGTGAGGCTCTCTGTAGCACATCGTACAAACACAACACATTCCCTGGCGAGCAGAGGAGGGAGAAACTCCCTGCAGAGCTTTCCTGGAGCAGTGACGTGGGGATGTCTCAGCCCTGCGAACCTGAGCAGGACCCAAGCATCCTGCCCCAGCTACAGGGGGAGTGGGGCAATGAGGGTGACCGAACTGCAGGGACTGAGCTGGCGTTGGCACGATGGGCACAGTGCCAGCTCACCTGTCACACCTGAGTGACATTTGGGCTTTCTTAGCTGTGGCCCTGAGCTCCCACTGCATTTCCAGAGGGCATCTTCACCTCAGACCTGGCTCACATGCTGGTGGCAGCTGTGAGATACAGAAATAAGGAACCAACTGCAACCACACGAGATGCTTTCCTTGCCTGTCCCCCCCTCCTTTTCACTCTCATTCCTTGATGCCTTGTTCTCTTCTCTTGTTTTTTCTGCTCCTCCCTGGCTGCTCATCTGCCTGCAGGGAGGTAAGTGCCTTTCGCTTTGGGCGAGATCTCGGTGCTGCTCTGCGTTTGCTGCGCGTTTGTTTTCAAAGGGTGTTTTCTTTGCCTCCCCTTTCCCCTAGAGAAAATCCAAGATCACAGCCTCACGCAAACTCTTGTTGAAGGTAAGTCCCGAGGGCTGGAAACTCCCTGGGGTTCGTCTTGCTGGGGGAAAGGAGCCAGGTTGGAGCGCGTGGTCGGTGGGACAGGGATGAGGAGCAGCACAAGGATGGGCTGTGGGGAGCAGCTCCCACCCCACCTCTCTCTTCTCACTCATGTGGGATTTGTGGTCCAAACAAACCTCCCCTTCACTGAGGTGGGGAGAGACCCCCACACCTTCAGCTCTGAAGCCTCAGCCCGTTTGTGCTCCAGCACAAGCCTGGGAGCTCCCTGGGCACTGGCTTGGGATAAACATTCCCTGCCCCAGCAGAGCGAAGGCAGAGCCAACGTCAGCACCCAGCGGGACCACGGCCCCACAGCCCCCGGTGCCACGGCCCCGCCTGCCCTCAGCGCCCCACACCAAAGCTGTGGGGAGGCTTTGATGTGTGTTTGGGGACAGCAGGGAGGGGGTTGGCACACAAGACTGTCCCATCCTACAGACGTTGTGCGAGTGGCTCGGGGGGAGCCAGGAGCCTGTTCAGTTCACGCTTCTGCCATTTCCTTGTGCTCACAGAGTTTGATGCTGGCCAAGGCCAAGGAGGAGTGGGATCAGGAGATTGTGGACAAGCAGGCAGAGAAGGAGAGGTACCTGTCTGAGCGGGTCACCCCACTGCACACCAGTGGGCTCTCCTTGAGCCAGCTCCAGGTATTCCCCAGGCCCGAGGGTGGAGGGAGCTCCTTGGGAGCATGGAGGGGCCTCGCTCAGGACTCTCCTGTTTCCTTGGCCCCCAGGACCTGTGCAGGGAGCTGCACGAGAAGGTGGAAATTGTGGACGAGGAGAGATACGACATTGAAGCGAAATGCAACCATAACACCCGGGAGGTAGGAGGGAGGATGGGCTGGTTCCTTCTGGAAAGTCCCTCCCAGTGGCAGCTCTGGCCTCAATGGGGATGTGTCATGGACCAGGCTGAGCTGGGATGTGGGACAGGAACCAGGGTTATCTCAGGGCTGGTGTTTGCTCTGCAAGGCACTGCTCAGAGCAAGGTTCATCCCTGCCCAAGGGAACTCAGACTGCCCTTGGGGTCCACAGAGAGGTTCCTCGCCCTCCTGGTCACCCCCGTGGGTCTGAGAGCTTCTCATGGTACAGCTGCCACCTGAGCAGGCTGGGCCCAGCCCATGGCCCAGCTCTGGGCCTGGGTGGGCAGAGCCTTAGTGGGGGTGGTCCTGCAGGAGAGGTGCAGACCCCTCTGGGGCTCGGTGCTGGCAGAGCCTCCTGCTTCCCACAGGGGCTCTTTGTGCAAGGCAGCCCAGCAGTGACCTCCCACTCCTCCTCCTCCCCTCCCCCTGCAGATTAAAGATCTGAAAATCAAAGTTCTTGATCTCCGAGGGAAGTTCAAGCGCCCTCCCCTGCGCCGGGTCCGCGTCTCGGCCGATGCCATGCTCAGGGCTCTGCTGGGCTCCAAGCACAAGGTGTCCATGGATCTCAGGGCCAACCTGAAGTCTGTCAAGAAGGAGGACACGGAGAAGGTGGGTGACTCCTCTGGAGGCTGGAGATGGACACACTTCCTAGGGGTGCCCTTGCCCTTCCCCAGGATGCCCTGTGCTCACTCCTTGTCAGCCTTGGAAAGAGCCTTGGGAGGCCATTCCCACTGTGGGATGTTGTGGGACCACGTAGGACCAGTTAGACTGGGCCAGGCAACTGGTGGATGGTAACATGAGATCTAGAGCTGTGTCTGTGGTGCTCTCCCCTCCCAGAGCATGTGGGGGTCTCTCACCTGGGCCCCCTTGGCACCACTGCTGAGCTGCACATGCAGAGTCTGATCTTTGATCTTGTAGGGAACCAGGAGAGCTCCTGTTGGGCACAATCACACCCAGAAAACTCCCAGGGAACTCCCAGACCCAGATTAGATAAGACAGAGCAGCCCAGCACTCGGCCTGAGATAAATGGCCCAGTTCCCACCAGCTTGGCAGAGCTGTGGGAGGGGAAAGTCTCAATGCCAGCGATGCCCAAACCTGCCCGGGGTGTGCAGGTGCCCCAGCACCAGGAGCTGTGCCTCATCCCCAGGGCCTCTCCCCAGAGGGGTTTCACCAGGGCTCCCAGCTCAGCAGATTGGATGAGAATCTCAATTTTCAGCTGTTTTTCCTTTGTCCCCCCATCGTGGCACAGCACTTTTCCAGCCCTTTGGACAGAAAACTGTGCTTACAGCCCTGGGCACCAGGCGGAGAATGGATCTGGGTTTGTTTTAGATGTCGTGAGATGGTGTTGGGGCATCTACGAATGCTGGCAGAGCAGACACCTGGGCAAGCTCCCAGAGCTGCTGTCACCTGCCCAGAGCTGGTGTCACCTCCCCTGTCTGCTCTGGAAGTGTCTGCCAGGCTCCCACTGTCACACCAACAATCCCAGTCCCCACCAAAGGCTCAGAGAAAGCGGAGATGGGGTTTATGTGGGCTGGGGGGGGCAATGCAGGACGTGTTTTTACTGACATTTGCCCCACTGTGCTGGTGTAAACCCAAAGTCCCACATAGTTTCTTCCTCCTAAAGAAATTTTTCTGGGATTATTGAGCCTTCTGGTGCATGAATGCAGCTTGGCCAGGCTTTGAGGAGGGGAGTATCCACATGGATCCAGATCTCCCTGTGGAGATCAGGTCGCTGTTTGCCACCCCCCCAGGCAGCTCCTTGTGCAGGAACACACGGCAGAGGGACAGGGACTTTGCGAGGGGGCAGCTGTGTCCCCCAGCTGAGGGCTCTGCGCAGGGGGAGGGAGGGACAGGGTAGGGCTGCCAGACCCTCATCCCCCGGCCCTGTCCCTCCTGCAGGAACGCCCCGTGGAAGTGGGTGACTGGCGCAAGAACGTGGAGGCCATGTCGGGCATGGAGGGGAGGAAGAAGATGTTCGACGCTGCCAAGTCCCCCACGGGGCAGTGAGAGGTAGGGCCGGGTCCTGTGGTCCTGCAGGTCCCTCAGCCTCCTGAGCTGTGCTTGGGGAGATGCAGAAATGCCCCCATTCCCTACAGAAAAAGGCAACCCATCCCCATGTCCCACCCCACACTCGGCTGGGGGTCTGTCCCACACCTCCCTGCCATGGGGTCCCTGCCAGCCCCTCTCCTCCTCTCCTGGGTGCTCCCCTCTGGATGTGCTGCCTGAGCCACCCTCACCCCGTGGCCGTCGCTGGCACCACTGTCAGGCTGCTGGCAGCAGCCAAAGCCGCCCCCTCTGCCCCTCTGCTGTTTCTTTCCCACAGGAGCACTGGGAAGAAGACCGTCCCCGTCCCTGCTGCCAACCTCCCCTCGCTGCTCCTCCGTCCCTTTGTGCCCTTCCCTGGATTCCCATTGAGCTGAAACACAAGGACAACGGTGTGGGAAGGAGACCTGAGCTTCTTCCTTCCAGCAGCGCCCTCAGCCCCGCTCCTGCACAGCGTCCCCCCCATCACCCACACAGGCCGTGCTGTTCCCAAGGGCCACTGGCCACCCCTCCCCTCCCAGCCCTGCAGAGACACCCCAGAGGCAGCTGCTGCTCCCCCCATGCCCCATGGCTCAGCCTGAGCTGTGTCACCCCGAGATGTCCCTGTGCAGACACACGGCTATTAAAGGACGTGTCCCGGGCCGAGGTCGCGTGGGCTCATCACTGGGGGAGCTCTGCCCAGGGCCAGGGCCAGGTCACCCTGCAGTGTCCCCATGCTGGCACTCAGACACCACACCCTGGGGTCAACACAGGCTCATGCCTTGCAGCCCCAGGCTGCTCCTCATGTCCCACCAGCTCTGCTGAGCCACCTGGCCCCGTTCAGGGCCACTCTTGCTGGGCCTCAGGGGTGCAGCAGCTTCCTAAGCACCAGGCTTGGGGAACAGAGCTGCCTGTTCTCCAAGCCCCACTTCTCCTCTGCTTTTGGAAGAGCCTTCAGAGCTCCAGCCTTCAACTCCCTCACTGGCTGCCCCATCACAGGCACTGGAGCTGTGGCAATTGGGGCAGCCCCATTTCAAGGCTTAATTCCAGAGATGAATCCATATTTCAGGCCAAACATCCCGTGCTGCCCCCCAGCCCAACCATCTCCTGTGTCACAGCCCCCTAGACTGCAGCTGGTCAGTGAAAGCAGCTGGGAATGGGTCAGCTCCTTCCAGAGCAGGGCTGGAGGGGTGAATTAGTGAGAACTCAAACCACACGGGGTCTCCTGGCTGGGGGCACTGCAGGAGATGCTCAGCCCACGCACACCGAGCGTTGCTCTTGGTAGGTGCAGCAGTGCCTTGTCTGTGTTCCCAGGGCATCCAGGGGAATTTTAGCATCCACAGACTCAAACCCACCCCACACCGGGGTGTGTTGCAGCACCCCCCATCCCTTTGGAGTGAGCCTGTAAAGTGCAGAAAATGCAATAAACTGGGAGCAAAGGGCAGCTCCCAGACAGGGCTGGAAGGAAATGGCATCAAAAAGTGTGCTGGCTCCGAGAGAGATCAACCTTCCCAGGAAAACACTGCATTCCCTAAAGAAAGGGATGGGCAAGGGTGGCCCCATGCAGATGGCTCCTGCAGGACTCCCCACAGCAGGCTCATGGCTGGCAGTGGGAGTGAGGGAGAGGCTTCGGGAGGTGGGTTTGGGTTTGGCTCCAAGACAGCTGAATTCCTCCGGCATCACGTGCCTTCCTTTGGCCAACTCAGGGATGCTGAGCCGAGCCACTCACTGTCCCTGGGCACAGAGGGTGAGGGAGGAGACTACTGGGGACACTTCTCTAGCCCGGCCACCAGCACTCGGGCTGCCACAGCTCCTTCATGGGGCATTCAAAACTCATATGCAAACTCTTCCCCAAATCAGGGATGGATCAGAGGAGGCTGCCACTGGAAAATGCACATTTGCTCCCTTGGCTCAGTCTTTGGGATGCTCAGTACTTGTCCTTCCACCTGATCCTCCATCCCCTCAGCATCCTCCTGCAGGACTGGAGCAGTTGCATGGCACACAGAGCCTTTCCCGCCCATTTTTTAATCTTTTCAAGCTTAATTTGGCCAAGCAGCTGCAGCCTAGCAGGGTGCCAGGACTCCTTTGTCCTCATTGCAGGCACCCCAGGACAGGCTCCAGGCAGGCCCAGCCCTGGGAAGTGTCTCCATCTTGGCCAGCACCGGTGACTCAGCTCCCAGAGGTGACCGGAACGACGGTGCGTGGTGACATCCCAGGATCTGCCGTGGCCCAGCCTGCCCCACCTGGAGGCAGAAGGTTTTGGGTAGCAGCTCACCCCTCCAAGCTCAGGGCCCAGGCGGGAGCGGTGCCGAGGCAGCATCCTGGGATCTCTCCGTGCATCCCCAGAGGGAACTCACACAGGTCCTGGCAGAGGAAGAAAGATGAGCAGGGAGAGTTAATAACCGTGACCTGACCGACTGGTAGAGCTGGAAAATGCAAGAGAGGTTTCATGGAAACAAAGCCTTCTTCAGGCCTGGAACAGAAGCAGAAAATGGCACAGCAGGGGCTGAGAACAGTTCTCTGAGCTTAGTACAATTATGCTAATTTGGTTATTAAAAAAGAGGGGTGGAGTTTGTGGGGTGGGGAGGGATGGAAGGGAGATGAAAGGCAATAGGGGTGCTGGGTGCTGTGCACCAGGCCTGGTCAATGCTGGGCACTCAGGCTGTCCCTGTCCCTACCCGTGTCCCTGTCCCAGCCTGCCCTCAGATCCTGCTCACCCAAAACTGCTGCAGAGCCAAACCTAGGGGCTCCCCAGGGTGACTCTGAAGCCTCAGCAAAGGCAGCCAGGTGTGCTCAGCAAGGTCCCAGGGTCTACATGCCCTTGTCATGGGCTACAGGTGGCTTTGTGGGGCCACCTTGTGTTTCAGATTGAGTGGGGAGAGAAAAACCCACGCCCAAAACTTTTCCCTCTGCAAGGTTCCCTACTTTTTCAAGGTATAATGCTCTCCAGTCACTGGGTCCCATTTTCATCCCTCTCTGGTGGAAAACCACACTGACTGCCATGGGAAAACAAAGTTTTATGGATTTCAGTTTTATTAGGAACACAGAAAAAGTGCAGGGGAAAAAAAGCTCTTTTAGTGGGACTGAATCTCCAGGGGGAAGATGCAACAGTCAGCTCTGAGCTCTCCTGGTCGGATCAGGGACTGGGATCCAAGCCTTCCTCTCCATCTCTGCTCTGGAGCTGCTCCTGTGGCCCTGGGCCAGCTGGGATCCCAGCTCTCCCCTTGGCAAAGGGAAAGGCCGAGCCTTTAATCCTGGGATGCACCTGGCTTGCCTCACCCCACAGCTCTGCAGTCCCAGGGTTCTTCCCCTCCCAGGTGACAACAGTCTCGGTTTCTGCTCACTGAATTAGAAAGGAACCCTCCAGTACATTTTTACTGAAAATTCAGCCCAGATGGGGGACTCACAAGGCTCTTCTCAGGGAGAGAGACCGCTGCTGGAGGAGTCCCTGGTGGCTCTCTCTAGAGGAGCTGGCACTGAGCCCTGTCTCCCTGAGCTGAGCAGAGCCCAGTCCCCACTGTCCTGCAGTTTGATCCACTGCAGCCTACACCTCTGAAAGAAAGCAAAGCAAAGCACTAGAACCTTAAAGTTACACAAATTTCAAATTAAATTGGACAGTAGAAAAAAAAATATCATCAAGACAGTATGGACTTCCGAAACCATCCCTCCTTGTTGGTTGTAACGTGGTCCCTTCCAAGTTACAGGGGCTGTGTGACCCCCTTGCTGACCAGTCACGCTCATAGACACCTGAACTGTGCCCAAATATTTCCCTGAATATTTGCAGCTCAGCTGGAGGCTGGAGCTGCAAAGGGAAGATGAGAGAGAGGTCAGTGGTGATGGGCAAACCCCTCCTTGGGGTGGGAGGGGGTGAAGTTTATTCCATGGCCTCTGCAGGTGACTGCAGCATCTTGCCCTGTGCAGGGCTGGCACAGGCTGCAGTCCCTGGGGTGAAGGTGAAACATCACCCCTGGGACCCCCGTGGGCTCTGGATGCAGGATCAGACCCCATGGTAGGGCCGTGTCACCCCCAGCTCGTCACGGCTGGTCCTGTGTGTCCCCTGTGGTAAAAACCAGGAAGGAATTTTCCCCTCCTGCAGCCTCCCAGGCTCAGGTGCTGCAGCTCTGGGGAGGAGCAGGGCTTGGGGTGAGCAGGGCATATCCCTCTTGTCCAGCTTCCCTTGCTGGGCCTGAGCCCTGTCCCTCACTGCTCACAGATTCCTCAGGAATCACAACCAGTTCAGGGGTGCCCAGGGAATGGGCACAAACTCAAACAAGAAATTCAACCTCAACATGAGGAAGAACTTCTTTCCTTGGAGGGTGCAGAGCCCAGGAACAGCTGCCCAGGGAGGGCCTGGCGTCTCCCTCTCGGGAGACATCCCAAACCCACCTGGATGTGTCCCTGTGCCCCCTGCTCCAGGTCTCCTGCCTGGGCAGGAGGTTGGACTGGCTGATCCCCAGAGGCCCCTTCCAGCCCCAACAACCCTGGGATTGTGTCACTCGCTGCGCTGGGAGGGTGCAGTTGTCACAGAGCTGCTGGCAGTGAGCCAGGCCTGTTCTGTCCATCACCTGAGAAGTTTGCACTGATGTCACTTTTGGGGGACGTCCCTTGTTTGCCATCGTTACACCTGGAGTATCACAGGGATGGCATCTGGAGGCCAATCTGCAGGGAATGGAATGGGAACCTGAAGGATCGTGAGGCACCATGGTGGAATTTCCGAAGCAAAATTTGTCTTTTTTTTAAAATAAAAAGCTAAATTCTAAAGGAAAAGAAGCCCTCTGGCAGCTGGAGCCAGGCAGTTCAGACAATGGATATTCCTTCCCTACAGAAAAGGCAGTGATCGGGCTTGGTTCAGTTTCTGAGCAAGCACCAATTCCAGACCCTTCCTGGCTTTCTCTCGCAGCAGAGCTCTCTCTGCACCATCACACACATCTCCCCAAAAGCTGAATACGTTTTAGGGGGAAGGAGAGCCCTGGAGCATTCCAGGGCCTGCAGAGCACCATCCCAGGGATGCAGGGAGACCTCCAGCTCCTCCCAGAGCTTTTCAATGCTGGTGGGACCTCTGGGAGCTGTGGCACCACTGCAGTGCTGGGATGGAGCCGAGCAAGAGTGAAAACCCCTTTTCCTGGCCATGGAGCCCCGTGTCCCAGCCCAGAGGGGAAGCCTGGGAAGAAAGTGCTGCTCCACCACGGCAGAGCAGCAGGGATGAGCCTCGGGAGACAGGGAGGAGCTGAGCCATGGCCGAGGGACCAGCCCAGCACAAAGGATGGAGGTGGAGGGTTCACGGCTGGGCCCCGGGAGAAGCTGATGAATGCCGTAATTACAGCACAGTTGTGGAAACTGGGAGCTCTCCACCACCCTGAAGCCAAAGAAACAGGCTCTGCACCCTGATGAGACACAGGACACTGTTCCCAAGGGAAAAACCAGCCCTGCTGAAACTGGTCCAGCTCCTTAGAGGGCATTAATGAGTTCTGCTGATCACACCAGGGGAAGCCCTGGGCTCCTCCTCGGGCAGGTGCAGCTCCCCTGGGCAGAGCAGGGGAGAAGGGTTTGGCCCTGGAGCTTCCCTACTCAAGGCTCTGCTCCCTTGACCATGAGCACAGAACCTTCCCCTTGGGGCTGTGGGTCTGGAACAGCAGATGGGACAGCCTGGAGCGGGGAGCGGGTCTGGAACAGCAGATGGGACAGTCTGGAGCAGGGAGCGGGTCTGGATAAACATCAGACTGGTTCTCTGGGCATTCCTTCCCCCACAGACTCATCTCTCAGCCTGATTTCATCACCCTCAGCTCTGGGGACCTGCAGCTTGGGCTGGGCTTTGGGGATGAGCTCAAGGTGGCCTAAATAACTTTGTTAAGGGAAATCCGGTCTGACAAAGTGACTGTTGTTTGCTGAAGGCATCAGTGAGCCTGTGGATAAGGGTGACCTGGGAGACAAGCATTTTCACATTTTCCTGGGTTTCCAGAAGCAAAGACCTTTAGGTCAAGCACAGCTAAGAGGGAAAGTCCAAGCAGGGCTAAATAATCAACCAGCAGAGAGGGAACAGTAGGGAGATAACAAACTGCTGATAATTCCTCTGATTTCGTCACAGCCGAGGGGGAAGACTGATGATGCAGACATTCAGAAGGATCTGGCAGCACTTGGAGTTTGGGGATAAAGTGGCAAAGGAGGTTTGGAGGGGTATAAAGTGACACACGGGAAAAATCCAGCATGACTTCATCTGTGAGATGAGGGGCTCTGGGTTGGCTTTGCCTCCTTGGGAGCAAAATCTTGGGATTATGGTGGGCATGAAAAGACACGAGGAACATCAGGGAAAACAGGAGCTCCATGGCAGCAAAGATCTCCAGCCATGAGAGATCGATGCTTTGTGCTGCCAAACAGCCCAGCAGGACCCATCCAAGTTAAAGGAGGAGATTTCCAGCAGTGGGGAATAGGCCTTGGGAACTTCTTGCTGCAGGGTATTTTCTCTACTGACCATTTTCCTGGGTTTGAGGGAAACGGGGGAAACCCATGGAGGAGAAACCCTCTGAAGGATCTTGAATTAAGTGGAAACTCCATTCAGCTCCAAAGGTTTCTGAGCTGCAAATAAAGCCCCGGGAAGGGGCGAGTGTCAGCCAGGCTCATCCTCTGCCTAATCCCCAGGCACTAAATGCCCGTCTAGAATTTCTTCAACTTAATAACAAGAGGAATCGCAGACTGGGAGGTTTTATATTCCTTTGCCGTGTAGATCCTAGCTGGGGGTGTTCTTTCACTGCCACGTTCAGTCTAATCCTTTGGAAAACCCTGCTAAGTCCTGCGCTCCGGCGCTATCCCTTGGCAATGAGTTTTGCAAGTGCCGTGCTTGCTGTGCATTAATCACAGAGCTTTTATTGCTCCAGAGGAGCTGCTGATGCTGGACTGCTATATATAGTCTGTCAGCAATTAACAGGATGCTTGCAAGGTTATTTAAGTAATTTTTTTCCCCTATGCCACAACTGGCTGAATTCTCTGTATATATGAAAACACTTGAAAGACGGGCGATTACTGCAAGAAGAAAGAAAAGCAGAGAGTGAGCCCTGCTTGGAGCGGGCGGCTCGTTTGACAGGGCTATCTCCTAGAAATGGGATTTTAATCAGGAACCTTTGATTAAAATCGTTGCTCAGGTCATGGCACACCCCTGTGGGCTGGAGGCGTGCAGGGCCAGCCCAGCCTCACAACCAGTTCCTCGGGCTGGTGCAGGGATGGATCTCGCTGGGAGCAGGGGTTGTACTCAAGGGGTCCCGGATGACATTTCCTGCAGGGAATAGTGCCTGGCTGCCCAAGCAGTGGGAGCACTGGGGTCCTGGCCATGCTGTGGGAAAATCCAGGCTGGGACCCGGCTCTGCTGTGCCTGAGCCCCCCATCCCCCCTAAGACAACCCCCATTCCCCCACTAAAGGCAGTGCCCCCCTGGCTTCACACCTGCCCTTGGCAGGAGAGGCTGCCCTGTGTTAAGGGTGGGGGTCTCGGGGCGAACCTAGAGGCTGGGATGGGTTTGATGGGCTGAGTCCATGCATGGGATGAGCCTGGGGACACAGCTCCTCTCTGGCACAGGGCTTCGGCACACAAAAATTGGATCCCCCCATGCTCCAGCCCCCTCCTCCGAGACTCTGTGAGTGCTCACTGCTGCAGCAAAGCTCATAAGAATGAGGAGACCTTGACAGCTCCATCCAAGACATCTAGAAAGGGCTGGAAGGAGCAGGGGACCCTCCCAAGCTCTTCGGAAAGGGCTGGACTGCGCCCAGCCGGAGGTGTTTTAATAACTGTTTTGGATCCCCGGGAGCCAACCTCCTCCCACTCAGCCCCGGGTAATTCACCTCCTCCGCCGGGCTGCGGGAGTTGTTGACTGCTGGATTGTGGCTGGTAGAACAGGTTCTCTGCAGGGAGTTGTCTCCGAAACCCTGGGAGACGTGGATGGCTCGAGCCGCGGGTCCCGGCTCGGAGCCTGGCAGCGAGGAGGGCTCTGGTTTTGCGTGGCACTGCTGGGCAGGGCGGCTCTCGCCCCGCGCCGCTGGCACACAAATCACAGCCCTGCCTGTGTCAGGTAGATAAGGAACCATGTGATGCAGCTGGTGGGGAGCGGGTGGCAGGCAGGGTAAAGGTGCACAGGGAAATAACCTTGCAGGGAGTTCCTCCCTCCCTTCTCGGGGAGCAGAGTCTCCGGGCAGCGCTGATTCCCACGGCACCTTGGCCTGGATGCCTGCTCGGGTTCTGGGGGCTCTCTGAAACTCCCGGGAAGCAGGAATGTCCTTTAGCAGAAGGAACTGGTCCGATCTCTCCAGGTAAGTGCTGTGGATTAATGCTTAACCCTTTCCAGCGGCGGCAGGGAGGGGTGAGGGTGGGCTGCTGGTGACCGAAGGGGCTTTTGGGGAGGATGGGAAGAGGGGGCAGCTGCCCTGGGGGTGTTGTTTGTTGTTTGCAGAGGTGAATGCCAGCCCCACGGAGAGCTCGGCGCTGCTGGAGTTTCTTGTGGCTAGGCGAGATCAGAGGCGTTTTTGTTTCTGCTGCCTGGGAAAGCTAAGTCCTGCACAGGAGAATTACCTGGATAAGCATTCTCGCCCCATGCTGGATACATTTTGGGTCTGTTTTGCCTTTCTTTGGGGTACAGACTGTCTGGGCTGTGCCTCCAGACTTGCTCTGGAGCTGGCTGGGGGCGTTTCCACTCCCCCCATGCCCATGCAGCCCCTGGGTGCGTGTCCTGCTCTGCCCTGCGGAGACCGCAGCCCATCCTGTGCTGAGCAAGCCCTGATTCAGCGGCTGAGCAATCCCTGAGCAATCCCTGCAGCACCGCCAGCTCCCTCGGCCTTCCCAAAGAGTGATCCCGAGTAGGGGAGGCTCCTGGGCATCCTGGGGTGGGTCAGGGGCTTGCAAGAGCCTAGAGCAGGGATCAGCCCTGACACACTGCAGACCCCAGGGCAGCTCTGGCTGTGTGGGAGCAGTGATGGAAACTCAAACGCAGCCACGCTGTCCCACAAATCAGAGCAGGAATCCTGGTCTAAGTGGATATGATGGTTCCGAGACTTAATTGCAAACCTCAGTACTGGGTGGAAGAAAGGGGAGTTCATAGAATCCCAGAAGGGTTTGGGTGGGAAGGACCTTAAAGCTCATCCTGTTCCACCCCTGCCATGGGCAGGGACACCTTCCACTGGCCCAGGCTGCTCCAAGCCCCGTCCAGCCTGGCCTTGGACACTCCCAGGGATCCAGGGGCAGCCACAGCTGCTCTGGGCACCCTGTGCCAGGGCCCCACCACCCTCGTTGTGAAAAACTTTCTTTATTTTAATTGAGACCCCACTGCTTGGAGGGCACCAGCTCTCAGCTGCCTCTGCCATGGATGGGACAGATCCAGAGGCCATTTCAGCCCCATCCAGATCCATCTCCTCTGAGCCACGGACCTACACCAACACCAGCCAAGCTGGGTCCTGCACCCCGTGTGCTTCACAACCCCTGAAGGCAGTTCCTGAACTGTCCTGAGATGAGGCAGCACTGAAACAGCAGAAATGTCAGAAATCTCTGCACTAATCATCGACAGGGCAGGAGAGGACAAGGCAGGGACACTCGCCAAAGTTTTTTACTCATTTCTTTGAGTTAAAAAAGGTAAGACAGCAAAAAATAAATCCCTCTTTGAAAACAGAAGGGAAAGATTGGCAGAGCAAATCCATAGCCTGATGGGTGGATCGCTTAATTACAAATAACGAGGAGCTGCCTGTGGACAGTGCCAGGTTCTGTGCTGCCTCAGAAGGAGCCACGGTAATTCAAGGCAGGAAAATCCCATTTTCACTTCGAAGGAGCCTGTGCGTGTAAAAACAAGGAAGTACCTGCTCGTCATAAGGATTTAGCCCGGCATTAGTGCTCTGTGCTGTCACTGCTTGAGGGACAGGAGCGCGGAGGCACCGGCGTGTGTGTGTCCCCCCAGCCACCAGGGAAGCGGCCGGCTGGGACTGTGCGTGCAGGGATCGCCGCCCCGGTGCCGTGCGAGCACGGCCGTGCTGCCTCCCGGCCCTCCCGGCCCGCCGGGCCGCGCACACAGCACGGAGCGGGGCTGTCCCCACCCGGGGGTGCTCCGTGGGCACATCCCAGCCTTCGCCAGCCCCGTCTCTCCCGGTACCAAGCGTAGCATCGGAGACCGCCTGGAGCCCCCCAGCAGCGGGTCCAGTTGCTGTTGGGGCTGTTCGGCCGTGGGGTCAGCGGGAGAGAAGGGCAGCGCAGCCCGGCACTGCCCTGTCCCCAGCCTGGCACTGCCCTGTCCCCAGCCCGGCACTGCCGTGTCCCCAGCCTGGCACTGCCCTGTCCTGTCCCCAGCCCGGCACTGCCCTGTCCCCAGCCCGGCACTGCCCTGTCCCCAGCCTGGCACTGCCCTGTCCTGTCCCCAGCCTGAGCTCTCAGCCGGCTCCTGTCCCCCCTTCGCTCCCGTCGCGCTCCGCTGGCCCCGCCGCGCTCCCGCCTGCCCCGAGCAGGAAGAACAGAAGCCGCAACCACTCGCGGGGGGTAAAGCGGATTAATTTATGACCGGCTGTGGTTACTCAGTAACTCGGAACCAGCCGCGAGTCCTCGCGGCCGCGCTCGCCGTAACGCGGCCCTACCCCTGACTTTCAGCAAAAGTCAAATTCACGGCAGAGCCTGAGCCCGGGTGACGCTGGACGGAGCTGGGATGAGGTGCTGGGATGGACCCTGCACAGGGAGGCCCTGTTGGGGTGCCGGGAGCTCCATGGGGTTCCCTGCAGTGTTTGTGGCTGATTGAGGGCTCGTGTTGGGGGAGAGGAACCCGGCTCTGAAAAGCTCCTTCCAGCCGATAAAAATATTTTCCAAGACAGTTCATGCACCGGCACAGAGGGTGGGCAGGTTTGGCACAGAGAAAGGATGGCAGAGCTGGTGTTTTCCAGACAACTTTTTATTCCAAGTGGCGTTTTATAAAAAAAAAAAACCAAAAAAACACAAAAAACAAACAAACCCCCCCCCCCCACCGACCACATTTGGCTTGTGCAAAATAAAATGCTTAAAAATTATTCCAAACCTTGTCTTTTTGGCTCAGTCTGTGATTATAAACAATTCCCAGTCCAGGCACACGCAAGGAGGAAGAGGAGCCCTGCCAGCCCCGTCCCCAGGCAGAGCCTCTCAGCAGTTGCCTCCAGCCTCTGATACTTTTGCATCTGAGGCTTTTTGCTCTATAAAAATTAAATTGCCATCACCACAACTTGGTTTTGGGCTAAAACCTTGTGCCGTAGTGGTTATCCTTCCAGTTTGTGTGGCTGAGGTCTGTGTGGTAGCTCAAGGGTCCTGGTCTGGCCGAGTTACAGGTTCGATATCCTTCCCCTGGAAGGTTTGCTTAATATAGGGATTCCTTTGAAATGAGTGCTCCCTCCAGCAGGAGAAAATAGGAGTTGGGAAGTCGAGTGCTTGCTTTGGGAAGGGCCTGCACCAGCTGGGCGGAGTGAGAGCACTTTGGGACGCTTGGCTCCTGCCGGCATCGCTCTCCTCCAGTGAGGTGACTTCTGTCGGCCCCTTGGCCTTGCCCAGGGTGTTGCAATTCCTTTCTTGTCTGGCACCAGGGCTTCAGGGTTGCCATGCAGGACACAGCCTCCCCACGTCCTTGTGTTTTCTCCCAAACAGCCTGGCCAGGCAGAGGACCCTGGAGGATGAGGAAGAGCAGCAAAGAGAGCGCCGGCGAAGGCACCGGAACCTGCTGTCGTCCACATCCACGGATGAGGAACCTGCCAGCCCTGTCAAAGACACCAGCCCAGCTTCCAGCAGGTCTGTGGGGTCCTGCTGGCATTGGCCTCGCTCCTGACACTGAGCCCTGGCAGCTGCTGCTGCGGTGGGTGGGAATCGCTCCTGGCTGTGGGAAGAGCTGAGCTCCAACAGCCCCTGGGAGGAGGGATGGGCTCCCCAGGAGCACAAGGGGGGATGGCCTGGGGGGGCTCTCCATGGCACAGGAGCAGGAGTACTGGGCGAGGGCTGGTGCCAGGGCAGAGCTCAGGTGGGTGCTGGCCATGCCCAGGTGGGATCTGCAGCAGGTAAGGGGTGCCCAGCTCTGCAGGGCAGGAGAGCAGAGCAGGCAGAGCCTGGCTGGCTGTGCTGCCCCTCTGAACCTCACAGTGACGCTGTGGGACCTTGGCTGACGTGGGGATGTGACCCAAGGGCTTTCCAGTGGTGCTTCCAAAGTCCTTGGCTGCAGAGAGCTGGGATTTGGAGGTGCTCTGGGACCAGGCTGCCCTTACACAACCTGACCCACTCTCTAAATTGATCCTGGAAGTGTCCAGTATTTAGGTGGTTTGTGTCCATGGTGAGACTCCCACCCCAGAGGTGTTTCTGTGTTTCAGACAGGATGGAGTTAGGATGCTTGGGTTCGGTATGGGGTGGATGGGGGCTGGACATGACTAAAATGAACCAGGTGGGAAGGATGAGTCCCTGTTCCCTGGTGCTGACACAGGCTGGCCATGTGGTGATTGCAATTCGGGGGGGGGCAAATGTTATCCCACCTCCTTCCCAATCCTGGGAGTGTGCAGACACAGCCTGCCCCTTCCCAGACCTTGTGCCTGTTTGCCTGAGGGAAGGAGGGGAAACAGCTTTTCACAGGTTGTGTTGGGACTGTGGGTGGACCTGCCAGAGCAGATTGACTTCCAACCGACACTTCCCACTTAAAGATGGTGGGATTTTTCCTAGTCCAGTGAAGAGTCACAGCCACACTTCTTATCCAGCAGCAGACCCAGCACACTGCCCTGAGCCTGGCACAGGACTTGGTGGATGCTGGTGTCCTGGGATGAGGCTGCAGAAATGCTTCATCTCTATGACAAAAAGGAAAAAAAAAATACTTTTAATCCAAACTTTTTCTCAGGCAGCCAAGCCGGGGTGATGGGGATGAGTGTGGCTGCGAGCCCTGGTCTGCAGGGAGGACTCCAGAGTGTTGGTGGGATTTTTATGTGCCTCCCGAGAGCCTTTTGCCTCACTTGCAGCATGAAATCTGCCCCTCTAGCCCCAGATGCTGAGGTTGTCATCCCATGTTGTCCCTGTCCCTAGACCTCCATCCCTGGTGAAGCCGCAGTCTCTGGAGGATGGGGAGGAGCAAAAGCTCCCGGAGGTGCTGAAGACACAAGAAGGGAGAAGGACGAGGTGCCTCCCGCCCGCGTCTGAAAAGCTGAAGCAGGAGAAGGAGCAGAAGGAGCCAGGGGTGGCAGAAAGCCGCCTGGAGGCAGGGCCACAGCCCCGCGGGAGACAGGAGAGCAGCCGGGCTGCAGAGCGGGGTCAGGAGGCAGCCAAGGGCAGAGAGGACCCGCCAGGAGACAAGAACCCGGAGCCAGCCTCCGAGAGGAAGGCGGTGGTGAGGGCGCGGTTCCAGGACAAAGACCAAGGAGCGTGGACTCCTCGCGGGGAGCAGAGGAAGGAGGCGAAGGATCCGCCAGAGGTGGGGAGCTGCCGGCTCCGGGAGGTGAAGATCCTCACCAGGGTGGGAAACCGCAGCACAGAGGAGAAAACCTCGGTGGTGACCTCATCTCCAGAGCAGCAGGTGAGCAGGAATGGATGGGGCACCAGGCTGCGGGGGGAAAGGTCTTGGGTGCTGGGAGGACCAGAGAGAGAGGGACAGCCCAAAAGTACCAGGAAGGAAATGGGACCGGAAAGATTTTGGGGAAGGTTTTTCTGAGAGCTGCAAACCACAAGGTGGTGGGCAGGGTCCCACAACCTCCTTCCCCTCCCTGGCCTGTGCTGTCCTGATCACCTTCTCCAGCAAGCCAGGACTCTGTATGTCCAACTGAGACAGGAAAGGTTTGGAGGATTTTGATCTCAAACTCCCACCTCAAACCCAGTTCCCACCCTGACTGCTCAGCTCCTGCACCTCAGTTCTCTCTGCAGGCTCTGCAGGGATGCATTTGATATCTCCTTTTTCCTCAGCAGCCATCCAGGAACCCCTCAAAGCAGGTAATCCAGCTGTCCCCCTCCCGAGATGAACCTGCAGAAAAGCCAGACTCTTCTCCAACTCGCGTCACCTTCAGCAGCTCCATCCGGCGGACCAGCCCAAGAACCGTCTCCTTTCGGGTAAGAGCTAAAGCAGTGGGAAAAGAATTCCGTTGAGGCGGTGGAGGATGGGGGGAAGGAAGGATTGCTTTGGCCTCTAGATTATGTGGGCAGAGCCTGTTCCCAGAAGTGTGTTCAAAATTTACTCTTGGTCTGGGCACTGCAGTTCTGCTTCCCTCTTCCCCCCGTTTTCTGTCTCCATGTCTGACCGAAGGTGTGTGAGGATGAACGTGTCCAGTTCATACACCTTGTGCTGGGCAGAAAACTCATGGGAAGTGATGAGAAAACAGGGAGCTCATTGTCCTCAGAATTTCCAGAGCCACGGGAATTACCATCCACCTTCCAGCCTTTCCAGTCTTATCTGAAAGCACAGGATAAAAATAACATCCATCCACCCTCTCATCCCATGTTACAGTCTGAGAATATATTCCATTTCAAAACAGATCTCCTGAATAAAGTGATTAGAGAGGTTGGGAAAACCAAGAACTGTCGAGATCCTCCCTGCTGTGAGTCAGGGCTGACTGGCTACGCTTGATTGACTTCCATGAGGCTTTATTGGGAATAAAACTGTTATCACTGTGAAGTGTCTTTAGTCTGGGGAGCTTTGAGATATGAGATAAACTCTGGTGTGGGTGCAAATGGAGCTTTCCTGGGGGAGATCAGTGAGATAGTGTCTCCCATGCTTATCTTGGATAACCAAAGTTCACTGCAGGATCTCCTCCTCTTGTGTCTTCCAGATCATCTCCAGGAAGCAGAAAGAAGAGAGCCAAAGCCCTCTCACAAGGAGGTCAGCACCTCTCGTCATGTTGTTTTGGTCCTGCTGGGCAGGAATTGCCATCCTTTGTTTTCCAAGGGAGGAGGAGGTGATGGGGCCTGACAGGCCTGGCACAGATCTGCACAGATCTGCTGGACATTGGTCCCCGGGGTGCTGGGCTGGGCAGGCAGCGATGCTTGGCAGGGGACGGGACAATGTCCAACATGCAGCTTGCATCCGAATGAGATCCTGGAATCACAGAACGGTTTGGGTTCCAAGGGACCCTAAAGATTTTGTTCTAATCCCTGCCATGGGCAGGAACATCCTCCGCTCTCCCAGGTTGCTCCAATATCCCCCAGCAAGCCCCCACTGTCTCCTGAGTCGTGTAGTTCCGTGTTGGTGCTTGTGTCTGCACAGGTGCAGCACCGTGACAGGGTTCCATCCATGGGGACATCAAAACAGGTCCATGAGCAACCTGAGCTGGCTTTGGTGACCAGATCAAGGGATCCTCCACACCTCCCTGGGCCAGTGCATGCTGTAGGCAGGGCCACACTGACATTGGGGGCGATGCAGTTCAGAGCTGGCAGAGCTGAAACCAGGGCAGGCTGAGGAGTGCCGAGATATTTTAGTGTTCACTGCGGCCCTGGAAAGGTGGTGACACCCAGAGATCTTGGTCCCCAGCAGAGAATGAACTGCTTGGTTCACCAGGCAGGTAATGCAGGAGTGCCTGGGTGGGACGGGGCCTTCTCCTGCCAAGTGCAGCCCCCCAGGACCATGGGCTGAGTCCCAGGAGATCCTGAGGGGGCTGGGTTCAACTCTTCCCTCTCTTTGACCAGTGCAAGTCTGAGGATCCCAGGCAGCAACAGCACCATTGGGGAGAAGCTGGAAAAGTACAACTCGGCTGTGCAGGTACCAAAGGCCCTTGGCAGAGCCAGGCTGGGGTGGGAGGGATGTGTGGAGAGATGGAGAGGGGTGGCCTGGAGCTGAGTGGGGAGAGGAGGGACTGAGCTGCACCAAATACCAGAGCTGATGGGGATGGAGGAGATGGTGCCAGGCAGGAAAAGGGATTGGCCTCGGGGTTTTAGGAGCAGGGACCCTTGGAGGGGGTCTGGGGATGCTGCGTGGTCCATTGAAGCAGTGCACAAGGCTGTGAGCTGGTGATGGGCAGAGGGGGAGCAGACCCCAAGGGGCTCAGGGTGTGACCCAGAAGCTGGACTTTGCTTTTCATCCCTCGGGGTGCAGCACAGTCTTGCTGACGCCCCTCTCTCTCCCAGCGCTCAGAGGGGGTGAAATCCTCCGTGCCGGTCCAGAAGAGTCGCCTGCTCTCCTCGGAGGGGGTGGCGAGCAAGCGCAACTTCTTCGAGGGAAGCGCTCCCAGCAAGGCGGAGCCAGCGGCTCTCAGGAAGGTGAGGCAAGAGCTGCGCTGGGCGAGGGCCTCCCAGCGGGTCCTGGGCTGGGGCAGGCACCGGCTTTGGGGCAAACCTTCCCCCTTTGGATACCAGGCTCAGCCTGGCAGGCTGCTGCAGGGATTGGTGGGAGCTGGGTGCCAGGGCTGGGTTTGGGCACAGGAACTGCCCTGGCACTGTGTGGGTTCCTGCCGAGCGCTGGAATTTGAGGAGCTGGGATGGAGCCAACGTGTGGGCTGGGCTCTGCCTGTTGCAGCTCCGCTCAGTCTCCCCGTGCCCTGGGGACTGGGCCGGGTTACATTCGTGCAGGGGGAGAGCTACTGCTGTAACCCCGGTGTCCCTCTCTGTGTCACAGGACAACCTGAAGATCCCAGGATCGGTGACATCCCGCATTAATCTGTGGATCAGCCGAGCTCAGGAGCCTGCCAAGGAGGAAAACGGCAAGGTACCAGCTTGTGACAACCTCAAGCGAGAGCCCTGAGATCAGGCAGTCTCACAGGACATGGTGCTGCACCTGGGGGTGGGGTTGAAGGATGGATGAACCCTTGGCTGAACCTATTAAAGCATTTGAGAGCTGTTTAGCCAGGTTTGGAGGTCTCAGAGCTGCAGGGCCACCATGATGAGATATCAGGGCTCTACTTGTTGCTGTGTCCTGACTGTGAGCCCAAAATTCCTAAGACAGCTGATTCAGGCCTTGGTGGGGTGAGGAGGGAGCAGGAATGAGCTGGGTGCATGTCCCAGGACACACAGGGGTGCCTGACCCTGCCACCCCATCATGATCCCATCTCTGCCATCCCATCTCCTCTGGATGAGCAGCTCTGCCTGGAGACCAGTGGGAGAGGAGCTGTGTGCTCGGTCCTTCAGGTCTGAGGGGCTTGGAGACCTGTGTGTGCTTGGAGAGGTCCTGGTGCATGAGGGGTCTGGGGTCACCTGCACCCCTACGTGAAACCAACCCCCAGAAATAGGGGGTCTTGTGGCTGTGGGTGCAAAGGGGCCAGCTAAGGGGACTCAGAGGTCGTCACTTGGCCATGGTGGCTACTCCCTGGACGTGTGCAGGAAAGGGACAGGAGAGCCTTTGGCCCCAGGGTGGTTTGGTATTCTTGGAAAGGAGGGACTCAGCAGGTCCTGGGCAGGTCTCACTGCTCACAGCAGGGAGGGCTTTGGCCACTGCTCGTGGCAGAGCCTCCTGCAGCCACGTGGGCCAGGAGGCACAGCTCCAGCCCAGCCCTGCAGCCAGGGAAGGTGATTCCAGGCTGGGCTGGGAGATCAACACTGCCCAGACCAGCTGTGCCAGCAAAGGGTTTGCTCTTGGGGTCACTCCTGGGGAAAGCCTGCAGCTCCTCGATCAGTTTTCCTTTAATAGCACCTGCTCCACTGCTGTGGCTGGAGCCGCGCTTGGCTTTGAGGGTTTCCCAGGTGCAGGATCCCAAAGCTGGCTGGTTTTACCTGGACAATGTGTGCTTCAAGGTTTGGATAAAGTCAGACCAAGACAACGCTGCACACGATGCATGGGGGAAACCTTCTCCTGTCACTGCTGACTCTCCTGTTTGCAGGAAATCCAGAGAATCAACAGCCTGGCAAAGCGAGACGTCTGGATAAAACAGCCTGGAGACACCTCTGGAGACACCAAGGTAGCTATGGAGCTGCTCTGAAACCTGGTGCATCCTCTGAGGCAGGGGCAGAGCCAGGATATGGGGGGACAGGGGACTTGGGGGTCATTAGGACCCCATGACTTGGAGGAGTCAGCAGGAGGGGACAACTGAAGACATCTGTAAGGGAGAGAAGGACTCTGGTCAGGGAGGAGAAGGGAAGTGGCCTGTGATGGGATTTAGGGGATGCCTGCCTGCCCCATGCCCTGCTGAGGACAGCCACGGTCCTAGTTAAAGCAGCTGCCTCTGGGGGGTTTGCAGCCTCAGGCACAGCCTCAGTGGTTCCCACTTTCTTTTCCAGTTGCAATAATACCAGCTGTGCTATCAGACCATCTGGGAAAAACTGGTTTGCTCCAAAGATCAAAGCCCAGCCCTACCCAACCGTCCAGCAGCCACTGCCACGAGTCTTCTGTGCCACGTGTGGGTGCAATCCAGGTCACGGGGTCCTCTGCTTGTGGGATGGGAAGGAAGAAGCCTGGAAGAGTCTCCCCGTGCCCCCAGTCCCCACTCACTGCCTGTCTGGGGGTGTCCAGGCCTGCAGGCTCCCTGCAGGTGCTGAAGGCAAACTCCTGCCTTGTTTGCCCACCATATTTTGCTGTTCTGTTTCTGATCTCTGCCTGTGCCCTGGAACTGCCCTGGCAAAGGGGATCCCCACACGGCTCCCTGGCAGCTGGAAGATGTCAGTGGGGTGAGAACCTGCCTGGCCAAGGGAGTTCTGGCTGCACATCCATGGACCACGTCCGTCCCTGCTGCCTGGGGCAGGTGGGGCAGGCAGGTGTCACCCCCCTGCCAGGCTGTCACTGCCAGAGTGCCCTAACCGAAGGCCAATGTTCATGAAGTCACACAAGTGCTCGGAGGTGTCTCATGGAAGAAGGGGGGACTTGGACCTGGTGTTTCCCTCCACATGCAGCTGAACCAGAGACTTGTCTTTGTCCCTGCCATCCCCTGCCCCTGCAAGCAGTGACCCTTCACTCAGTGATCCAGGGAGGGTGGGCTGGTCCTGGCCATGGGCCCCATTTCCCCATGGGCCCCATTTCCTTCTTGCCTTTCCTCCTGAGCCCTTTGCTGTGCAGCCCCTGATCCTGCGTTCCTTGGGCTGCTGAGCCCACCCAGCAGGGATGGGGGATGCTCTCTCGAGGCCTTCAGGGTGGCTTTAGGGTGCCATGGGCAAAGGGCTCAAATCCTCCTGTTGGGGCCATTCTTTGGGTTTGGGTTTGGGTTGTGCCTTGAGCAACCACTGCAGTGACAAATCCGGTGTGGGAATCTGCTGCTGCCCCTGGAGCTGATCCTCCTTGTTGGGCTTGGGAAAGGACTTGGGTTTCTCTGTGCTTTTTTTTTTCTAATAAAAGTTGCTCTTTCTGAGACACTCCTGGGTCACCTACTGCTGGGCTGGGGCTGGAAATTGTTCCCTTCTCTTCTCTCGACAAGGGGAAAATAGGGAAAAACCCGAACCGAATGTGTCCCGGGGGGGGTTAAATACAAACTCTCCCCTTCTCACTGCAGCATCCCGAGCTCGGAGCAGCGGCTGAGGGAGCCGGGTCGGAGCTGCCGGGCAGGGTCTGCTCCTGCACTGGTGACAGCGCTGCCTTATCAGCGTCCCGGCCCGGTGACAGCTGGGCTGGCTTGTGTCAGCCCCTCGGGCACTCACGTATCTCGGTCCGGAGGGTTTAAAATAGCAAATCTCTGAGGCCGCACAATAGCTTGGGCTTATATGGGCTCCTGGGGGGGAAGGGGGAGCGGCGGAGGGGGCCAGGGCCGCGGCTGCCGAAATAGCAGCTCACAAGTGTTGCATTCCTCGCTGGGCGCCGGGCACATTCCTGCGGCGCTGCCCGCCCCGGGGTGGGCGCTGGAGCCCCCTTAAAGCCTCCTGCCCCAAAGAGCCTTTCCCAGACCCCGCCGGCTCCCCCGCGCTCCCCGGCATCACCGCGCACAGGTACGGCTGGGCCGCGCCCGCCCCTCCCGGGGTGGGATGCGCTGGGTCCAGACCCGGGAGGGGATCGGCTCACGGGTCAGGGGCTTCCCCGGCCGCTCTCTCTGGGTGTTTTATGCCATGGAGGCATTCCCATGCATAAAGCATCAGCACCGTCTCCAGCGGGTTGTATTTGCAATTTGTCTTTTGAACCACCTCGATAGGTGGTTCAGGTGGATTTTGGCTGCCCTGGTTCGGGGAAATCTCCCAGATCCCCGTGCCCTGTGTCTCTGCAGGGGACAGCAGGGATGTGATGCCCACGGCCAGCCTGGCCCTGGCTCTCCGGCATCCCATCTGGTTAGGGATGGGATGCTCTGTGCCTGCTCTGGCCCCGCCAAGCAGGATTGGAGCAGGGACATGACCCATTCCTGGAGCAAATGGTGGGAAAGGGGAGCTCCATGCCTAGGCAGCCTGGAGGAAAGCAGAGACCGAGAACTGTGGAGGATTAACTCAGCCCCAGAGCTGTGAGCAGCCAGCCCTGAGCTAAAGGAGAGGGGGATTTCAAGGAGTGTGAGGAATCTCTGGATTGTTCAATATACAGCAAATTCTGGGAGATTTTTTGTAGTCAGTGCAATGTTTCCTCTTCAGCTATGTAATGTCTGCTGGGTTCTCCTAATTCTACCAAATCAAGATTTCCAGGCTTTAATGGGAAGGTTTATGTGTTTCTGTGCAGAGGATGCATAAATATTTCCTTGAGCCACTTTTTGTCCTGTGTACCCTCTTAACAGTCCCGGATTTGTTGCTGTTCCCTCAGCTCTGGGGGATCCAATGGTGTCTGAGGGAGGAGGGCGATGAGAATGTAGGAAGAGGCTTTCACGCTGTCGGGACCGGGGACCCTCCTCTCCCATGTCAGGAGAGGATGATGGGGAGCCTTGGGTGCTCAGAGGCCACACAAATGATTTGGCCAAACTTGGGGCATCAGGACCATGCTAAGCCTGGGGGAAAAGTGGGAATTGATGTTCATGGGGAAGCAGAGATCCCGGGGATGGTGCTGGAGAGGGGGTGCTTGGAGCCAAGTCCTGGATCCATCACAGTAAAGGGAACAGTGACAGCAGGAGCAGGTGGTGACCCGGAGGCAGACTGGGCCAAGTTCTGACTTTGTCTCCAAAAAGCACCTTGTGAGTCACAGTGAGATTGGAGACCCTCTTGAGGCGTTGTGATGCCAAGGTTCCCCTCGGGAATGCCCCTTTCCCATGCCTGAGCATTCAGACTCTGGATCCAGCATCTTGAGCAAGCACTCCTGAGGCCTGTCCTTCCCGTCCCGGGTAATAAATGCTCAACAGATGTAGCCAGGAGCAGTTGTTCCCAGACTCCGGGCAGCAGGAGCAGGGAAGCCTTGCTGCTCTGGGAACAGGTGGTTCAGCACATGGAAGTTATTTCCAGAGCTGCCTTGCGTCGTCCTGTGGCATCTCAGCCCTGCCGAGGGCTGGCACGAGCAGGGGACAGGGCTGGGCTGGGCTTGGGGCTGGGGCTCTGGGCTGCTCCAGGATGCCTGGGGATGGGGCTGGTGGGTGCAGATCTCACAGTGCAGTGCTGGGTGAAGGTCAAATGAGGGGAGATGATGAGCAAAGTCCTCCTGAGCACAGCTGGGAGGGAGACAGATGTGCTGGGAAGATGAGAGGCTGTTTTTGCAGAGGTTTTAGCCCTATAACCAGGGCTAAATTACTAAACCAGGCTGTAATTATTCCTTTTAGCTAACAGGGGAGAAATGCTCCTGCTGAGCCCAGGCTGCCCCTTTCCCAGCAGTTCTGCACTTGGAGGGCTGGGCTGGGAGGGTTCGCTGAGGTCTTGTGCTGTGCCTGGTGCAGGGCTGTAAATCTGAGAGAAGGGGTCGTCCCTGAGCTAAGAACAGTCAGGAAGCAAAACAAGCTGCAATGGGGTAATTTTCCTGCCCCCTGAGCAAACACAGCCCTGAGAGGGCTGGGCCAGGGGGGCTGAGTGCCCTGGCCATGGCTCCTGACAGTTATCGGTGTGACAGGAGGCTGTGTCCAATCTGCTGCCTCCTGTTTGGGGCAAGCTGTGATCCTGGGACAGGAGGGGGGTGGGAGCCTTATCTCTGCTGAGATAACACTGTCACAGCCTGGCTGGGGACAGCTGGATGCTCCAAGTGCTTTGGAGAGAGGCAGCATCTCTGTGCCCCTGTCCCAGTGCTGAGGGACAGGCTGTGCTGGCCCTTATCTCACTTCTAACCCTCACTTTTTCCAATCTGCCTCGAACTCTGCCAGAGAACCAGGGATGTCAGACACGGAGGAGGTCACCGAGGAGTATGAGCAGTAAGTGGGGTGGTTTTAACCCCCTTCCTTTCTCCCTGTTCCCACTTTCCCCCTGCAGCATTGCTTGGAAGTGCTCTCATTGTTACCCCAGCACCCACCATGGGCCCCCAGGCTGTGCCCCTCTGCCTTGGCAGTGCCCGACCCCCGCAGTAGGCATTTGTGTTGGGAACTGTGTCCACACCCATGGACGGGACAAGGATGGTTCCTATATTAAAAATGCTGCAGTCTTAATCCGTGAGACAGAGATGGGAAAACCTGAGGCCACCAATCTGTTGCTGATGGGGTCCTGCTGCCACATCCAGAGCATCACTCTCCAAGGCCCAGATTTGAGAGCAGCTTCTGCTGATGGAGGCACATCCTGGAGAGATGGGGTTGGGGTTATAGGGGTGAGTCCGAACACAGCTCCCACTTCTCATCCACCAGCAGAGAAAGGGGACCTGAATCCTCTGGTGTTTCAGTGCCACGCCAGACTCATGTGTGTCACCAATCTGTCCCCTGGGCACACCTGGGACAGGCTGGGCATCTCCCCATGGTCAGTGGGATGTGAAATGATCCATTTCTGGGATTACAGGCCAAGGTCACTCATCTTCTCATGCTGCAAACTGGTGGGGAGCCCTGACCACTGTCCAAGTGTCAGTCCAGACCTTCAGCCCCTGCTCTCCACTCCACAGCCTGCAGGGTGACCTGGGCCTTGTCCCTGTCCCCACTGCCACCTGGCAGCCACCCACACAGCAGCCGCCCAGCAGTCCTGGCCCTGTGCTTTGAGAAAAGGAGAGCCAGCCTTGAGGAAATCCCAAATTCCCCTCGGCCTCACAGATGGACACACGGGCCCCGTTCCAGCAACTCGAAGCGACCCTGTAAATTCCTGTTGTGCTTTGCAGGGAGCAGGAAGGTAAGAGGACATGGAGCACCTACAGCTGCCCTGAGGCCAAAAACTGATCAGAGCCACTCCAATAACCTGAGGCTTCTTTCTCTTCTCTCTGTCCGTGCGCTGTGTGCTCTGTGAAGAGGAGTGCGTGGAGGAAGGTAGGAGTTGCACCTGCAAGGACCAAGAGCCGAGTGCTGGGGCTTCAGTGTTCTGCTGGGGGGTTTGGGGGGTCAGCTCCTGGGCTGCAATGGGCAAATCATGTCCAGGAAAGGCAGATGTGACCATGTTTGAGATGCCTGCACCTGAAACATCAGTAGGATCAAAACTAGTCTGAATTTTCTCAGGTTCTCTCTTGTCAATGATCCCTTGACTCAAACCAGGGCTGGCAATGCTGGACATGGGTGTTGGCAGAGGTGTGATCCCAATATCCCAACGGGAGCCGGAGCCTCTGCTGAACGTGTGACCATTGCCCAAACTTCTGTGTGTGTGACAGTGATGGCTGAACTCAAACTTCCACCTGCCTCAGCTCGATGGAGGCGCAACCGTGGCACGGGCTGGGCTGGGCTGGGCTGGGCTGGGCTGGGGAGCTGGGCTGGGCTGGGCTGAGCT
>VZTA01009270.1:609425-622155 GCA_013398855.1 Mohoua ochrocephala | reverse complement strand
GAAGGAAGGAAGGAAAGAGAAAATCAAGATCTGTCACTCTCTGAGGCTGCTGGGGAACATCGACAAGGAGAATAATTTAGCACAGTTTTTATCTTTAGTGGTTTAGGAAAAACTTGCTGCAGTACCAAAGTGCAGCCCTGATTACAGAAGCAATCTCCTCCACAGGAGGTGCTCAAGTCAAGGTCAAGCCAACATCATCTGGACCACTTTACACCTCTGGTATGTTCAAACCACGGATTGGAGCGTGTGATTTTTTGGATCCTGTAACTTCCCTTTCCAATGAATACAAGCACCTGCAGTAACCAGGTCTATGTGCAATTCCTCCCTGCAGTCAAGATTAAGAGCTGAAGTCTTGAACTTCTAAGAACTGATGGAGTTCTGCAACAGACTTGATAGCAGCCCAGATCTCAAACCTTGAATCCCAACATGTTCACTGTGAAAGTGAAGGTCTAAAGCAGTGAAATTCGTGGGTTCAAGTTTTCTCTGTTGCAAAGGACTCACGCCCATCCTTCCACCAGTAAGGGTGAACATACGTAAAGCTGGAGACAGAAATGACAGTTCTTGAAAAATAGTATGTTGTTTTTTTGAAATGCAGAGGGGTTATTTTGAAGACTCCATTTGTCTTCTGTATTTGCTCCCAAGGGTGAGGTTTTTGTAAATCTAAATACATTTGTGACACTGAATGTTCTTTCCACCTTGAAAACAAACTAGTGTGTACTCACATACACAGAGACCCATTAGAGGACTAAGTGGTTGACATCAGGATCTGCAGAGCAGAGATCTCCATCTTTTCTTTCACTTGCTGTACATTATGTAATTTCCACTTACAACATCCAAAATAGCTGGGTTTATAGCCCTTTGCAGGAAACAATCCTTGCATTGACATCTTTCCTCCCTGAGTTCCCTCAGTATTGTTTTCCAAGTAAGTATCGGGATACCTAGAAATTTTAATGGATATCAAACTGGTTTATTTTTTTTTCATTTATTGTTAAAATTTGCCATGACATTGAGGTTTAAACATTTGTCTAACTTTTTTCTTTACATAAACAATACATTTAGTTTGTTCAACATTAAGACTTTTTTCCCTACAAAGATGAACCTGAAAACTGGTTTTCTCCCTGTTAACTTTCAGTTTTTCAAAGGGGAGAGCTGCCAAATTTTGCTGACTTGAAAAGGCTTTAAAATTGAATTTGAAAAGAATTTCAGAACTTGAAAAGAGCATAGTTAGCATCATGTTATTCCGTGTAGCACCTGACCCTAGAGGAAAGTGATCTGTGATTCTCTGAGATGCATTTGCTTCAGACAGGGCAGCAGGCTTTCAGAAGCACATGGCCACAAGTGGATTCCTGTGGAACACAGGGGGAACAGTTCTTGCTGAAATCCAAGTATTTCAGTTCTTTAAAAAAAGGAAACATATTTCTTATGTTTCTTATATTCTTATCTTGCAAGCTGGATGAGGGAAAATCTGCACAATAATGGAGGTGTGGTCAAGGGAGGATTCCTGGAAGAATGGGACAAGGATGGCTGAAAATACAAAATACACAAGGAGTCAAGGTATTTCACCATAGTGGCAGAGGAGATGATTAAGACAGAGATGTGCAAGCCAAGGTTTGCCCATAAAAGCCTTTGGTTTTCTAAACAAAATTAAAACCGGCTGTCACATCAGCATAAAAGATGATTATTACTGCAGACGTAATAGACCCACCATAAATTCACTTTTTGTCTGGCTTGGCCCTCTGCCATAAACGTGTTGCAAACCATCACAATGATGCCTCATAGCCTTCCTTGACATAGTATCCTAAATTTCTTCCTTAGAAAGTGTGCCTCCAAATGTCCATGTGCATACTGTTGGTTTAATTCCCTTGGTCATCGAGACAGAAAATACTATTTTTCAGATGTCATGTAGGTGCAGAGAGGTAAGTGTACACTGGATTAGGAGAAATCCGACTTGTTCTCAGGAAATTTTTTCCAAGATCTTGGATATTAGGTCCAAGCCGTATTAGAACCTGTCCATCAGAGCACCACAGAGTAATAACACCAGTGTCAGCAGATAAAATTAACACCTTCTGCCTGTGCTTCTACTGCCTCCTGCTCTGAGCCCACGGCAGCAAAAGGGAACATTTGCTGAAAATGTCACAACTTTACTTTTAAAAGAAGTTTTGTGGTCCAATGTAGCAACAATTTTATTTCAAGAAGCATCTGGATTTCATTAGATGCAAACCGGGTTGGTAGAAGTTGAGGGGGGGGGAGAGATAAAAAGTGTTCTCCCTGGAATATTTTAAACCAGAAGTATTCATCATGCACAGCATACCCTTATAATCTAACACAGGGGTTTAGGGTGACGGTGCAGTTCACTGCAAAGCTATTGCTACTGCAGTGAGTTATTGTATTTATACTTTCATTGCCTCTGGCAACTTGCAAATGGTGACAGGTGAAAAGTTTCCTTTCTTCTTTGCAGGATTCAGAAGTTGCTCATTCAAGTTCCTTTGCAGCAGAAAAGACTGAAGACCGATTTCTGTTCCTTTCCAGACAGTTATGGACACTTGTTGAGCCTCTTCCTGACAAGAAACCCCTTTATTTTTGGGAAGTCATCGCTCATAGGTGATGTTTGTGATGCTCTCCCTGGTCTTGGCTCTTCTGGCACCAGTTTAACAAGGCCATGTCTTCTAGTTCCCACTCAATCAACATTATGCAATTTGTTCATTTAAACTGAATTAATATTTAGTAGACCCATGAATACAAATTGGAATATGAATCTAAATTTAAAATTCCCAGGTCACAACACCCTGAATTGATGCTTGGACTTAAAATCAATATCAAAAATCAGTTTTGTAAAGGAAGTTTCTTCTTTCAATAAGGCAAAACAAACCAGTGACTGATATCCAGTGTGGCATTCGAACACCAGAAAGCATTACCTTCCATGGAGGTGAATGTAGTTCAGTTCATTTATATTCTACCATTTAGGAGAGAATTTTACCTAAAAGGAGTTAAAGATGTAAGCAGTCACCCTTAGCTGAGGCGTGTCTGCAGTGTCCCTGCACTCATAAAAATAAACGGTGTGCGTAGCACTGAACACACTATGGGGCATCGTTCTAAAATTAATTTTATCTCTATATGGCCCCTGATTTAAAGTGCTGTGATTTGCAAATTTTTCCAAGTGTGTGTCCCACCAGCAAGGCGTAAGTATGCCTGGGATGCTCTGGCATATTCTCCCATCCCTAAAAAAAGGCAATAATTGTATGTAGCACCAATAAATAAACAGATTTCTGGAACAGCTCGGTAGCACTGAAACCTGCTGTGTGGCACTCGAGGACAACCGCAAATTAATCCTTTTAAGATTGTCCTGAGGACGGATTAAGCTCAGGCCATTTCCTCTTCCCTCCTGCAGCTTGGCTGTAACCAGCAGTGTTGGAAGGCACATTTTGTGTATCTGAGAACCGGATCTAAAAAGCCATTTAGTACCACTCATTAAAGCCAACTAAGAGCATAAGCACACAAATATTAACTCGTGAGGGCTCACTGATTCATGGTAAGGACCTACACAGCTCTCCAGGGAGGGGGTTTTGGCCAATATGCTTAAATCATGGGAGGGATTTTTCTAGATGCCAAAAGGATTAGGATGCTCCATTTTCATTAATAATCAGGCACTGTGCAAGGACCCACAATGTCTTTGAAAATTCTTCTCCACATGTTCGTTTCAGTATGAAATCATCTGGTGGGCTGCATCCTCCAGTGGGTGCATATCTGTTTGTTTCTTTTAAAAAGCTTGACTGCTTCCAAGAGCAGGAATAAACTCTTAGAAATACCTAATCAGTGTATTCAGATCATAACCAATACAGCATTACGGGTTTTTATTTCCTGTTCTGTGTTGATTTTTAATTAACGTTGACATTTATATATAAAATACTTGGTTTTCAAAAGGCCAACTGGAAACCCTCTTGTGGATTACCTCATCCAAGCACAGATTTTTTGGTGTGCATGTTTGTAATTGTTTGAAGGTTTTCCAAGCATATCTTAAAGTCACACCACAGTTTTCAAACACACTTATAAGAATGCTATAAGGGTATGAGACTTCAAAGACAAAAAATTAATTTTACACAGTAACGGTGCTTAGAGTTTGTGACAGACACTGGATGTGGAAAGAATGTTTAGGCCCACATCCTGTGAAGGCTGACACACAAATTTAGGGATATAGCTGCAGTCCATAGATTTGGAGACGGGCATGCACAGTATGTATGCTTTTGTGAGATTGCTCTGGCCTGCTTCAAAATCAGGGGCACTTTATGGTTTTGATTTTGGCTTTTCTATAAAGAAGGAAGACTTTCTAATGGTCTTAAAGCATCAATCCTTCCCTGAGAGTTGAGATAAAAAGAAAAACATTAAACAGAAATTAGGAGACTGAGCCTGCTCCCAAAGAAACCAAGGTCAGAAATGGTCTCATTTCAATGGAACAAAGTCTAGTAGTAAAATTTCTGCCTTCCTCTTAAATATTAGTCTTCCTTTGCTTCTCTCCTCATGTGTCTGCCACAGCTCTCATCTCTCCAGCAGCTGTGATCTGCTGCCAAGATTTGCTCTCCTCTCCCTGTAATTTATGACCCTGTCATGCAGTTTATTCATACACACTTTCCCAGTGGCAAGGCTGAGGATACCAAGGTATCTAAATGCTGCTCACAGAGGTGCGGGGAGCGAGCTTTGGAGAGACAAAGCACATGCCTGCCTTTATTCGGGTGACAGCTGAGGTAAATCAAATAGTGGAATAACTGCAACAGGCAAAGCTACGCACTTAAATTCGTCTTTGCAGGGTCAGAATGTGAGCCTTTCAGCTACAAACCCTCGCAGATCTCCAAGATGAGAGCCAACAACAGCAAGAAATTCAGTGACTTGAGTTGCCTCTGACCTAACTCTGCTTCCCCCAGCTGATCTGCTTCCCCTTGGCAAGGCTTCTACCAGACGCTGTTTCTACAGGAGCCAGGGGCATAAATGACATGGCTGTATGGACTCAGGCACCAGGACACCAAAACTGACTGTCTTTCAACAGGATTCAGCCTCACAGGTCTCTGGGACCTGGCCTGTCAAACAATCTTCGGTCACAAACACATGGGAGGTAGATGTCCTTAGGCTGACCTGAGCCCCAGGCATTTCAGAGGGGCTTAAACACCAGTACTCCAGAGCCCAGAGCTCCACCAGAGTCATCTTACAACAACATTGGTAAAACACTACTGATTTTTCTGTGACCCTTAGGATTCTCTTGTCTTAAAGATTTCCTTCCCGTGCACAGATGCTCCATCTTCTATCAAAAATTCCTGTCAAAGGTATGTCTCTCTCTTCCCCACTTTGTTTTCCCTATAAGAAATGTCTCAGGCTGTTTTATTTGATAGAGGAAAAAGAGTAATTTTTTGAATTTATATTTAAGGAAATTTTTTTCTGAAGAAATGAGACTTAAACAGGCCCTTTGCAGCCTTCCATTTCTAAGTCCCTGTGTGCCACTGAAGCAAAATTTGAAAAAAGGGAGAAGGAAGAGTCCAATAGGAGATAAATTCTTTGTGTAACACTTATTTGCAATACTACACATGACATTTTTTGACTGTAAATTCATGGAAGAGACCTTCTGTCAAAAACTTTCCCTTCATTTTATGAACATGTAATCTTCATTTTATACTAATGCACTCTATGGAAAATGTGAATGTTGTTCCTGGAAAGTGAGCTACGACCTCTTTCCACATTGTATATAAATCTGGAGAGTATAATCAGATGCAGAAGCAATGTATATCTCCAGACTCTGAAGCTTCTACCTTCCTCTATAAATCTTTCAGATGTGGAATAGACAGCAAGTGGGCTTATACTAATCCTGCCCGATTAATACCCCAATCTGATGATACGTCTTTAGGTAATGTTTACTTCAATTTCTGCATGACCTGGCTAAGCAAAAATGTGCCTCCAATAAATATAGCTGGCTTGGGACACATTCAATCAGTACAAACACCAGATGCATCATCAAGAGCTTTGGGATATTTGTTTTTAGCATATGACCACAAGATATGATGCATCTTTGAAAAACTTCCTACTTCACTTAATAATGATGTTCAGCTTTTTTGGTGTTGCCAGAAGCTATCCTGGACAACATAATGAGAAACTTTCCTCTTCAGACTGTGTCAAAGTATTCAGGCTTTTTTTTTTTTCCCCTTTGAAACAGCTTTTTTTTTTTTCTCTGTTTCCATGTCTATGGAAATGTTAATCATTACCCTAAATTATCCAGCTAACATGCTGAAATTCTGCTCCTTTTAAGAAAAATGTGAATTTTCTTGCTCAGTTCAAGGGGTTGGACTGCAACCACCTTATTGTAAGGTAAGAGATTTAGTTTTCCATCCATTACATGCCTAAGTGCCTGCCTGGCCGCTGCTCCCATGCCATTACAGGGAAAGTGTAACCAAGAAAGTGTAGGCCAAACTACGAAGCCATCCTTCTGCCCAGCAGTCAAAGGTGCTGGCTGGTCTTGAGAGGAGAATCCTGCAAGAGAGGAGATGTGTCTGAATCACCAGCTTTCCTGCAAAACACTTTGGAGCTTTAAATCAGTGTGTAAGTGTTTGGAAGTAGTGAAACAGATTCCTGGAATATGGGCATGGCTCCTTGTTCTGGGCAAACTGACTTGTTTTCACTTGTGATGTCCCAGTGGAAAACCTCTTGCAGCATCTCTAGCTGAGCCAATCCCACACACGTCATGACTGAATCCTATCAGCGATAAAACTTCCATTTCCATGTGAACTCCTTCAGTGTGGCTGTATCAGGGTAGATGGCAGAAAGAATCATGTAAAATGGCCCATGAAAACCATGTATATTTATTGTTACTACAGTAATTCATCATCTCAAGAACGAGGACACTGCAAACTCTATAAATACTGTCAGAAAGGCAAATGAAGTGAGTGACGGCTGCTGGAAAGCTCCAAATCTGTACGATTTCATGGATAGATAGCTCACTACTGACTGAAAATACGAGCTCCAAGCCAGTCTAAGATGCAAAGAAACCCCAAAACCAGAACAAGGACCAGAGTCAAAAAACATATGCAGACTATTATCAGTTTTGAGTGCCAGAAAAAAAAAGTCTAACCCACCATAATCAACAGTTGAAAGTAAAGAAGGAATTCAAAGGATTAATGACAGAGCAGAAATTTTCTGAGTCAGTACAGAAAGTCCTTTGCTATGAGGTCCAGCTTTCAACCAAAATGAATCCAAGCACAACTAGAAGGTAACACGAAGCCACCCTAGAAATAGTTAAACAATGAGACGTAGGACTAAGGTAGCTCCATTTGCCAGCTTGACTGTCATTAGAGGTTTCCAATGGAAGTGATGGGAGGAAAAAATCATTTCAATACTGATGCCTATAAAGGACCAAAACTCTCCCTCGGCAAAGCTCCCCAGAGAAGAATCATACCTGTAAGAAGCCCTGACTTCAGACTAATTATGAGTTGACAGATTGACACAAAATGAAACTCCAGCCTGCTTTATTACAATTTCTTGCAAGAAGATCTGCCTCCACACAGGGTGTGAATAAGTCAGAAACAGCCCTTCTGCCTTATTCTGGGCCTCTCTCTGGGCTGGATTCCATCCACAGAAGAGAAAGAGTTGTGAAAGTCCCACAGGAGAAGTGACACTATTGCTGGGCCATAGGAACAGACAAGTTAAAATAAATACATCAGAAACCAAGGAACATCTTGCTGGCCTGGACTACCGGAAGGCAGAGGGTGGAAAAGCAAGAAGAAGAAAGTGAGAATGAAGAGAGAGAGAAGACTCAAGTTCTACCCCAGAAGCTGGAAAGTATAGAGCAGGAGGCCAATGAGAACTTCTGGGCAGGGCTGAAAAACAAGTGAAAGTGAGAGCTTCTCTCATCTCTGAGAATGCAGCCAAAAAATCAGATTACTTACAGTAAGAGAAGAAACAAGAAAAAAGAGAACCCCCTCAAAACTGGCAGCAAAGAACTATCCACACTCCTTGGCTCCATGTAACGCTGGGTGGAAGGGGTAGGAAGGAAACAGGGGACAAACTGCAGCTTGGAGCCAAAACATTTCCCTTCGGGATGCTCCTGGCTCAGTTCAGCCCTTTGTGACTCTCAATTTCAACCCCTTATGCACTTCTCTATAATCATCATAATATGTGGCTGTTTGCTTGCTCAGTGTATTCAACTTCCTCACAGCAAGCCAAGCTCAACCCAGCACTAGCATTTATTTCTGGATTTTAACCAGGCCTGCCTAAAACCAAACAAGACTCAGTGTGGTTTGCCATATTCACTGGGAGAGAATAAAAGGAATTGCACTCAAACACCAGGGTCTGTGGCCAAGTTCACCTCGTGCTGCTGGTGGTGATATCACCCTTATTTCACTTCGCTTTAGTACTTTGAAAAGTGCTGTGGAAAAAGGGAGGGTTTCAGCTCTGTTCCTGGGCTTTGCGGGAGATGCAAGTGATCCGAACAACACGGACATAACTAACTGTTCTCCTTTCATTAAAAGAAAAACCCCTCTATTAGTCAAAAGTCAAATCATTGATAGAAACCTGTAATGAATAAATAAAAACAGCCACCAGAATGTGAGCAGGGCAGACATCAACTGGAGATGGAACAGCCCTCAAGACAAAATAGTTCCAACTCTGCCTAAAATAACATCTTTCAAGAGCTGGCCCCACCGTGCCTGGTGTCGGACACCAAGCCAGGTCCCACAGTCCCAATCAACGATGATCATGCCACGTCCTGAAACGCCGACTCAGACTTCCAGAGCTGTCCTGAGAGTCCCCAGAAGTGCTGCCCTGTTGGGGCATCGGGATAGGGTTTTCAAAGGATTTAGGGCAACATGAGCAGGATTCAGGCATCTGTGAAAGTCTCTGCCAAACATCTCAAAATGTGATGAAGAACAGGTTTTCAGCTCTTTGAAGCTGGTGCTGCCCATCCAGAAGCTTCACCTGAGAACGAGGGACTGTCCCATGCCACTTGCCTGGCAATTCCCATTGTCATGGGTCTAATGAGAGTTCTCATTTTTGTTGATGTTTTGGCAACAGGAAGCATGTCAGGATCTCCGTTTCTGTTCTTAAATCACTTGTATGTGATGTAAACACCTCCTTAAAAGTCAGGAGAACAAACAAACAACCTGAAGGCCCCAGGAGAACTCCTCTGCCTGGGAAAGAATGGAAATCTCTTCCCCCTTGCCCGCCACAGCCACTCTCCTGATTTTGCAGGGAGCGGCTCACGAGGGTTAAACGCCTGGGGCTGACAGTAGTGCAGACTCTAATGCAAAACAAGAGCTGTGGCTGCAAACTTCTCATCACTGGCAAACTACAACAGTTTGGGTAGACCAAACTAAATACCCTAATCCATGGACAGCTAGAGAAAGGAAATGCGCTTTTCTGTGTTGATGACACCGAACAATTCATTGGGAAGGAGGAGGGAGAAGAGAAGGAATTTCCATTGAGAGTGCCAAAGATGCAATTAATGTCCTGTCACGGAGCATTTATACCCGATGAAATTCATTCCTGTGCTGAGAGCTGGCATAAAGTTACGTCTCCCTGAAGTTGCAGTTAACGGGCAGAAGGAATGGATTTCATTTCAAGAGCGATGTTCCGGATTCCTGGATGAGACACTCAGCAGTGAATGAAGCACTGTGCAGTAGAGCCTCAGCAGCCTTGAAGTGAATTTTGCTGTGACCTAACAAAAACCACAGACTCGAAATTGTGATGATTCAGAAATTTTCAGCTCGCAACAGGGGTTCTTGCAAAATATTTGGGAACTGCAGGAAGTGTTTAATGGTCTCCCTATGTCGAGGAGAGGAATCCTGACCTTATCTCTTCATGATTCTTGTTCCTTATAAGCAATAATTTTAGAAGATGATTAAGCCAGGGTGGCCTTTTATTTCTGAGGTTGCTTATAGAACAACAAGTGACTTCAGTTAGTCCTTTCTGTACTGATTCACCTTCTCTTTGCTATTGGAATTTGCAGAAGAATGGCTACAGGGACAGACCATGCTCCCAGTGACACGTGTGGCTCCCCACAAGTGTGTGCAGTAAAGGGAACCAGGCAGAGAGGTTTCTCTGCAGAGCAGTACAACGGAGCAACAAAAGTCAGGAGAACCTTATAAGGGCATGCGCCTTTCCCAGCCAAGAGTCAGAAAGGTAGGATTTCAGTAGGAAAAAAAAAATTGAATAGACCAAGAACATGAATCAGAATACCAATGGCTAAAGCAGAGGTTTGGGACATTCCTAATCCTTATTTGGATGCAGAAACCATGAACGGGTAGTTTATAAATTCAAACTGAAGTCATCTGAAGGAAGACTTCAGGTGAATCTTCCTTTCATTTCCTGTTAGCTTGAGGGACAAGCTGACAGCAGGACAGACAAAGGAGCTACACCCATTTCCTGAAATAAATAAGAGACTTCTCACAAAGTTTAACAGCATGCAATATAATAATTACTACACGCTTGTGTTGTTAACTACTGTTAGAGATTCCTTTAAAAAGGAAACCAGGCTATTCCAAATCATCTTGAAATACTACTCATAAGTCTATTTCTGCCTGCTTGTAAATGATGGCTATGCAAGAAACTGGAAATTATAATTTTGTTTTGTGTGCTTCCAGTAATGTTTTCTTAAACAAGGATCTTACATTTGTCCCTGTATTTGTGTAACTAATTCAGTGGAAAGCATTAGACACAGTCACACGCTTGCCGACAATGTCTTTTTTCATTCACGTTTCAGACAATACAATTTTCAGTTTGTGTAAATACTTATACTGCCCTTGAAGACCTAAGAGCAGTGCAAAATGATGTGAACTGGACTTAAGCCAGACAGAAATTAGGTCAATGTCAACAATTTAACTTTCTTAGGAACTACACCTGATATATGAACCTTTTATATGCCACTTGCAAATAATTGCTGAAAGCAGGTATTTCTTCCTCATGTTTCCACCACACATCCTGTTCCTTAGGTACTTAGCTCTTAAGCAGCTTTCCCCTTGCAAATTTTACATATCATAACCCTCCTGTCCTTGAAGACTTCTCATCACCCTTTCCTTTTCCATGTCAATTGAGCTTAATTAGCAGCTTGTATCAGCAGCAGGATCTGTTCACACATTCATTGGATCTATACTCAGTAACTGGAAAAATGACCTCAAACTGCCTCCTCATTGCATGTATGTGTTTCCTAGGATGGAAACTCCTCTCTTCCACTGATCTCCACTCAGTAATTCTTCCTCTGGAGCAGGCTAGGTAAGGTACATCCAGCGCTCATACAGCAACATTTTCTGACAATGTGCTTTTCACCTGGCTTTTATCAGAGAATTCCAGACATAAGCTGGAATGTGGGATGGAATTTGAGGATGACACATCATATCTTAGGTCTCAGAAAAGCAGGAACAGTTTCTGAAAGCAGGTTCTCATTTCAAGAAACTGGATATTTTCTGGTTTATGATGTTGTGTCCCGCTTCAAAAGCCGATACTCTCCCTTGCTGTGGCCACCTTAGTTCTGTGAATATTATGAGGGATGATGTGTGTCTGGTGACTCAAAAAAATAGATAAATACAAAAAAAAGGCAGTGCGGTGGATCTAAAAATAAAAATTAGGAAAGGTGGGAATTAGCTCACCACAGCTCACCTCAATTGCCAGGTCAGGTTTCAATTTCCAGTAAGTTTTCAGCAGAGTAGCTTGTGTAAATGTATCTGTGGGCACTCCTCATACAGGGGAAAAGAAATTTCCTTGAAAACAGATACCTGACATCACAACTACGTGTTTTCCTGGAACAGAGCACGCGCTGGATCCGCACTCTGCCTGCTGACACAGTCTTCATCCCAAGAGTGGTATTACTGCTTGCACGTCAGTAAAGGGAACACGGTGGGTTTGCAGGAAGTGGAACCAGAGCATGGTGCTCAACGTGCTGAAGAACTCTTACGGAAAACTGTGGATGTTCACCTTAAAGATGTCTGGAAATGCTGTAGACTACTTCACACTCAGGTTTGTCTGAAGAGTTGCTTTTATCCATCAGGAACCACAGCAGACTTTTTAGATTAACAATCCCTTTGCCAAGACAGAGTACGTGTGAGAAGCACGAAAATGGTTAGCAGCACAACCTTCCTGTATGATCTGAACTTGGGTGCTGGTCCAGGCGCTGTACCGGAATGAGGCATGCACTGTGCTTTGTTCACTGGCAGCCTGAGAGCCACACCTACTGTGCACATGCTCTGCTCTGCAGTATTCCTTCAAACTAGGGAAAAGAAATGCCCCCAGAGCAGCAGAGATGCCCAGGGGAAGAAGATAGAAGAAAGAGGTTGACAAAATTTGTGTACAGCAGGGTTACATTAGGGCATCACACTGAAGAACTCTTCTACTTAATAAAGGTTCAACACCTAGTATTTCTGGTTTTCACTTTTCTTTTGTTCTCAGAGTTGATTTTGGACAGCAAGAAATAAAGTCAGAGAAAGAAGGTGTTAAATTTATTTTGAATGGAATGCGATGACACCGATTTTTCCAAGTGAGGTGTGAAAGCTTTTAACCTTGAGTTCCCAGCAGTAGATAAAACATCACTCAGGGTTTCTATTTCCAACCCGTATGTTACATCTCACCTTCTCCCCTTTGCAGAACATTACTACTCCTGAACGAAGCAGTATCCGCTTACAGGCAGCGCTGCTCCAAGGAAAAAAAGAAAAGTTTGCCTCTCCCCTCAAAAATAGCCATTTTGTTCAGCCAGATGTTCTACAAAATGGCA
>VZTA01009270.1:533615-608939 GCA_013398855.1 Mohoua ochrocephala | reverse complement strand
CGGCGGGACCCGCACACGTGTGCGCCCCGCGCCCCTTCCCTCCAGGCTGCTGCCCTCGGTAACGCCGAACTTTGGTTTCTCTTCCCCCTCTGCATCCCCATTCCTCCTCCTCCCGCTCTCCCCCCAGAGACCTGCTTTGACAATGGACGGTACTATCAGATAAACCAGCAGTGGGAGCGCACTTACCTGGGAAACACTCTGGTCTGTACCTGCTACGGTGGGAGCCGAGGGTTCAACTGCGAGAGCAAGCCCGAACGTAAGTTGGTGGCCCCTTTTGTCTGCATCGAGACCCCAGCACGGCTTTTGGTGCCGCGTATGCCAAGCCTTGTACGAGTTAGGGCTGGCAGCCCAGGTTTTCCGCTGAAGTTTGGTACTTAGGGTCAGTAATGGGATCTACACTCAATTACACTGAAGATCTGGCTTGGGATTTTAAGAAATGCTTTTCATTAGCAATGGGCCTGCCACCAGAACCCTGAGCCAAACATCACTCATCTCTCTGGAGGATTGGATCTAAACATTAATTTCGGAGCCAGCCTCTTCTTTATAATGAACTGAACTGACTCCTGGACTCGCATGGGGAAGTTCAAATCTGGAGTCACTTTGCAGCTCTGGCTCTGCTCTGTTTGATTGTTTCACCCCAACTTTTCATAGCTGTGCAGTGTCGTCAGCTTGTTTAAAAATATTTCAACTTACAACTTTCCACAGCCCCCCGGCCATGCTGTGAGCTTTCTATAATTGAGTGTAAAATGAGACTGTTTAGTCTGTGCAGAAAAAGTTTAGGGAACAGAAAGAAGTTTAAATGCGAGGTCTGCTGGAGGATGCGTCTCTCCAGGATTCGGTGTAGTTCAGATTATCAGATGCAATCTATCTGTATTTATTGGTCTGAAGCCACTGGTTTGCCATAATTCCTTTATGTTGCTCTGGAGATAGAAGAGACGAAAAACTGGTTCCTGGCTGACAGTGTTCATTTAAGACAGATGTGAGCATCTCAGCCATCTGTTTTGCAAGGCTTGTGTGCTGCCTGCCTCGTGGCTGGAGTACTTTTAAGGAGTACTCGGTCCCCTTACTCCATAAAATCGATCTACTTTTCCTTCCCCTGCAGAGATTCCCAAGTTTTACAGTTTCGAAGTCCAATAGCAAGTTTTCCTTATGACACAATGAATTTATCTGCCCAGTAGTGAAGAAAGTTGTTCTGCTTCACATCTTGAGTCTGGTGGCAGCACTGATGTTCTGTAATCACTTACTCATGCTTGAGCGTGAGTGACACACAAGTAGTGAACTTTGCTGTTGACTTTGGTGGGACTGCTGCGGAATTTGGGATTAATCTACTCAATTTTTGCTAAGTCAGAGCTAGGAGGATTAGCATGACAAAGCACACAGGTTCCAGGGGTTGTTTGTTCCCTCCTGTCTTCTGCTGTTGGCTTCAAACAGCTGGGATTGATGCTTTCAGGCATGCCTGCCATGTGCAACTTCTGGTTCCCTGGGAGGGGGGAAGAAGAGGTTATTGAAGTGTTCAGCATCATGAGGACCTTAAGGGGGCAAATTTCACCCAACTTTCCTCTCTGCTGTTTCATCCCATGAAGAAAGAGGAGACTGATAGGCATTTTTCCCCAGGAAAAAAAAGGAGTATTTGTGTGAGGAGGCAAGGAATGTGTTTCTGTTGACTGTACATGTTACTGGTGTGGTTACATGAAGTTGAATTTTTAAAAAACTTTTTTCCCCCCCCTCATAGCTGAAGAGACCTGCTTTGACAAATACACTGGATCCACTTACCGGGTAGGGGAGACTTATGAGCGCCCCAAGGACTCCATGATCTGGGACTGTACTTGCATTGGAGCTGGGCGTGGGAGAATCAGCTGCACCATTGCCAGTACGTAATGAGAGCCTATTCCTAGAGCTATTGTTCCTTAGTGTCATATTTTCCAGAGCAATTTACACAATATTCCCAGTGCCTGTTAGCTCGAGTTGTGCGGGGTTTAATCCAAAGCCCTCTAAAGCTTTGAAACTGAGAGTCCTTGCCCCATGTACATACATTTGTAAACTCCTCTTTTATTCAAGAGGTCAAGTGCTGTGTGAGAAAACACAGGCCAAAAATTCCTGTTAGTGTCCAGCCATACAGGTTAGTAATTTATTATATACAAGAGTGCGTTACATCTTCACAGGTTCAATTATGAAAGTAGTTTTTTGACTGGAAAAAAGTCTGCTCTGCAGCTGGTGAATCAAAATAACACCATCGGCATTAATGGGACTACTCAGAATGAATGATAATAAATAAATGCCACCTGAGAGCCAGTCCTCCATCCTCCAAAAATGTCACTGAACACTTGTCTCTAAGGGAACTGGGGTTTGATATCCAGACAGCAGCTTAATGTGTTTCTGCAACTCCTTTTTCACTAGCCTGACCCATACTTTCCTCTTGCTCCTTTCCTCCCTTGGTCCTTTCTCTCCAGCTCCCTTTTCACGTCTCTATCTGGAAATCCTTTCCTTATTGAGTCACTGAGTTATTCACAATTTCCCTTTAGTTCATAATTAAACTTTCTGGCAGGACAGAGGAAGATTGCTGTGTGTCAGGATTTTTAGACTGAGATTTCAAAGTCTCTGAGGTATCTTTTGAGAGAAGTCTTGCTCTTAAAAGGATCCGGTTTCTTGTTTAAGACGCACATGCAGATCCTAGTAGTGTTGCCACAGAGGACTCAGAAACCAGCCATCATTGTAGCATGGGAAAAAAATAATGCATTAAAGTAAAGCTGGAGCCCTTCTGAATTTAATGGCATTTTATTGGGCAGGGATGATAAGTGTTGTAAGAAAAAGAGTCAGTAAGGAAATTGCAAGTGTAAGAGCAGCCTTGTTTCCTCATCATCAGCCTGGTTTAGAGCTCACTGGAGAGTCTCACTGGCTGCAACTGGCTTTGAATCAATCTTCAGAGCTCCTAGATTCCCTGCTTTCATAAATGAGCCCACAAAACATTTTACTGGCTCTTAATAAATGATGGGATGTGGGTGTTTTTTCTTTCTTTTTTTTTTTCTTGGATTCTTCCAAGGAAACAAACCCTGTGTTTGCAAACTGCCCCGCACCATGCTTCCGTCCCTCAGCCTGGGCTGCCTCAGAGTTGTGCGGCACTGGTGGGCTGGAATCTGCCTTTCCAGGGCAGGCTTTCCAAACCCGAGAGGTCTGATTTCCCACTGGGTTGTCACACCAAGCACCTATTTATCCTCCAGGGGCTGTCCTGGCCACCATGTCCCTCGTGAATGGCCGCAGAGAAGCCCAAGTGGCATTGCCTCAAACAAGATGGAGGCAACCCCTCCCTCAGCAGCCCTCAGCCTGAGAGCAGGGTGTGAGGGAGAAACAGCACCTCATCGCTCCCTGGCATCCCCTTTTCACCAGCCAGGCTTTGTCTGTGATTTGGAACATGGAGAAGTTAGCTGAGGGAAGAGGACAGGGCCCGGGAAGTGCGCAAAAGGGCGGGCATCAACAGAAACTGGTGGGTGCCAGTGGAAAATGTCAAGCGCCATTTTATGGGCTGATGTCCCCCCTCGTTCTCCTCAATATCCCCCCTCCTTCTTGCTGCCCCCTACCCCAGCTGACTCCCTCTGCCCCTGGCCAGCTAGCCCTTACCTTGTCGCCACCATGCCATCCCTGGTGTGTCCCTCACCTCGGCTCCCCTCTCTCCCACCACAGATCGCTGCCATGAGGGTGGCCAGTCCTACAAGATTGGCGATACCTGGCGCCGGCCCCACGAAACGGGCGGGTACATGCTGGAGTGTGTGTGCCTGGGCAATGGGAAGGGCGAGTGGACCTGCAAGCCTGTGGGTAAGTGGCTGCTCCTTCCTTCTCCCTCAGCGCAGTCAGAGCGTGTGGGCCCTTCCTCCTTGTCTTCCCTGAGGTGTCCCCGTGTGGGAATGCTCTGGGTGGGCTCTGATCGGCTTCCCCCTCACAGCCGAGCGATGCTATGACAACACCGCTGGGACATCCTACGTGGTGGGAGAGACCTGGGAGAAGCCTTACCAGGGCTGGATGATGGTGGACTGCACCTGCCTCGGTGAGGGCAGCGGCCGCATCACCTGCACCTCCAGAAGTAAGTGCCAGCCTGGCAGCTGCCAGCTGCTCCGTTTTATTTATCTTACTTATTTTTTCATTTATTTTCTTACTTATTTTCATCCTGCGTGGGAAAGGAAAGTTATTCCTTCGTCCGCTCTGTGCAAGTAACAGTGGTTGGAGAGGGATGGCCATCCCCTGGGAAGTGGCGGGAAGCAGACCCTTCTGAGGGGAGAGGGGCCTGTGCGGTGCCTCAGTCGCCAATTGCAGTTTGGGAGCAGCCCCCAGAGCTGGTGATCGGTGCTGGGGACAAGGGTGCCTGGATTATTTGGGGATTTAATCGCCTGCAGAGAGGTTTAAGGAATCTGCATGTCAGCTGAGCCACAGCCAGGCGTCTCCCAGGAAGTCAGGGAAATCACTTGGCCCACAAAATGGCAGAGGGTTTAGCCTAGGAGGTCCATTTCTGTGCTTTCAGGTAGCCTTCTGAGGGACAATCGGGTGTTTTTTAAGTTAAATACCCTTTCCAACAGCAGGATCTGCAAGATTAAAGTATTTTCTTATTTCTTTCTCTCTATTACTGTTTAATTTATGTGTCAGCTAAACCAGGGTTTGTTTTGCCTGCTCTACCATCTCGCCTATCACTTTTCCCACCCCATTTCCCGCTACAGCAGCACAGGTGATTTTTTTTAAAGTTTTTGCATCATTGAGGGACATTACCGTAAATACTACATTTTATTTGTATTTGCAAAGCAAACATGGCTCTTAAAATCCAAAATCTTGCTTGTTTATTGACCTTCTGTTCCAGTCCTGTTAGTTCCACCACAGAGCTTGCTCCTATCTCAGGTTTACACCAGTTACCTCAAGAAAATTTAACTTTGTACCTTACACCTTGGTTATGCAAGATTTGAGAAACTCTTCTATAGCCTTTCAATTGCCTCATATCCAGTTGCCTTGAGGCACACAAATAATGGATTTTTGCTGATATAAACAGCAGACCTGTAAAGAATAAGACGCTAAGGAGGGTTGAAATTGAAATGGAAGATCTGGAAAGACGTGGTCAAGAAATAAGCTATAAAAATCAACCCAGCCTTGACAATATTAAGTCTGTTAAAGACATATGGGGGAAAATCATTAGCTGTCAAATAGGAATGAATAAAACAGAATGTGTTGTTTGTGAATTTTGGAGGACTTATTATTACTAATAAAATGTATTTGGCAGTAGCTTTATTTCCATAACTCAGGTCTGCCCTGTTGTGTCATGGGGGAAATTGCAATATAATGACCTGTTCATTTTTCATTTTTGTTTTCCAATTACATTTGAATAGGGAAATTCAAATTTATGTACATAAAATGATACCTCTAGCCCACAAAGTGGCATTATACTTCAAGTGGGTGCTGCTGTTATATCTTTTATGGCCAGCATTTTCCAGAATCACAGCTGATTGCTTCAGTGACATTTCAGCTTTTCATTGAGAAGAGTGTCCATGAGACACGTTTTTTTCACGTTTGCAAAATTGCATGATGAATACCTCGCTAATTTACCATTTTTTCTGGCAAATGCTCAATTTCTGGTCATTTTAGCGCCGTGAATCAGTAACATGTTTTCTACATTCACATTCTATCCCATGTGCTCTCTCAGTGGCAATCTGGCTTAATGCATATGTCCTTCCACAGTTCTTCATAAATCCATGTTCATTGATCCGTGATTATATTTGAGCCACTGTATCAAGTTTCCCTTGAATAGGAAGGTAAAATGTTGTAATGGCAGAAGAACTAGTTAATCCACGCAGATCTGGCATCCAGACAAAAGTAGTTTGTTGTGCTGTCCTTTGAACCCATTTACTCAATTCATCGCGGGCTGTGGGTTTTTAAAGAGATTTAGAAAGTCTGGTACTCCTGGTATGACTTGAGCAGCTTGTGTGAACTTCCCTGCAGCTTCATGCAGGCTTCTTTTGGAAGAAATGGGATTTTACGTGTTGCCTTCAAACAGGCATTAACTGCCTTCCAGATGAAAGGGAGCCCTGAACTTGAACTGTGCCCTGTGTATAGTATGAAATGACCCAGCTACAAAGACTCCTGTTTTTTCCTTAAAAGAAAAAAAAGGGACATTAAAAAAAGCCAAGCCTTAAAGGTGTATGCTAGACAGAATGGGTTTAGAATGGCTTTATATAGCTCATGTTGACAATGGCTGCCAAGTGAAAGCACAGTTCTGGGAGTGAATGGAAATTTTTCCTTAGGCTGAAGCACCAGGATTTTGGGATGCTCTCAGCCTGTGCAGTTTAGTGCAGGCTTTAGTGCACGTAGGAATTGCAGTAATGGGCTCCAGAGAGTGAGGTGGGCCTTTAATTCAGGCTTGGAAGTATGAGCTTGTTTGATAGAGTTGGTGGTTGAGCGCTAGAAGCTGCCCGGTGCAGCCACCCAGTGCAGGCACAGCTGAGAGTCGTGTTCCTCACACAGACCGCTGCAATGACCACGACACCAAGACTTCCTACAGAATTGGAGACAACTGGAGCAAGAAGGATAACCGTGGGAACTTGCTCCAGTGCGTCTGCACCGGGAACGGCAGAGGGGAATGGAAATGCGAGAGACACACGTCCCTGCACACCACCAGCACTGGTAAGTGGGGCATCACGGCCTGGAACGGAGGGAAGGGGAAAAGGAATGGCACTGTTTTGACTGGTTAGGACTTGGAGCTGAATTGTTCCATCCTAATTCAGGTGTTTCAGGGTCTTGTCTGGGAAAGATCAGCAGCAAAGAGGGTTAGAGTTCAAGAGATGCTCCTTGTTTGTGCGTGCGGAGATAAGGTTAATTGATACCTTGTTTCCATGCACAAATGGGGCTAGCTCATACAGATGGGATCGCCTGCACAATCACATGGCAGTAAATCACATCTAGGGCCCTGCATCCACAGGAACTGTCTTTGTCTTGGGAGCAGGGCACTCCAAGTTAATGTTTGAACTTTATGTATTTGCCTCAGGGTAACTTTCTTGAAATGTCCTTAATTTAAACCCCACTGAGACCATCTGGTTTCTTTGACATGATAAATACACCTACTAATGGCTGAGCTTTAAAAACCCAAAAATGTCGAAGAATGTATACAATGCTGTTTAATACATGTACGTGAGAGAGCTTGTAATTTCGGTATGAAATATTGCCTGGTTTACAGAGAGCATGTTTTTTGTGCCCGAGGTTTAAATCTTCAGCTCCTAAATTCTTTTTTTGTCATTTTAAGGATCTAGGTTTCTTATCAGTGAGTGCAATGCAGAACTTCTGTTTTCCTGCAGCGCCTGCACTCAATTTTTCTTGGTAAATGACCTTTAACTGTTTGGTACCATCAGGTTAACTTCAAACTCTCAGAAAGTACAAACTTAAAAATGCGTAACACTTCAAGGGTGCGGATATTTTGTTGCCATTATTATTTCTCCTATTTCAGCAGAGCTGAATTTCTGGAGGTTCCTGTGGGAATCATTAGCAAAAGTTTATATGATCTAGACAACAACAAGCCTCTTTGTCTCTCAGTATTACTCCAAATGATGATGTACCAAAAACTTTGATTCAAAATTTTAAAATTGCTGAGTAAAAGAATACATTTTAAGTTTATTCTTCTTGTTATTCAATGAAAAATTCAAAATTGATCCTTTTTGCCTTATCTCCCTACTTCCTTGGTAATTTTTTATTGCCTTGTCACTGATGTTGGTTTTTCTATTCTACATCTCCATCACGTAATTTTTTTTTTCCCCAAAAAAATTGTCTTCTAAACAATTCCTGTGAAAAGCAGTTTCTAAATCCTTTCTAAAGCCACCATAGAGGGTTGGAAACCAGAGGCTGTCATTAGCAGAAGGGGGAGTCGTTCTTCTAGTTTTGAAATTTGCTAAGTGGAATAATTAAGCCGCGTCTCGGGAAGCTTTAGAGTGTTGTGCCTTCCATCTGATGGAGTGCCTAAGGTTTTATTATCTCAGCATTTAATGGCAGCATTCTGTTGCTGAGCTTTGCACGCCACATGTCCCTTCTGTCCCCTGTTGTGCCGCAGGCTCTGGCTCTCCCAGCATCACGAACGTGCAGACGGCGCTGTACCAGCCCCAGCCGCAGCAGCCCCAGCCCCAGCCCTACGGCCAGTGCATCACGGACAACGGCGTCGTGTACTCCGTGGGCATGCAGTGGCTCAAGACACAGGGCAGCCAGCAAATGCTGTGCACCTGCCTGGGCAATGGAGTCAGCTGCCAGGAGATAGGTATGAGTTGGTGTGTGGTGCCTGTTCACTCCCGTGAGGGCTCTAGGGCTGTCATGTGGCTCAATTTCTAAGTAGAACCCTCTGTGGGCATGTCAGAAATGTCCTCTGAAGAAGACACACTGGAGAAAGGTGCGAGGGGGGAAGAAATGGTTTGGTTATTCGAAGCCTGGTTCTGTAGGGCAGAAACGTTTCCCAGTGAGCTATATATAACCTGCTGAGGGGAAACGGAGCCCTTGGGGAGCAGCATTAATAACTTTATTCAAATGGAGCTGCAATAATATATGTTTGGAAAAGAATGTAAAAGAATGCCACAGCTGTGGAGCTGTCTGTTGGTGTGTATTGGCCTGGGTCCATGGCAGTCAGTGTGGGTTCCCAGCAGCCAGCGACTTGGCCCTGAGAAGCTGTTGCTGTTTTAGAGCCCTGAGACTTGGGGATTGCTTTCAACCACAGTCTAATGCTGTGATTATCTTTTTGAAGCCGTGACCCAAACGTATGGTGGCAATTCTGATGGAGAACCCTGTGTCCTGCCTTTCACCTACGATGGGAGGACTTTCTATTCCTGCACCACTGAAGGCCGCACAGATGGGCACTTCTGGTGCAGCACCACTTCCAACTTCGAGCAGGACAGGAGATACTCCTTCTGTACCGAGCAGAATGGTGAGTTCTTCTCAGGGGGTCTTCACGTGCATGTGACCCTGGTGTAGGGATGGAGGAGTGAGAGAGGACACAGGAACAGGCTGCCTGGCCGATTCCAGCAGTCTGGGGGGACTCAAGCAGCAAGGCAGTGCTATGAATGGAGGGCTGCCTGATGACAGAGCACTTGTGTACTCTTGGCATCTTTGGAGGGTGCTACAGATGTACCCTTTGAGTCCTGTTCTCCCTCCTCTGAGCTGACCTTAGAACGGTGGGAGTACCTGGTCAGGGTGGGGCTTTGGCCCAAAGGATGCTTATCTTTGGCTTTCCTCGGGTGAATTGCTTTGAGCAATGCCCATATTAGGCTGCAAAGAGGAGGATATCCATGGAGTACAGTTTGTTACTCCCTCCATCCTGGCTATCTAGCCAGGCTGCCATATATAGCAGTGATCTTCGTGTGATTTGTGGTCACTGATCAAGAGCTGGGGCATGACTAATGCAGCAGCATTCCCTCTTGTCTGTGGATGGTCAGTGTTCCCTTCACAGCAGTGTGGTCACACTTCCTGGAATACCTGTCAGGCATCCATGGAGCAGTGTCCAGGCAGCTTCTTTGGGATCTGACCTTGGAAAGAATATTTCTTGTTCCCACATGAAAATGCTGCTTTTTACACTGCATAGACACTTTAAAAAAATTCTGTTCTACTTTGGTTGTTTTTCCCTGATAAAAGTCAAGCCTTTCTCTGCAGGGCATATAATATTTCCTTTTTAAAGAAGCAAACAAACTAACCCCCCCAAACCTAACCCCCCCCAAAAAAAAACCAAGCAAGAAAACCAAACACTGTCCCTGTCCATGTGCACATTCTTGTTTCAGAGAGGCTTTTTGTGATACCCTGTGGAAAAGAGAAATGTGATATAGGAAAGTCTCAGTAAATGTCTTCTTGTTCTCCAATATTTGTAAAGCAGAGTTGCTCAAGAGGTGATTAGTTCAGGTAGATTACAGCCCTCTTTCCACTGCTGCTTGCAAAACATGAAGCTTCCAGCCTGCAGAGAGATTTTGGCTTGTCCCGTTGTACATAACTGAACTGTAACCCTTTCCTGAGGGTGAAGGCTTCCATTAGAGCTGAAGGGCACCACTGGGAAATAGCTTCAGTGAGATAATACAGGTATGCTGAGAGCTGTGAGTTTATTTCATTCCCTAGGCCCTGGGAGAAGGGATCTGCAAAGCTACCTCCCGAACACAGTAAGCTTTGGTTTTCCCTGTTTCCCGGGAATTCCCATGGCTGGCTCTGCAGCTCCTTCCAAAGCAAAGCTTGAACTGAGCTGACCTTGTGCAAAGCTTATGTTTCCACATCTGAATTAATTAAAGCTAAGAAAAGAGGCCTGTGGATTATATACAGGGCACATGTGGGAAAAAGTAGTGTTAGTGGCTTGTTTTCCAAGCTCTTCCATGCATGCTGAGAGAGAGTGCAGAGGCTGCATTTGCATCTATTTTCTTTCCATTTTTGTAGTTTTGGTCCAGACACGTGGTGGCAATTCCAATGGTGCTCTGTGCCACTTCCCCTTCCTGTACAACAACCGCAACTACACCGACTGTACTTCCGAGGGGCGGCGGGACAACATGAAGTGGTGTGGAACCACCGAGAACTATGATGCCGACCAGAAGTTTGGGTTCTGCCCCATGGCTGGTAAGGCTGAGAGCCATAAAGGGGTTATGGGGCACCTGTATGTGGTTCTTTGAGCTGGAAAGTGAAGACCTCTCTGTTGGTCAGTTACTGATGACTTCCAGTGAGCTGCGTCCCAGCCCAAAGCCCTTTAAGGCATTTCTGAAGTTTTGTTTCATCCTTTTTTTCCCCCCGTTGACCACCTCTAGCAGAGATTTAGGCAATGTCAGGAGAAGGCAATTTTCATTACTTCTTTGCTACAAGCCACTGGTAGGCATGCTCCTCAGCTGGTGCAAACTGGTGTAGATCTGCTGGAGAGCCTAAAATTTGAGTGGGTGCCAAAATTTCCTTGTTGAGATGCAGAAACTAGCTACGTGGTATGAAAGGGCATTGCAAATGGTCTCAGTCCTCAAGATCTTGTAAATTCTGGCCTCATAAATACCCTCTCGCTTTCTTCTCACCCAGCCCATGAAGAAATCTGCACAACCAATGATGGCGTCATGTACCGTGTTGGGGACCAGTGGGATAAGCAGCACGACATGGGTCACATGATGAGATGTACTTGTGTAGGAAATGGCCGTGGAGAGTGGACCTGCATTGCCTATTCACAGCTCAGAGGTACTGGTTTTCGTGTCGATATCACCACTTTAGTCCAGGTGGGAGGTGGGAGAAATTGGTATTCTTTTCTGTCATTGTGGGCTTGAGCCCAGGCTCAAGAACTGCAGTTTACTCTTTGGAGTAGGAAGGGAATTAGAGGAGCTGTGAAGTTCTTGTCTCGTTATGTGCTGGAAAAGCATATTCCAGCCTTTACAGGCTCAAGCAGAAGCAAACCTTGATTATCTTGATCATGGCATCCCTCCTTCCTTTTGTCTACATTTAGGAATTGGCACCACTGTGACTTCACAGAGAGCTCAGTATAGGCACCTCCCCACCTCAGGAACAGACAAAACTCCAGACTAGTCTGAAGTTTGAAAGCAGAGCTGTTCTGTTTTATTGTTCTGCAGTGAAATTTTCAATTCCTCTGTGCTGGATTAGCCTATTGCTGGCTAATCTATATGAAAAGCTGGCAGGAAAGCATGGAGCTTGCTCTTATTTATTTACTCATTTGTGTGAGTGGTCCAAGTGGAGAAGTACTTAAGCAATACCAAAAAAAGAAGACTTAAAAGCACAGACATTTGATCATCCTACAGCTAGCTCACAGCATTGGCTTCATGTCTGGAAAAGGCAGGGGGGTTGCTGTCGAGAGGCCAAGAAAGGACTCTTTAACACCACTGCTGAAATGGGATATAATTTATAGGGAAAGGCTCACTCGAGGGCTTTGGAAGGGGTTTTTTTTTTTAATGTGTTTCCTTCAGAACAGTGAGACAGGCACTGCTCAAAGTTCTGGTCTGTGCAACTCCTGTTTCCACTTACACAGCTAGTTCTCTGCAGTTCATTCTGGAGTTGAAGTGGTATTTCTTGATGAGGAGAGGGTAGAGACACTTTGCTTTTTCAAAAGGCAAAGGTTATCTGAGTAGAGCTGTTTAAACACAGCAGCCAGACCTTGGCGCCTGCAGGAGCGTCTGAGCGCTCCTTGGTTTATCCCGATGCTGTGCCCATGGTGTGGGAAAATATGATGGGGAATGAAAGCCTGGACTCACTTCCCCAAGGACAGATGGTCCAGAGTTGACTCCGGAACTGAACTTGGGTCTCTTGGGTCCCACTTAACAAAACAACTTGCTTCTGGGGTGGTTTTCATGTTTGTTTTGTCTTTCTGCTCCTTGCTGTGATTAGACTGGCTTTAGGAATTCTGGGCCAGGTCCCAGATGGACATCGAACCTAATAGAGTGATCCTATTGTACTAAAGCATGGGATCTGGTTACTGGGTTTTGAGGGAAGAGTAGACTGGTAGGCACCAGCAGCATCTTGTGTGCGTAATAGATCTGCCTCTGCCTTCAGATTACTACAAAGGGTAGCAGAGATAGCCGACAGAATAACATGATGAGGATGGTTGTACTTCTTCCTTGTATCTTCATGAATTTGGAGCAGCCCTTTTCTCCTTGTGTAGTTCCAGTGATTAGAGGCAGTACTCACTGAGGACTTTCAGTTGAGATGTTCCTCAGAGGAGATGGTTGGAGACTCAGTGTGGCGGTTTAGATTTTCGTTCGCACGTGGAATCTGTCCAAAGGAACAGCAAGGCAGTTCTGTAGCTGGATTGTGTCCTACAGACCTCTTTTCTGCAAGTGTTGCTTATTTGCACACTGCTGACAGATGAGCTCGGGAGCACGGGTGTGTGGGCGCAGCACTGCGAGTGTCACAGATTACAGGAGGGCTCCTTTCTGCTTGAATGGAGCTTGTCGTGGTCAGTCTGTGTGCTGATCAAGCGGAAATGATGTCCCAAGAGAAGGGTTCTTTCTTAATGCTTAGACCAATTGCTGATAAACTCTCTACTCTCTCCCGCAGACCAGTGCATTGTGGATGGCATCACCTATGATGTGAACCAGACCTTCCACAAGCGTCACGATGAGGGGCACATGCTGAACTGCACCTGCTTTGGCCAGGGCCGGGGGAGATGGAAATGTGATCCTGTTGGTGAGTCACTGGCTCTCCCCATGTGCCCTTTGTGGCTCTGTACAAACTGGTTGTGCTATGGAGAAACGGGTGTGTGAGTTTGGGCCCAGTCTTTTTCCACTTTCTGTCCTGAATTGTACAAATTCAAAAATAGAAGCACTACTGCGTTTGCTGGAGGGTGAGTGAAAGGGCGTTTGTTAATTTAAGGACATAAGCTTGGGTGATCACACCTGCCCCAGAAGAATCATGATTGTGGCAAGCACCTGTTTTAAAGTGTAGCAGGTTGTGGTAGCAGGGCAGTTAGCCCCAGGCTGTGGTGGTTTGGCTGGATTCTGGTACCTGAGCTGTCAGCTTAGCAGGGCTCTCAGCCTGAACACTGATAAAACATGCAGCTGGGCACTGATGCTGGGATCAGTTTTCTTGCCTTTCTCTATCCTAAAATCTTTCGGAATTTTCTCCCTGAACTGAGGAAGGAGACCAGCATATATTAACTTACCTTGGACTGAATTGATTTTTTGGCTGCTCTTTGTTCTGGCAAAGAGGGAAAGCTCAGGATGAGAACACGTGTTAATAGTGCTCTGGAGGTTAGCTAAAACCATCATGGTTCTCTTCAGGAACAAGGAGATTTCATCTCTTCTGCCTCCCCCCCTTTCCTAGCAAACCTTGATTGGAAGGTAAGACCTGGCTGCTTGGTTTGCAATTACTAAGTCCAAGAGAGCTTCAAACTATTGCCAAGAAGATCTATTAGAAATTACTAGTGGTGAAATTCTACTTTATTTACAGTAATATCTGTATGTGTTTACTCAAGGAACATGGATTGTAAAGCTCTTGAAAATTACTAGTTTGAAGGAAGGGGTGGGGGGATGATTTCAGCTATCTGTATAGGTGCAATTAAAGTTTCAATTTTGTTGGCTCTCTCTAAACAAAGCTCTTATTTATCCAAGCAAACATAATGCTAGTTCTCACGGAGAATTTCCATTGAGCCAGGCATGCAGGCAGTTGTCAGAGTAGGAGGTGTACTGAAGTGCTGTACTGTGCTGTATTTACCCTAGTTAGGCTGATTTCAGAATCTGACCTGTCCCCCTTTGGTTTATACAATGGTAAATATGGAAAGATTCTGCTGAAAATTCATGGGACTTTTAAGGCATAAACAGATTCTACTGAAGGCAGGAGGAATTTTTGCCTTTGATCTCCTTGAGAGCAGCATGGTTTAGCTTTGGATGAGAGATGAACTCAGTTGGCCCGGGCAGAATTGGGCTCCAGAGCAGATTAAATTCTTTCTAGAAGGAACACCCCTCTGAAATGCATCACAGCTGAATTAGCCCCCCAATATCTAACTTAATACACGCAGTGATCTGAAATTCAAGTTCTGTTGCCACTTTATGTACCTATATTTGCAAATAAACATTGGTGTTGCGTTTCTTTGTGCAAAAGTCTCTTGGGACTTTCCTTTGTAGGTATTTCACTGTGGTTTCAGTAACGCACAGTGGTGAACTGTCTCTCTTGTGCCTTCAGACCAGTGCCAGGACTCGGAAACCCGTACCTTCTACCAAATTGGAGACTCCTGGGAGAAGTACGTCCACGGGGTCAGATACCAGTGCTATTGCTATGGTCGTGGCATTGGAGAATGGCATTGCCAACCTCTGCAGACCTACCCAGGTAAGAAACCCAACAGAAAATGAACTCATCTGCTGAGTAAGACCTGAGGAAAGCCAGCTTCCCCCCCTCATTTGTTCAGGTTTCTGTACCTAATGCCTTTTGGTTTCCTTTTAAAACAGAACAAATTCTCCCTGTCCCTTGGCAGACACAAGCAGGTGTCAGGGGGTTATAAAGAGGGGCCCAAGCTATTTGCAGCTATTCCTGAAGCCAGGGTTGGTTCAGAGAGTGCCTCACAGTGCACACAACAGCTTGGATTTACATTGCTTCTTGGTATTTAGTGATAATCACAAATGTAATCTTCAGTTTATATTGCCTGAAACTCACCTATGTGTAGTCTTTCCTTTTCCGCTCATTACAGAAGCAAAATCCCTCACGGAATGAAACGTTTTTCCTGATCAGTGCCCCAAAGAAATTAAATATTTGAACTCTTGTTTGTCCAGGCAGTTCCAGGAACTCTTTATAGGGATGGGCAATGCCTGTTTGTTGGTTGTTCAGCTTCAGTTCCCCAAACAGAACATAAGGGGAACCTCTTTACTTTCCTGTTTAAGGTTGCGACTGCCACTGTCTTAATCTGAATAAGACGAAGTATTAAGGCTTGCTGAGCTTAATTGACTCGTCAGACTGCTTAAACAAACATCTCCCTGAGCTATGTGAAATATGCATGCCTCTAGCCTGGAGACCAGGGCTTCGGGCTGCTTTAGACACAAGAGTGACTGAAAAGGTGTAAATAAACCAAATCTAATGTTTCTGAATGTAGGTTTGGGCTTAAGTGAGCTTGGAAATTTTCTGCCTGCGGGCACAGGCTTGTTTTTCTAGAAATCCTGTTAAATGGGGAACAGGTATGTATGTTACATGGTTGTCCAAATAAATTATTATTAGAAATGTTGGAAATGGGGTGACGGTACAGCTGTTTAATGGCTAAAACACTTTCCTGCAGATTCCAGGGATCTTTTTGCTGGAATTTTCTGAGAACGTACGTGAGGACACTGCTGCTGAGTGCTCAGTGAAACCTCCCCAGTGGGGCTAGGAGGGACTGACAGGAGAACCATGGGATCATAAAACCTGTTGTCCTCTCTTGGAGAGCTTTGTGGAGAAAATAGGCCTGAGCCTAACCTAGCTGAATGCAATCAGTAGTCCTAAGCATTAGAGCACTGCAGAACTTGTGTTTTCATGAGTTCACGGGCCTGTTTTGTCTCAGGACTTCTGCCAGCCCTTCTGGTGGTGTTTGTGTGCAGAAGACAAGTCTCACTGTCTGTGGAGTCCTCCACAGAGTCGTGAAAATTCAATGTTTCAAATGAACTGATTGAGAAATTTAGTAAAGTAGTAGTAGATTAGTGTCTCTCTTCAGGGTGTATTCAATGTCAGAGCAGGAATTTTCCCTCACCATGCTGCATGATTAGACCTAGATTTGGCAGATGGTTTTTATCAGCTTCCCTGCTGCCATTGCTGAAGATATTAATGATGAAAATAGTTAGTCGCTGAGAAGTTCCCCCCATCTCTTTGAACAGCAAGACTTTGCTTTGCAGACTTTTTCTGTACCAGACCTCTCCCGTTTTCCGTTTCATTGATAGCTCACAGGAAATGGATCCAAGCAGTGCACGTTAACTCCCCCACAGAATATACTGTGATTCACTGGTTTTCTAGGTAGCAGTGAAGCATTAAGGATAGAAGGACATTGCAACTGATTGCCCATGTGTAGAAATACTATGTGAGCCATGGAGCTTTGTTCCTTTTTGGTGACTCCACAACATCCCCAGTATGTTAAAACTGGCAATTCTTTTTTCCAGGGTCGACTGGGCCTGTTCAGGTGATCATCACAGAGAGTACAAACCAGCCAAACTCCCACCCCATCCAGTGGAATGCTCCTGAACGATCTCACATCACCCAGTACATCTTGCGCTGGAGACCGGTGAGTGCCACGCTTGTCATCATTGTTCATCAAGAGTACTTTATTTGGCTTTTTCTGGCGTCTGAAAGAAGTGGCTGACACAATTTCAGCAAGCTTGAGTTGCTTATTCAGTGTCTTTCTCCTGTTGAGGTCAACAGCTACTCTTGAGCATAAAAGAGAGCCAGTGCTGTATAGACACTTAATGTTTTCCTGCCCAAACTTCACTGGTTGCTGTGTTCATAAAGTATTTTATTAAACAAAGCACTAGTACAGCAAGCAGACAAGTTTATATCCTTCCTTACCTTAGGAATGTAAATCCTTGTGGAAGCTTCTTCATCCAAAGAAATGCTGTTTTAGTAACGTGCGTATCCAAAGACAACTGGGATACATTTTATTCTATTAATGAGGAGGTAAAAACGGGTAGGATATGAAGTCATAAACAGCTCAGTGTAGGATTAAATAAACAGTCACTCCCATCTTCTCCAAAGTCTAAACCAAAACTGGTTAACCACCGCTTGTTGGCTGATTCCTCTATGAGGAGAGATTTGGTTTAACCAACACAGATGAGCTGTGTTCCAGCTCCCCTGAGTACAGCTTCACAAAAGAGCACTTAATGATTAAGAGCATTAGTACCTCAATGCTGCCTGTTATTGAGAGAACAATAAAGGCCCTGATCCAAAGCCATTCAAGGCACTCAAGTCTTTTTACTGACTTCAGTGTATCTTGGATGAAGGCCTGAATGAAATGGACTTTAAAGCACTGGAGGACAAACCTCAGAGGATGGAGCATTATTTTAAAGCTTCCCATAGAGTTCAAACACAGGGTAGAAGGGAAGAACTTTTCTGTATATTGTTTTCAGATGATGGCTTAGAGTGTTATTATGAACAGCCTTCAAATATATATTTTCCAGCCACTACTTCATGCCTTACTGTGCTTTTGATGAAGGAATGAGTTGAGTTTATAAAAAATGCTCCTTTTAAAGGGTAAAGTTCAAAGCTAGGTTGTTTTTAGTTTACTCTTGTAAAACTTAATAACTCAATGCCGTTAGTCCTGTTTCTTGGCATACTTTTCTCATCTCCTTTGACTTGATTCTGTCTGTGCATTAAAGCCATTCAAGTCGTACCTGTGTTTGAATATTACAGTGATTAGTAACCACACAGCAGGTTAGGTCACTAGATTCCCCTGCTTGCAGGCTGGGGAGTCGCTCACTATCTGAGTGTCCTTTTTCTTGCAGAAAAACTCTGGAAGGCAGTGGAAGGAAGCCACCATCCCTGGCCACCGGAACTCCTACACCATCTCAGGCCTGAAGCCTGGTGTGATATATGAGGGACAGCTCATCAGTGTCCAGCAGTACGGCCACAAAGAAGTCACCCGCTTCGATTTTACCACAACCAGCACCACAGCGGTGACAAGTGAGTTGAATCCAGGACAACCTAATCTCCTTCACCCGAGTCCTTGCTTCGTGCATCCCAGTTAACACAAAAGTAGCGATGCTTGATGCAACCTCTCTTTCTTCTCTCTTGTAGGCAACACTGTTTCAGGAGAGACAACTCTTCTTCCTCCCGTGGTTGCTACTTCAGAATCTGTCACTGAAATCACATCCAACAGCTTCGTTGTCTCCTGGGTTTCTGCTTCTGACACCGTTTCTGGATTCCGTGTTGAGTACGAGCTGAGCGAGGAGGGCGATGAGCCACAGTACCTTGGTGAGACAAAATTGGAGCGTGCCAGACCAAAGCATTGCACACAGTCAGCGCATCGCTGTTTTGTGGCAGTCAGTGGAGCTGGCGTAAACATCTGAGCATCTCACTGTCTCTCAGTAGGATTCAATTGGGATATGAGAGTGGCAGGACCAGCTCAGATTAAAAACTCACTTAGTTCATTGTCTTTTCTCTATTAATAGCTCTAAGAGAACGAGGCAAGTATATAGCAATATCCCCTCAGAATACTGTCCCAGAATTCTGCAGAGGAAAACTGCCTGAGCCAGGAGTGGTAGATGAGTAATAACTCTGGGTAGATAGAATTATTCTTCTCATCTCCGTGAATTTGTTCAGTTCTTTTTCCTTTTAAAGTCATGTAAAGTTACTGGCTTCCACGGCATCCTGAAGTGAACTGATGCCTTGGAGTGGCTACCTGAAAACAGAGGCTAGACAAGATTAAGAGAATTAAAGCGGGTATTTATTGAAGGGCCTTCATTAAAGGTACACTGTGGGTACAGAGCCCTAGGGCTACACCCAAAATGGACGCCGGGTCGCGGATTTTTCACACTTTTATAAGTTTGGTCCATTTGCATATCAGGGTTAATTCTCCAATTACAATTTCAGGGAATGATGCCATTACCCCAAGTTTGTTCCACCTTTCCAGAGGTTTAGTTTACATATTTCGGGGCCTGGGACAACAAGGTGTCCTTGAGTCCAGGCCCAGAGAGGATTTGTTGTGTCTACCAGTAGCTACCAGGCTATGTGAAGTTTGAGTTACATGCTAAACCAGTACAGGGTCTGAGAATATAAAAGCTAAATCCTAAGGCATCAGAGCAGTAGTGCAGATGAGAAGAGAACCAAATCTGTTTTTTTGAACCTGCTTCCTGGCTAATTTCCTTTGGCATACCTTTGTCCTTCCATCAGAATGGACAGACAGAAATCTTTCCCAAATGCCCTCTCTTGGCTGCTTGTTCCCTCATGGATATCTCATGTTCTAGTCTGCTCTGTCAGTTGTTTTGTTTGGATCAAATCTTCCTCATCTTTGATAATATGACAGTTTAGCTGAGCTGGGAAGCTGGTTAAAGGCACTGGACTCAGACACAGGAATCGAAACTGTTTTTCCAACATCTACTGTAGAGCCCATGTCACCCATGTAATTTCATCTTCATTTCTTTTTCCTAATTTCCTATCTTAACAGTGGTAATAGCAATATCTCACCTCAGATATTTGAGGTTATAATAGTTAGTGGGACATGAGTGGGATAGAAGAACATGACAAAAAGAATAGGAATCTCTTGACCTAATAATTCTCCCTGGACTGTTGGTCCCCTGAACTCACAGGCCTGGACACTGAGCAGAAGTGGCTCACATGGGGACTGCCAGCACTGTCGCCACCTTTCTTTCTGCCCAGACAGCTGAGCCGTGCTGTGAAGCAGCTCCTGAGGTCATCTGTCTACAGACAGAGGTTTACAGGCAGATTGAAAGGCAATCCCCGTTTCCCTTAAGATGCTTGGCTTCAGTCTGGCCAGCAAGGAGCTGCTTCTTGGGGAATTTTCTACATCTGGCATGTAGGTGGACATCTGGGAGCAGGGAGAGAAGGTCACTAGCCCTCATAATGTCATTCTTCTTCACTCATGAGTCAGTGTTTCCACATAACCTATTCATGTGAAAGTTTTTCTATGTATTTCTGTACTGAAAATGCAACAGTCAGGGCATGAAATGAGTGTTCAGCTGAGATGGCTGCAGTGTGCAGCGGGCTGCTGCCCAAGCTGCCCTGCCATGTCCCGTATCAAGCCTTGCTGCCCTTGGTTGCTGGTCCCAGCTCCACGCAGCTTTTCTGAGGTGAACTGAAGACAGTGCAGAAAAACTGTTGTTTTATTGTAGGAAGACTGCGCTTCAGCCCAGATTAGAACAGACATCTCAATTATTTTATTTGGAGAGAAAGCAAGAAGATGGAATTGCTAAAACAAATTTTTCTCCCCTGCCTTCCTCAGATCTTCCAAGCACAGCCACTTCTGTCAACATCCCTGACTTGCTTCCTGGTCGCAAGTATATTGTTAATGTCTATCAGATCTCTGAAGAAGGAGAGCAGAATCTGATCCTGTCTACTTCACAGACTACAGGTATGTGTGGGTGGCTCTTGCTGCACTTTGAAAGCTGTTGTTACTGTTTGCTCAAGAATTTGTTACCTCTTATTCTTACGCTTGCTGTCCTCTGTTTATTCCCTTAAACAGCTCCTGATGCACCTCCCGACCACACAGTGGAAAGTGTGGATGACACATCCATTGTCATCAGCTGGAGCAGACCACAGGCTCCAATCACAGGTTTGTCCAATTGGAGTGCACCTATTCTGCTTTATTGGTAGAATCTGAAATGTAGGTGAAAAAGGAAATGAGATACAGCTCTGGGACAGTGCTAGTGCAAAATTCTGCCTGGTCTGAGAGACCAGCTGGAAAGCACATGGGCAGTTTAGCATTTCCTTGGCTTCAGTGACTGAAACAAGCAATTCAGAAGGCTGGATGCAAAACAATTCCTTCTGGATTTGTGGTAAATAAAAACAAGCCCCAAGACCTTATATTTGTATCTGTCATCCAGACCATCCCATAGTGAGCATGGGAACTGTACATGCGTAAATCCACATGTCAGACCTCAGAAATATTCTAACCCAGGTCAGATTGTGCTTTGGAAGGTGGTGTGAGTGTGTGGTCTGTAGCTGGGACGTGAGCGCAGGCAGGCCACAGGTCCTGCTGAAGTTCAGGACTATTTTTATCAAAGCTCAGTAATGAGATCAGTTCAGCCCTCATTTCTAGCATTCTTTGTGCTTACTGATTGTGCTGAGGATTACGTATTTCTCTTGCTTCAGGCTACAGGATTGTCTATGTACCCTCTGTGGAAGGCAGCAGCACGGAGCTCAACCTGCCCGACACTGCCACCTCTGTAACGCTCAGTGACCTGATGCCGGGGGTTCAGTACAACATCAGCATCTACGCGGTGGAAGAAAACCAGGAGAGCACTCCTGTTTTCATCCAGCAGGAAACCACTGGGGTCCCACGCACAGGTAATGCTCATGTTCTGGATTTCAGTCACTGAGATTTCTGTTGCTAGCTAAATGAGTGCTTAAATGAACTCAGTTATGGTTTTGTGGGTTTGAATTGTAAATTTCACTGATACTGAAGTTCTGTAGTAAAATCGCGCTTATTGACACAGTCAAGACACCACTCTGCATTAAGAGGGTTGTAATTCCTAGGGATTGGACTGCAGGCAGTTCTTGAATTGTCTGCAGAAGAGAGATCAGTTTCCCAAGTTATCTTAGGGGGATTCTGCTAAGAAATCTTCTGAAGTGCCTGTTATATTGTTTTGCCCCAGTACTTGGCTCGCAGATGCTCAGGGTTATGTACTCAGACCCCACAACACACGCTCAAATTGTTCACCTGACTTTGCCCTCTCCCTTCCAGTCCTACCCATTATTTTCCTTTGCAGTCATCGGGGATGGGGGATTACTCAGCATTGACTGATGTGCCGAAACAACACCATAGGATCTAAACTTGAGGCACCCGATATTTAAGAAACTACTGGTTTCAGGGTTCTTTAAGTATCCAGTTGGACTGAATAACCAAACCAAAAGAAGGGATAGTGAAAGAATTGGGATCTGATGTGGTAAGCAGTGGAATTTGATGGTCCTGCAAGTTGCAAGCACGTGTTTGCAAATGGGAATTCACCAGGAATGAACTCAGCTCACTGATTTTATGGTTTGGCTTCTGCATCTTCCAAAAATGTGCACTGGTTAACCTTAGGGCAGTATCAGTCCTAGTCTCAAGAAATTTAATTTAAACACAGGAATTCAAGGGTGCAGTACTGTGGCCCAGCACTGAGGGAATTGCATTTTGCATTTGACTATAGTAAGGCCAGATCAGCCCCTGTACTTGTTTAATTATAAAAGGTGGATTTCAAGTTAATCACAGACATTCAGAACATGCTGTGGGTTTTGAAAACCCTCTCTTTTAATTTTAGAAGGAGGTTACTGTTTCCAATCTCTGGAGTACTTTTTTTTCCCTCAGGCTTTGGTTCTGCATATACTTGAAGTTCTGTAGCTTATTACATCTGGTCTTTCAGTTCTCTTTCTGTCATAGCAAGATACCTTCTGAAGACATAATAGACTTTAAAGTAGAGAGTGATGTTTGAAATTGTAATCTGCTTGAATATTGTCTGGGAACATGTGTAGGCATGTTTACAGTAAGGTTACCCTGACTTTTTAATTTGGTAAATATTCTTGGGCTAGCCATTGCTCAAGCAAAATTCACTTTTTTTTCCTTGCGTGGAAACCTATAGCTTCTCCTCCTGCTAAGGGCTCCCTCTGACAACTGTTGTACCCCTCTGCTTTCAGATGAAGTGCCTTCCCCCAGAGATCTGCAGTTTGTGGAGGTTTCTGACATCAAGATCACCATCATGTGGACCCCACCACAGAGCCAAGTGTCCGGCTATCGGGTGGAGGTGATCCCTGTCAACCGCCCTGGACAGCACGGCCAGAGACTGCCCATCACCAGGAGCTCTTTTGCTGAAGTCATCGACCTGATCCCAGGAACGACCTATCTCTTCAAGATCTTTGCTGTAAACCAGGGCAGGGAGAGCAAACCTTTGACTGGAGAGCAAACCACCAGTAAGCGTCTTTCCTCTGTGTTTTTTTCAGCCTTTTGAAGCGCGTATTTCTCTGTCGCTTGGAGAAATGTATAAACAGAGCACTTGAAGTGCAACAGTTCTAGCCCAGGAGGTATCCCATCAGTAGGATGACAGGGCTGGGAATTCGTTCAGTCTAACAATGATCTCTTCAGCAGATTTATCCTCCTCCAGGGCTTTCCAATGGGAGTTTAAGTCTCATGGCGCTTTAAAACAATTTCGCATGGCTGGAATTCAACTTTTTTATTACTGACTGAGAATTGATGGACCCTGCAGTTCTTTTACAGCACAGATCACAGCCTGTGATTTTTATAATTTTTTTTCTTTTTTTTTTTGCTGGTACCTTAGGGCAGATTTCAGTATGACTTAGAGGCCTTGCTGAGATTCCTCTGAAAGTCCCCATCCCCCTTCTGACAGCTCCATACCTGTCTGGCTCCACTGGCAGCAGCAGCAGTTGTGCCTGCACATGCAGTGATCGTGCAGGATCCCTCAGAACCAGATTGCTAATGATCTAGTGGCAGTGCAGCACCTCACCAGTGTGAGGAAAAATGCACTTTGTCAGGCATTGTTTTTTGCTTTGCAGCAGTGCCGAGAAGAGAGAGGAGCAGTGGCTGGGCAGAGGGCGTAGGTTTTCAGATGGAAGAGTAGGAGTTTAATCTGGGTTTGGGTGGTTATCTCCATTTTTGATCCAAGAGGAGCTGATCAGACAGAACATGGTTTGTTTGATCAGATCCTGTTTATTGGGCAATAGAAGGGTGAGTTGGTGTTTGTGGTGTTCTTTGGCTGGGTCACTTTATTTGAAGGGACAAAATTCAGCTGTGTGCATCTGCTGCTCTTCTGATGCTTTTCAGTAAATAAGAGCAACTTCTGAGAACCCAGCCTGGCTCTTAGTAATATGAGAGGGAAGGAAAGGAAATGGGATAATCTGTGAATATAGCCATGCTGTTTGGGAAATATCCTTACTTATATCCATAAAGTTATGAGCCGTGAATAGTGCCTGTCCCTTGACTGCAGGGAGAATGGGATCCTTATGTCTGTCCTTTGACATAGGTGTCTAATTTGAGCACAGCACAGATGGTGTGAGCACCCTCCCTCCTCTCTCAAGTGAGGCTTTCAAAAGCAAGGATGCGACTTAGGAATCTGAACTCTCTTGGAAGCATTTAGAACAAGAAGGGCTCAGTTCCCAGCTAGATCTGTAATTTTTTTGTGGTTGTTTTGAGGAGCCTGGGCTAGGTGTAGGGTTCCTCTGAAACTCCACATAGAGGTGTACATTGGAGTATAGACGTTTAATTCAGACAGCACAGTGCCAGTCACAAATGTCTGGAATCATTTTCCATAGGCTGTGATCATCCGCTTAACTGCTTTGCCTAAACCACATTGCAGAAACTATTCACATAAATTGCATCCTGTAATCGAAAGTCCTGGGAAACAGAAATCATTCAGGGTTCCCAAGGAAAACCCTGCAGCAAAAGTCTCTTCCCACGGTGTAAATGTGATTCTCTTTTTGGCCTTCCGTTAAAAAGCAGTCTACAAATAAACTCCGAGCGTGTGTGTGTGTGGCTTTTTAATCTTCCCCTTTTTCCTCTAGTATGAGGAGAGGAAGTGATAAAAGCCTAATAGAGCTGGCAAATTAAATTGTGCAGAAAGGAATTGACTTTGGGCTACACATTTTAGGAAGATACAATCTTCGTCAGATGAGACTTAGCACAAATCTAAGTACCAACAAGTGTTAAAGTTGGCTTTCAGCCTGTGGGTTGGAGATGGGCTTAAGCAGGGTCACACTCATCCTTCTTTTAGAGTTCTCCCCTGTTTTTTCCAGTGGTGGAAGAAGGAAGACCTCACTTCCTTTTTCCTCCCTCCTCAAAAGTGGAGAAAACTAAAAGGACAAAAGCATTTTTCTGCTGAATCACTGGGAGAGTGATGAAAACATTGAGTTTTTTTTTTTTTTTCACCAAAATATTACTTCTTCAGAAGGAGAAAGAAGCATTTGCCAGCAAAAAAGAGCATTGATGAAACCTCACAGCTCTCAATTTCAACATATGATTAGAACTTAGAAAAGGCGGGGAGACCTGCCATGTGAACGCTATGAACTCCTTGCTGCAGCCAGTGCTACCCTGCCTGCTGTGGGGGCAAATTCCCCTCCAGAGCCTCACCTTGCCTCAGCCAAAGGCAGTGACATCTCCACCAGTCACCAGGCTCCAGTGTGGTGCTGAAGGAGCTATGCTGCCTCAGCCTCTTGTTTATGTAGTTATCTGGGTTATCAGCTTCAGCTGCTTCCCAGGGGCACTGATAAAAAGGGGAGGAAGCCTGGTAAGAGCTGTTCCCTGAGTCCCAGGGGAGAGACGAGCATGCTTGGAATTGTTGTATGGTCAGTTCCATGGTGTGAGTATTTTTAAGTAGATCTAGGAACTGGTTTTCTGCAGAAAGTCGCTGACTCTTACTTATTTTGACATTCAAATGACAAAGTAGGGGTGGTTTATTTTGGGAAAGGATTTTGAGAGGTCTGGGCGAGGATTTGAAAGAATAAATCTTTTTCATGGAAAAGGGCTAAAATTAGGTTTCCGTGCTTACGCTGACAAGTCTAAACTGAGCTGGTTTTCAAAAAATGCTCAGCGCTCATGAGAAACTATGGAAATTCCTGAGTGTGTCGGGTTCATCTGTCTTGTCTCAACCTTTAGGCTGCCTTCCCCATGGGATGCAGAGATGGCAGCGACCCAAATCAGTGCAGCCCAGAATGCTCAGGTCTCCCTGTCTCAGTGTATTAATGGATGGCAGTGAGGCAGGGATAGAGAAGTGAAATAACTTTCCAGCTCTTTCATGGTCCCACCTTTTCTCTTCCCTAATGCTGCCCTCACACAATGCATGAGAAATACAGGCCCAGTGTACACCCATGGTTTGGAAGTGGGGGTGAAGTGGAGATTCAGCTGGGAAGCTGATGGATGTTCTGCTTTTCCTCCCCAGAGCTCGATGCCCCCACCAACCTGAGGTTCCTCAACACCACGGAGCACTCGGTGCTGGTGCTGTGGACGCGGCCCCGTGCCGTGATCACCGGGTACAGGCTGGTGGCGGGGCCCACCAGGGGAGGGCAGCCCCGCGCCTACAACGTGGGACCCTCTGTCACCAAGTACCTCCTCAGGAACCTGCAGCCTGGCACCGAGTACACCGTCTACCTCGTGGCGATTAAAGGCGACTTGGAAAGCAACAGAGAGACCGGAGTCTTCACCACTTGTGAGTGAGACACACACACACACACCACATGCTCCTCTTCCTTTATACCCTGGCCCTTCTTCAGAACTTGTGCTGAAAGTGCCTATTGTGAATTGATTTACAGAAGCAGCCTTTTGAAGTAGCATTCCGGCAGAACAGCTTGGGAAATACTCCTTGTTGTTCTTTCTGAACTAGTTGGCAGGAAAAAGAGTTATTTACATCAAAAAGCTTTTAGTAAAATACATTTCAGCTTTCCCGACGATTGAAAACAAGAGGGAAAACTTACTACTGGTACCTCACTTTTTGCTTAACTGGATGTCAGAGAAATTTAATTTTACTTGATCTTCCTCACTGCTTGGCTTTGGCATGACAAATCAAGGAAAGCATACAACTCCCTTAAAAGGGGCAAGGAATAATTAGTCTGTCATTTATATGAAGCTGAAAGCAGTCATTTCTCAAGCCCAGCCATACCATCTAAGGCAGCTCAACTGCAGTTACCCAAACTGACACAGACATTGCATTCTATCTTTTTATATTATTTTAATTTTTTACATTTCGGTCATCTGTATTTGTGATGCTGGCTTGGAAGAAATATTAAGCAAATTTTGGAAGGAAAGGGAGTTCTATAAGAAGCCACACATACTTCTAGAAAGAACAAATAGATTCAATCTTTAAATAATGATGATGCCATCGTATAAACCAGCAAAACTCAGAGCCACCCAAGCCCAGAACCACATCCTCTTTTCAAAAGAGAATGTGGTTTCTTTTAGAACAATGTGAAACTAAAGAAAGGGCTCAAACTTCTAATCAGAGTAACATTGTTGACATTGGCAAGGTGCTTTTTGCTGACAGTCTTATCTATAAATACTCCTCAATTATAATATGATTTGGTATCTTAGATTTAATATTGCCTTCAAATTCTGGCTTGTCTGAATGAAACCAGTCCAATTTAAGACTACAGAATTGATTAACCAAGCCTCTTCATTAATAACATTATTAACAAGGCCATTTCAGATTAAACTCAGTGGTGTTATTTAGGCTGATTCTGGCATGCACAAAGGCTTTGGCTTCTGTGTGATGCTTCTGACAGATATCAATGGAACCACAGATGCCTCGGACTGACTTTGAGCTCCTTTCTGCTGATTTCACAAGATGTTGGTGAGGGATGAGATGGTCCTTGCTGGGACAGCTGGATGACAGACGGGGGTGTAGTGTTTTGCTGATTGGAAGGCATATGGTGGGTGAATCAAAAAAATAGCTGACTTTGAGGAACACTTTAGCTACCATGCCAAAAACCAGGATTCCCCAAATTCTTGGGGCTGGATGCATAGAGGATCATGCATCCAGTGGAGTATTTTTGTTTTCCTGAGGAACAAAAGCTCTGGCTATGATTAGACCCACTTGCACACTGTGTCTGTCAAGCCCAGCAGCAGACAAAAATCATCTGTCACATCCTTCCCAAATAACTGCATTTTCAGCAGTGATCTAGTTCAGCACTCCTTTCATACCTCTGGCTATTTGTACTGCTCTAGGTCAGGTTTTCAAACTGTTTGGAGCCATCACAGCAGGTAGACTTCAACTCTTGTCAATTCACTTCACAGATCAGCCTGCTGGCTCCGTTCCTCCCTTTAACACAGAAGTGACTGAGACCTCTATTGTCATCACCTGGACTCCTGCCCCAAGGATTGGTTTCAAGGTAGGAGGAACTAAGTCCCACGTTGGTTTTTGCTCTTGCTTCACCGTGGTGGGGAGGGCAGATTAAAGCCATTTCCTATGGACTGGGGTGAAGATGGCAGCACAAAGGGGAGAGGTGCAAAGGGCCTGCTGCTTACAGGGAGTGGGTCTAGGTGACAGAGGTCAGTGCAGTCATGGGGCTTCAGGTCAAGTGGGACAGCTAAACCACAAGTTACAGGATTAGCAGCTGGAGTTCAGCATAAGGGCCCATAGTGCTGCTGTTGGATGATCAGTCAGGATGCTGACAGCTTGTGACTGAAGAGCAAACCTCGCTCCCCTGCAGCTGGGAGTGCGCCCAAGCCAGGGTGGAGAGGCTCCTCGGGAGGTGATCTCGGACTCCGGCAGCATCGTGATCTCCGGGCTGACCCCCGGCGTGGAGTACACCTACAGCCTCACAGTGCTGATGGATGGCCAGGAGAGAGAGACCCCCATCGTCAGGAGAGTCACTACACGTATGACACTTGCTTTTCCACCATCATTTCTTCTTCCGCTCCCCACATCAATGGCTGCCTTGTTGGAGGCAGTTCTGGTCTTTCCTCCCTGTCGTCGTCTGGTTTTTCTTTTTGATGCATAGGGGACAGTAGCCCTGTCTCATGCAGTGCAGGGTCACAGCTTCAGGAGAGCATTTTTAGCTAATTCCAGAGGTTGAGGATGTCGTGGGAAGAGGGGTGCTGAGGCAGCCAGCGTGATTCTCAGTGCCACCAGTGACCCATTTGTCTGAACACTTGCAGCACTGGCTCCACCAACCAGCCTGCGCCTGAGGTCCAGTCCTGACACTGGCATCCTGATAGTCTCTTGGGAGAGAAGCACGTCTCCAGGTAACCATGTGAACTCATACTGTGCTCAAACCTCCTCTCGTAGCAGAATGCTAACACTTTTCTGTGGTACCTTGCAGTTTGGAGGGAAACTTGCTGTTGAGTAATTTAAGGAAAAATGTACATGTTTCTAGATATATTTAAGGGTATAATTCACAGTTAACTACAACTTGCCGTAGGACTCTTAGTGATTTACATCCCATGTAAAATGCTGGTTTGGAGCATGAATGTGTTGGAATATTTCAGCTGTTTTAAGGATTTGAAGGGTTTCTTCAAATATCTCCAGTGGCTGAAAAATAGTCCAAGGGAAGGAAAGCAAACTGGACCACAAAGGTTTCTGGAAGTGACAAATGAGTTTGTGCAATTGAAAGTGAGCATGGAAGGTCTGAAAGTGTTCAGGATGAACAATAGCTGATGGGAGCTGCACAATTGACTCCCATAAAAGGTGGATTGAAAGTTTTTGAAAACCCCTGTCTGTTGGTAGCTGAATCTTTTCCTGACAGAGTCCTGAGAAAAGTTCCTCTCAAAAGTCCTGAGATTTGCAGTTTGGTGAGGTCTCAAAGGGAACTGAAATGCTGTGAGGGTGGCATGGCTAGCTCCTGGGAAGCTCATTTTGGGGGTGCTTGACAAAGCAACCTCTTTCCTGCTGGCCTCAGGGTGACAAAATCACTTGTAAAATGTCATGTGTTTGCTTCAGGCCTGTTGTTGCACTGAGGCCTGATGTAAATGGATTCCTGACGCTGGCCTCCCTGTGTTTCAGGCATCAGCGGGTACCGCGTGACCACTGCTCCCACCGACGGGCAGCAGGGCTCTACCCTGGAGGAGGTGGTGGGTGCAGATCAGACCACCTGCACCTTCGAGAACCTCAACCCCGGCGTGGAGTATAACGTCAGCGTCTACTCTGTCAAGGATGACCAGGAGAGTGTCCCCATCTCGGAAACCATCACACCAGGTAACGAAAGGATGAGCAGCACTTTCAGCTGCTCAAGGTCAAATGGCTGAGCCCGGGAGCTCTGCATTGCAGACCTTCTATTAGTCTGGTGGTGGAGGGCTTAGACTTCTTATTTAGTTTCAAGAAGCAGAGTAGCCACGTTCCAACATGTGACAGAACTTCTAACACCCGTGTACTTCTCTGCACGGGCAGCCTACGTTGTGTGTCACAGGGTGGTGGTAAACACATGGATCTGCTCTATCAGTACACTGAGCTGGGCAGCAGCAGGGATATAACTTAGTCCTGAAGTGCCCCAGCATCTGGAACACAGCTGGTGGGAACAGAGGTATGAGTGGGAAGTGAGCACAGGAGAAATTCTGGCAGCAGTAGCGGCAGAAGATCACTTGAGCACAGTGGAGAGGAAAGCCAAGATGGAAAGGTCCATCACTGTAGCACTTGAGACAGAGTGGTGTGTGCCACCTCACATGATGTCTGTGGGGACTGCAGAAACTGCCTTTGTAGCCACAGTAGCAAAGTTAGAATGCATTTCCCTAAATGGTGCATTTAATTTTCCTTTGTGAGGGCTTCGTTTGTTTTTGTTTCTGCTCTGAGATGATGCCAGCTACTGTGTTTGCTTGCTCTTGTTACACTGCTTTAAAATTTCTGTGCTTCACTGAAATGCTGTGTGCTCCCTGGGGTGAACTAATACTGTGATGCTGCACAGTTATGCAGTAATAGCTTTAGTCCTTCACCGTCTTCTGGTGGGGGAAAGCTGAGAATGTATGTGTCTGGCTTTTACAACTCTTTAAAGGTGATATGGTACATGCATTCCATGTGGATAAACAATTATTTTACAGAAAACTGGCTCTTTTTTTGCACCTATTCTGTAAAGTAAGTGTTTTCCTAGAAGGACATTAAAATAGAACATAACCGTTATTATTAAAGCAGTATTTCTGCCCCATAATTCCTTTTCAAGCTAATTTGTAACGAATGGATACAGAGTCCTGCGTCTTTGACTCACTGATGTCTGATCCTGAGTGAGGAAGAGCATCCGTTAGTTCCCACTGATTTCAGGATCACCCTGATAAAGTTACACAGCCAAATCTTGTGGCTTAAATCAATACCAGTTTATTGACTTGAGCAACTGAAGGTTTGGCCATTGTCAATTAAAGATGCATCCAAGATTACCTACTCCCTGCCCAGTTCTGCTGGTCATAACATGCAGGAAACGAGCACCTTTGCTAATGGAATAATATCAGTAGGGAAAACAGTCACAGCTGTGCTTATCTTCCCTACAGAAATTTAGGCAGCATCTAAAAGGTCATTAAAAGGCATCCTTATTCAGTGGCTAAAACTTGAGATTTTGAACAATTTTAGCCACATATGTCAGGCTCTTGGCCACATCATGTGCTGGGCATAACCTCTGAGTTCAGGGGTGTGTTGTCACGCTGATAGAATTAATATCATCTAAAGGTCATTTTTAACCATTTACTCTGTTTCCAAGGAAGTGTTTTATCACTTACTGTTCCATATAATTGTTTTTAGCACATACATCGCAGCAGTTAATTGTTACGTGGAACTTGAGGAATTCTGGGCCAGATCCTCAAGCCGCTGCAGGGATTTGAGGCTTTTTTCTAAGTGCAGTGTCAATAGTTCAGACAGTGGATGATCTACCCTGGAACTTTGTGAAGGTTCTCACCAGCTGAGGGTCTGATTTAGCCCCTTCAAATGAGTTGATATTTTTGTGATCCCAGTGATAAAAGTTAGATTCACCATTTGAACAAAACAAGAATTTGAGAGGGTCAATCAACTATTATTTCAGAGTTGTTTTATTTACACTTTACTAAACTTTGCTCTCTTGTAATTTATCTGTAAAAAGAAAAAAAAGGCTGTGTTTTTTCTGCTTCTATTTTTGTCAGAAAATGATGGGTCTTTGTGGCTTATCATTGCTGAAAGTAAATTTAAGTTAAGTGCAAGTTAAGTGCCTCTTGTAGGGCTCTTTGAAAAGTATATATCTAAAGAGGCTTGGGATTTCAGCTTCTGAGGGGATCGGGGTTTCAGCTTCTGCCTGCCCAGGGAAGCAGCTGGAGACTGCATTGAAGGGTAAATATAAGAAAACAAACTGAAAAAAGCAAAAGCAAAAAGACAACAAAAAACACCCCACCAAAATCCTTCCTTTTCCCCCACCCCCAAGAGAAATTCTGCATATCACCACAATTGCTTCCAAAGTTCTGTCGATGTTAATAGTGATGAACACTGCTTTTTTCTCCCTTGTCTTTCTTTTGCCTCCGTGTGTCTCTGCCTCTCCCGTTTGCTCTTTAACTCATTAGAGGTGCCCCAGCTCACTGACCTAAGCTTTGTTGACATAACTGACTCGAGCATCGGCCTGAGGTGGACCCCGTTAAATGCCTCCACCATTATTGGGTACCGCATCACAGTAGTTGCGGCAGGAGAAAGTGTCCCTATTTTTGAAGATTTTGTGGACTCCTCAGTAGGATACTACACAGTGACAGACTTGGAGCCGGGCATTGATTACGACATCAGTGTAATCACACTCATTAATGGCGGAGAGAGCGCCCCTACCACTCTGACACAGCAAACGGGTGAATTTTGAAAACTTCTGTGTTTTGTGACGTGGGTGGTGTCTGGCTGTCACTGGCTGTTGGGGTGCTGGGGCTTTGTCCAAGGAGGAATTGAGCCGCTCGCTGCAGGGAAGCCAGACAGACCCAGCTTGCTCCTTTCTCCAGATGGCAGCTGGGGATAGATGTGCGCTGCTCGTTCTCGAATTGGAGGCATATTAATACCATGAATGACTGCAGCCTTGCCAGGCTCATTCACCTTCTGCTAGTCAGATTTCCAGGATCCAGCTGGAACCAAGAGCCTGAAACAAGAGCTGCGTGTTCGCCAGACTTTGAAACTCTGATTCCTCAAAATAGGAGTGCTAAAGGGCGGAGCAGATCAGCAGACACCCTCCAGCCTTGACGGCTGTTTGAGCTTCCAGCAGCCCGTTTCCGTGGTGGCCCCACTCTTTCCACAATGCCCCAAAGGATGCAGATGGACACCACTCCCTGAGTACATGCCAGTGACAGCCATGCCACACTGTCGAGGGTCTCTATAGTGCATGAGCTGAAGGCGAGCTGGAAACTGGTTCTTGCATGAAATCCTGTTGTGTTTGGAAGTCCTGAGGCTGTAAATCCTTCGACACGAGTAGAAGTAGAGTCATAGGAAATTAGTGATATACCCTCTCCTCTCCTGTGTGCATGTATGGATTCTAGATGAGATTACTTTTCCATCTGTAAGCTGCTGTATGGCAACTTTAAACCTCTCTTGGCACCACATCTGTAATACAAAATCCAGCTGCTAGAAGCACATTACTGAAACTTGCTACCTTGTTTTTAAATTAGCCCCGTGGGGTACATTTAACCTATCAGGAATTGCCAAGAGGTTAAAGCAGCCTGACAGTAGTGCAGACACGTTTTTCTCTTAACTGCAGTAGAACCAAATGTAGTTTAGAAGTCTGTTTGCATGAGTCTGATGCCGTAGTCCGTTGTGCATGAGGTACTTTGTCTGGTGATTGATTCCCTGAACAGACATCTCGATCAATATGAATCCGAGAACTGAGGTAGATTTGTTCTTTGCTGTGTAGCTGTGCCTCCTCCCACCGATCTGCGCTTCACTAATGTGGGGCCTGACACCATGAGGGTGACTTGGATTGCCCCGACTTCCATCGTGCTGAGCGGTTTCCTGGTGCGCTACTCCCCCGCCAAGAAGGAGGATGATGTTGCGGAGGTGACAGTCTCACCCTCAGACAACATGGTCATCTTAACAAGTGAGTGGGTTATCTGCAGAAGTTGAAAAAAAACATAAGGGGACCCTCATCATAAAATCATAGGATTACTAAGAAAAAGACCTCCAAGGTCATCGAGCCGAAGCATCAATCCAGCACCACCGTGCTCACCACCAAGCCATATCCCCAAGTGCCAATCCACACGCCCCCTGAATATTTCCAGGGATGGTGACTCCACACCTGACCGACCTTTCAGTGAAGGAATTTTTCCTGATATCCAACCTTGACTTCCCCTAGTGCAACTTGAGGTCTTTTCTTGTCCCATCACTTGTTACCTGGGAGAAGAGACTGACCCCCACCTTGCTACAGCCTCCTTTCAAGTAGTTGTAGAGAGTAAGAAGGGTCCACATGACACAAAATGAGGCCAAAAAAAATTGTTTAAGTGTGGATAGCCAATTTCTTAGCTGATCTAAGCTGATGTTGCAAGTAGCCTCAAATAAACTCCCACTAAATGGGGTTTGGCCTCTAGTTTTACCCAAGTTAAAGCCAAACCACAGGCAAGTTTTTTCCTGTCAATCCAAGGACACTGATGAATCAGGCTATGAGGCAATTGCATTGATTTGCAGCCTGGTTAGGTATTAACAGTAAATACATGTTGTTCACCTGGTTTGCCAATAATGTCAAGGACTTGCAGTGCAGAGGTTCAGAGAGAGGATCAGAATATGCAAAAGGTCATTGCTCCTTTGACTTTGTATGCTTAGACCAGAAAACACATACTGTTTGAAGTCTTACAGGACGTGGCAGCAAAGTGTAGGCATTTTCCAAAAGCTGACATTAATTTTTGGGGCAAAAGCTGTGCTGTACTTATAGTTGGGTTGTTTTTTTTTTTCACTATTCTAGAACCAGGTTGGTTAAGTGAGAGACAATACCTGCTTTCAGAATAAAAAACTAAATCTGGAGCTTGTCTCACTTAGGGATAGCTGTGTTGGAAATCCTTGGCCCCGTATCAGCTAAAGCTTTGGCCTGGTGCATAACTAAAGTAGTAGATAACTAGAAGGGACCCTGTAAAAAGGTAATTGCTTCTAGTCAATCTCCACAAACTAATGAAGCAATGACATAGGAATATCATGCTCCTTCAGGGTAAAGCACTGCAAGGAACCACAATGCCACAAAAATAACTGATAGAAACTTTTGATTGTCCTGGAGGCTCAGATCCTCCATCAAGCAAAACCTGATGGTCTCCTAAGAAACGCAGTTAAAATTGTGTAGGTTGTTTAACTTCTTGCTATTAGCAGAGAAATACATCCAAATTACTGTTCTTCACCTTCACAGACCTGCTCCCTGGTACTGAATACCTGGTGAAAGTCTACAGTGTTTCTGAGCAGCATGAGAGTGCACCTTTGTATGGAATCCAGAAAACAGGTACTTGGCTCCACATGTGGTTAATGCCATCCTTCAAGAAGTCATTAATGGGACATTTTTACTATTTTTTCCTGTGATGATGCCAAGCAGTTTGGTTGAGCTCACTCTCGTGTCTCTTGAAACACCCAGGTCTTGATTCCCCCACCGGCCTCGACTTCTCGGATATAACCGCGAACTCCTTCACCGTGCACTGGATCGCTCCTCGTGCCACCATCACGGGCTACAGGATCCGCTACCAGCCCGAGCAGGGCGGGGGCCGGCCCAAGGAGGACCGCGTGCCCCCCTCCCGGAACTCCATCACGCTCACCAACCTGCTGCCAGGCACCGAGTACGTGGTCAGCATCATCGCCATCAACGGCAGGGAGGAGAGCCTGCCCTTGGTTGGCCAGCAGACAACAGGTGAGCCTTGAGGGAACGCTGGGTTTGGAGTGTCCTCTAGCGAAGTAGTTGCTGTTAAACCACATCTCCCTTACCAGCTTCACTAATGAGGAAATGCCTGTGATACTGAGGTAGGGCCTGATTTAGAGAAAGGTGGTAGGACCTTTCTGATACTTTCAGATATTTCTAGGGCCAGCAGAACTATTTTCATTAAATCCAGTCCAATGCCATATGGTTTTTAACCAGATACATCTCTTTGGAGAGGAGTGTGCACTGAGCCAGAGGACAGACAGATGATTAGCAGAGGAGCATGGTAAAAGTGGAGTATGTAGCTGATGTACAACTGCGTTGAAACTCTCTTCTCAATTCTCTGTTTTTCTAGTGTCTGATGTTCCAAGGGACCTGGAGGTCACCCCTACCAGCCCGACCAGCCTCAGGATTTCCTGGGATGCTCCTGCAGTGACAGTGAGATACTACCGGATCACTTACGGTGAAACAGGTGAGGGCAGGCCGCTACAGCCAGTCAGAGACCACAAACTCTATTCTGAGGCCATTAGAAAGCAAATAGCAAAGGTACCTTGGACTGTAGCAGACATATAGGTGCCTTTTTTAAAGAAGAGCAAATCATATTTTGTCTACCCAAAAGAAAGAGCATCTGGAGTATTCTAATAATTTTAGAGGTGGTTCTGTGTACATATTTCATTCTTTTCCTTGGAATGGTCAAAATGACTTTGACTCAACAACCACTGAAATCAACAGGGTCCTGTCTTCAGCTTGATGCATATAGGACTGTCCTGGTTTTTGTAGTGATTTTAAATGCATAATTTACAGATCCATTACATTTCCTTTTTGACCTTCTCTTCCCAGGTGGAAGCAGCCCTGTGCAGGAGTTCACAGTGCCTGGCACCGTGTCTACTGCCACCATCACTGGCATCAAACCTGGAGTTGAATACACCATCACCGTGTACGCTGTAACTGGCCGTGGAGACAGCCCTGCCAGCAGCAAGCCAGTCACTGTCACCTACAGAACAGGTGAGATTAAACCAAACAAGACAAAAACCCCCACAACTTTGTGTTGATCCCTGGTTTCTTTTAGGAGCCACGGGCTGTAAGGCCATCAGTTGCAATGGAGCTGTGTATCTTGGTGGTGCAGCATGGTAATTGACATGGCACAGAAATTTGGACAAGGGAAAGTCTGTGGAGTCCAGATGGAGATAAAAGCAGTGCTCATTGCAGAGTGGAAATCCTGTTGGGCTCTCCTATCATGGGGTCTTAACTCTCTTAAGTCTAGTGCTTCAGATTATGTGATCCTGAGGAGACCTAACTTTCTGACTCCAAGACTGTTGTCTCACTCCTGATTTGGAGATAGCCTAATCCTGCTCCTGCTGTAGCTGCAGATGAAGGCATTTAGTAGCCTTTAAAACAACAAAAATCCTCAGCTAACATTGTATGAGATCAGTCACCCACATGCCATGGTTAAGGCTTTTTTGCTCTGGGCTAGCATGAGGGACAAATAAATAGCAACATGTATTTTCTCTTCCAAGCAGTGCAGAATAAAATTCAGCCAGGACACAACAGTGGAGGGAGGGTTTCTTGTACCAACATACTCAGAAAAATTATTTTTGTTGCCCAGAAATAGACACACCATCCCAGATGCAAGTCACCGATGTCCAGGACAACAGTATCAGCATCAGATGGCTCCCTTCAGCATCCCAAGTCACAGGGTATCGAGTGACTGCTGTCCCCAAGAACGGACATGGGCCCACAAAAACGAAAAATGTCCCTGCAGGTAAGAGTCACGTCATCCTTCACTGGATCTGAAAAGAATGCCAGATGGGACCACTAAAATCTTGCTGCTGCCTGTACTTTTTTTTTTGCCATCCTGCTGACTTCCAGTTGTGTCTCATGCAGGAGAAGCTAGGGCAGATTTCGCCCCAAAAGTTTTGTATTTCTTTAATACCAACTGTACTGCGAAAGTTTATTCTTGGCAGCCTTGGTGTGCCTGAAAAGCACCTGCATTTCAAAGAAATACCATTGGATTTTCTAGCACCCAGCAAAACTTGCTCTGAAATCCTTCTGGAGGTTACATAACGTGACCCCGGTCTTAGCATGGACTCAGTCACATACACCACAGGTTTGTAGCGTAGTACTTGTGGAACCTGCCACGTCAGCTCTCAGGAACACTGCATTTTGTGGGATCAGCAGAGCACTCGGGGATGCTTGTGATACAGCTGAGTTGATGGTCAGTTTTACCCTGGAAAATGATGAAAGCTGGTCTCCCTGTGCTTTGTTTTACCCACTGTGCTAACCTGCCCTTTCAGCTGTGGAGCCTTGGAGCAGGTACTGATTGCAGTTGAGCACTGCCAGAGAAGCGTGGTGCAATTTAAAGGCAAATGTAATTTGTCAATCCCGCCTTGTTTTAATGACACTTATTCATGGTATGGCTCAGACAGGCCATTCATTCAAGGCTATTTTGAGGCCAGCTCTCTGCAGCTTTGTGCTGTTCTTTCTGACTGATGGTGTTCTTTCCTGCCAGATCAAACGCAAGTCACCATTGAAGGTCTGCAGCCCACAGTGGAGTACATGGTCAGTGTCTATGCTCAGAATCAGAACGGAGAGAGCCCGCCCTTGGTTGAGACAGCTGTCACCAGTACGTATTTCACTTCATGGGAACAAAGACGTGTTTTCTCTTGATGTCTGAACCTACCATCATGTTCCCAGGGAAAGCAAAAGCCAGGGGCCTGGTCTCCAGGAGAGTGTAAGGTGGTCTGCCCTGTGAGAAGTACCATGCACCTAAACTGCAGATGCTGGCACAAACACAGTCCCTCTGCCTCAAACACTGCCAAAATGCAATTTCCCGCCCCCTCAAAATGCTGCGCTTCTCATTTTCTTTCACTAAAGCCACAAAGTCTTTTGGGGTTTTGTTTGCCATCAGCCAATCAGTGGATAAAATGTGCCAAGATCTCCTTTGTGTGGAGCTAGGTGGCAAAGGTGATTGCTGTTAAGGGACTGGACTGGGCTTGGGAGCACTTGCCCTGTGCGAGGGAGTAAGGGAAACCACATGGGTTATACCAAGAACTTGGGATGAAGCACTGCAAAAGAAAGGACAATCCCAGGACTGAGGTGCCCTGTATAAAACAGCAGTCTGCTCTGGTCACAAAAGGGACACTAGAGGGACCTTGTAACTCAGGGATACTTTACTCTGAGGTAAAGTGCCTTTTGAGGGACGCCTCTGGGGTAGGGATTTGTGTGGTTGTTATTCCCCTGCTCAAGCTTGTATTCAAAACCACGACTCAGCCCCAAAGACTGCAGACAACAGGAGCTTCTCCAGAGCTTTGCAGAGATGGGTGAAGTCCACATTCAAACCAACAAATTCCTAGACAAAAATCACCTTTGCCAACTAGAAAATGTAGAAAATTGAGGACTAATACGACATGGCAAATGAAAAATTTGAAACCTTATAGAAAACCATGATTTTGATCCAATATAAAAACAACATGCTATATCCTCCCATTTTGTGTAACAGATGGGTGTATTTCTGTGATAGCCACTCCAGACTTCTGAGGAGCAAGGCTCACTTCCCCTGCTGTCCAGCACTGATCTCCCACCTTGCCGGGAAAATCCCATGAATTGGTTTAATTGGGAGGTGTGCGTATCACCCAGTTGCACCTGTGGGCATTCCCTGTGCACTCAATACAAAGCTGAAATGTTTCTAACTGATTTTACAATATAATGTGCTGAGTAATTTTGCTTTCTTGATGAGTATGTTAATTTGGATATTAATTTATGAAAGAAAATAGTGGGATGGATTCTTCTTGGACTGGCACTTTGCACAGCAGCTTACAGTGGTGAACGGCAAGTGCACCATGAACCCAGACTTTCAGAGTCAGGTGGGTTCTCTGGCTGCCTTTAGCGCTAGCAACCATTTATAGGGGAGAAATGGGTCTTAAAATTCCCATTTCTTTTTTTCTCTCGTCCACTTTTAAGGTAGCTTAACGCTACTAGAGTTGCGTGAAAGGGGTTTTGGTGCCGAGTGGACTCAAAACTAGGTAAGAATTGGTGTCCTGGCTGCTTTGAAGGTGGCAGTGCAGGTCTTTTTGGTTTCCACAAGGCCAAGATTGCCTTCCTCCTGCCTGGCACCTGCAAACTCAGCCTTAGGGATGTGAGCATGCGTGCAAGGTGCAGCACAGAGGAGAATCCAGTGCCCCCTTGCCACGCCAAACCGAAAACTGCTTTGCATGTAATCGAAATGCTTTTTATTTTCCTCACCCACAACCTGCTTTTTATCACTTAACCTCTTACCGTTAATTTGCCTAACAGACATTGACCGCCCTAAAGGACTAACATTCACTGAGGTGGATGTTGATTCCATCAAAATTGCTTGGGAAAGCCCGCAGGGGCAAGTCACCAGGTACAGGGTGACCTACTCAAGCCCTGAGGATGGAATCCATGAGCTATTGCCGGCCCCAGGTGGCGAAGAAGACACTGCTGAGCTGCATGGCCTCAGGCCAGGTTCTGAGTACACTATCAGTATCGTTGCCATATACGATGACATGGAGAGCCTGCCCCTCACTGGGACCCAGTCCACAGGTACAGCTCCCACCACCCCCAGCAGGCCATGGCAGCAGCGGCTTCTGCCCCGAGGGGTAAAGTGTGCTTCCATGTGCGACTGGTGCTGCGCGCCGGGACAGCCCCAGGGGCAGCCCAGGGGATGGGATTGCTCCTGAGGGGTGGCTTAGCTGGGGCTAGAGAGCTGCTTGCCAGCAGAGTCAGCCTGCATACACATCAGGGAAGGCAGGAAAGAGAGCAGGATGGAAGGAGCAGATCCTAGAGAAAGGAGGGAGGGGTGTCCGGCGGTGTCCTGTCCCTGGTCACGGAGCCTGATCCGTGGTGAGCGCTCTCACAGCGCTCTTGTCTTGCCTTTAGGTTATGGGACACCTGAAAGCACAGGTAGTGACCAACAACAGAGATGAGGGCAGCTTTCATCCCCTGGGGGCTTTGCTGTTGGATGGAGCCAAAGATCAGCAGGAAGGGCTGGGAGATGGCTGAACCCTCAGGTCTCGCAGAGCCTGCAGATCCCTCACTGGCACTGCCCTAGGGACCACAGCCCACTGCATGCCCACACCTTGCACCCTCATCACCTCCACAAGAACAGGAGAGTCCCTTCTGTGCCAGGCTGATTCAGCTACAATTCCATGCATTGAAAATTCCTTCATGGAAAAGGAAAATTACTGCAAGGTATTAGCTTAGCATTGCTTCCAGCAATATGGAATCCATTGCAAGCTTCCAGCATTACCAGATGTGACTTTACTACAAAGACAGGTAGCACCTGTGTAATAAAAGGTCTCCCATTCATTTGTGGCTGAAAAGTTGGCACTTTAATTCCAGGGGTGGAATGAATTCAGTGTACAGATTTGCTAAACTGAAGCAAAGTGACGTAATGATGGAACAGCTGGCTGAGTGCCTGCCAGAAATGCCAATATAGTACTTTTTCAAACCCACCCTCTGTGGTTCCTTTTGTGGGCTGTTCAAAGGTGGATTTGAAGTCATTCAAGACTTTCCATTGAGACTCGGGGGCTTTAGATTGAGCTCTGAGCAAAGCCAGAAGGAAGAATTATCCTGTATTTCCACTTTGTAAAACTGGGAAGCTTGGACAGCGATGTGCCGTAGTGGGCACTATGGTAAGGCATACCTTTGTTCTGTTTACAGCCCCAGGCTTACCAACAGTAAGGCAAGAAAATATTTCAATGGACACTCCTTTTTTTAGGCAAACATTTGTTTGTAAGGATACTGGATGTGTTAGCTTGTGAACAGGCTCTTGCGTGATGAGCCTCACGGCCACCACAGCTCTGCTTTTCCATTGCCTTGCTCGCTGTGTAAGTGGCTGCCAAATGCTTCCCCTCTCCATTTGCAGTATTTTTATATCTTCTCTGCAATTCCTGAGCCCGCTTCCTACTTACTTTTGTAAATCATCCGTCGTATTTTAGAAATGAACAGACAGGGGCAAGTGGAGCAGGACTAAACCGTGAGCTGTGTGATGAAAAGCAGAGACTGGTAGAATCATTAAAACAGACTGGCCTACTAGAGATTTAAGCACCTTCCCAAGCCTTTACCTTATATCGTAGCAAATGTCATTGCTCACGTAACTTGAGGGTTGAAGCATCGATATCTCCTTATTTCTGCTGGAAAGTGTTACTGTAGAGTTGAGAATCTCCTCCTGAATACCATGTCCCTTCCCCTACCTTGTGTGTTTGCACAAGGCACTCCGCTTTCCTGGCCTAAACCGGTCTCATGTTCAGGAGGGAATGTTGTCTTGTCCAAGACTGTCTTTTTTTAAACTCACCACGTGCCAACCTGGATTTTTGCAGCAATTCCACCTCCAACAAACCTGAAGTTCACTCAGGTAACTCCCACCAGTCTCACCATCAACTGGAATGCGCCCAACGTTCGCCTCACTGGCTACAGAGTCAGAGTGAACCCCAAAGAAAAGACTGGTCCTATGAAAGAAATCAACCTTTCTCCAGACAGCACATCTGCAGTCGTGTCTGGCTTGATGGTAACTTTTTTTCTTTGTGTTGTGGGAACGAGATTTTGGAAGCAATTTCAGATTCCTTGGTCAGGAACTTCAGTTGGAGTAGATCATTACACCTCCTGAGGGTCTGGCTCTGAAGCTGATGGCAAGTCAGACTGCAGCTACTCAGTAGTGTAGTTTTTTTTAAAAGGCAAGTAATTGGCCTGCTGAATCTGCATTCTACCCCCTTCCTCATCTAGCACGGAGAGAATGGATGCCTAATCAAATGCAAATTATCAGGTTCACAATCAAAAGTAACCCAGCAAAATGCTTTTACTCATCTTTCACAAAAGAGGTCAGATAAAGTGATGTAATGCGGCGATTTCAAGCTGTGATATGGGAGCTCTGGCAGTCTGTTGCCTATTTTTAAGACATCTGCAAAATATAAGTTAAAAATGCAAGTCTTTTGTGAGTAGGCTTAAATTTGCTATATGGCCATCTCCTCCACTGGAAACATTTGAGGAGTTCCTGAACTGGAGAAGGCTGAAAATCACTGCTTTTATGGCTCCTGCGATCTTAAAAAGCTACTGATCTGTTTTTAAGGAGTTTTATGAACCATTTTCAGAAATGAGCCTTAAAAAACATTCTAATCTAAGTGGACCCATAGTCTGATGCAGCCAAGGACAAAAACCCCCATGCTGTTACTTTCACAATTCTCTTTTATTCACATTATTTTATTCCTTATCATAGCAAATGGCATCCATTAACCCTGGGAGAAATAGGAGGGAAATTAGAGTTTTTCTGAAGAATCAGCTTTGAAGCACAGGTTCTAAAATGAGGGGTGATAAATAAGCTGCCTCCAGGATTTCTTGGGCTCCCGAGTGTGCACATGTGCACTGCTTGTCAGGGTCCATGTCTGCTCTTTTATTACAGCTGGAAATACTTAGAATTATCCCATCAGTCCTTCCTTGATTTATTTTAAGGTTTCCTGTTTCAGTAAGCGGTGACTGAGAAGCGTGGCTCTTCCAAACACTGACTGAGGGCAGAAGCATTTCCCCCCCTGCCAGGTCCCTCTCATAATGTGGTGTATCTCTGTCCATTCTAGGTAGCCACCAAGTATGAAGTGAGCGTGTATGCCCTGAAGGACTCCCTGACCAGCAGACCGGCCCAGGGGGTGGTCACCACCCTTGAAAGTAAGTGGTGGCCCTCCCCAAATGACCACTTAGTGCTGCGTGGGTGCAGAGGCCAGGAGCCTGCTCTGTGTCCAAAGTGGGGCTCTGTCCAAAGCTCCATCCCAGGCTTCCACCAGCACTTGGCTGATGATTCCCAGTCCCCACTGTACTGACAGGACCCCTTTTCCTTGTGGTGCAGATGTGAGTCCCCCTCGCAGGCCCCGGGTGACAGATGTCACCGAGACCACCATCACCATTACCTGGAGAACCAAGACCGAGACCATCACTGGCTTCCTCGTGGAAGCCATCCCCGCGGGTGGCCAGAACCCCATTCAGAGGACCATCAACCCTGAACACAGGAGTTACACTATCACTGGTAAGTGAGGGCTTCTGCAGCTGCAGGGTCACATCAGAAAGTACACTGGGTTCTCGTTTTGGGATTGAATATCCTTGGTGAGAAACACTATAGGAACAAAAGGTGGGAAAAAACATCTGAGGTATCAAGACTAGGCTCCAAGAAGAGGTTATTGAAAGACGTTCTGATGGCCATCTTATGGCTTCCTCTCCTTAGCTAACATTTTGTGTTTCAACTTCATTTTAGGCTTGCAGCCTGGCACTGACTACAAGATCTACCTGTACACTCTGAACGAGAATGCACGCAGCTCCCCAGTGGTACTGGATGCCTCCACTGGTAATGATCTTGTCTGACCTTTCTGCTCATGTTAACACACAGTAATCGCATAGGGCCAGTTAGGAGTTGTCCATGTCTGATCCCATTTAATATTCCCTGTGACTTACAGCAATAGGTTTTACTCCTGAGTTTGAGAAGGGTGTCAAGCAGGTGTGTAGCTCAGGTGAAGAATATGCTGGTCTTTTCTGCATTTGACTTCTTCCCTTTTGTTTCCCCCCAGCTATCGATGCTCCTTCTAACCTGCGCTTCCTTACCACAACAAGCAACTCCCTGCTGGTCACCTGGCAGCCTCCCCGAGCCAAGATCACTGGCTACATCATCAGATACGAGAAACCTGGCTCACCAGTCAAGGAGGTCCTGCCTCGCCCCCGGCCCGGCACCACCGAGGCTACCATTACTGGTAACTCTGTTTTGTCTGGGAGCTCTTCACCTGAAACTCTTGAATTTGAAGAGAGAGGGAGGGGGAAGGCTTAATTACAAAATGTGTTGATGATTAGCTAATAGACAGAGAAAGTTGTGTTCCTTTATTGTGGTTTCCAGTACTAGAGAGTGGTCCTGTAAGCACTCCTGTCCTACAAACACATTGCACTACACTGATAGAACAACCACCACGTTTGAACAGGCCAGTGTTTGTTTCCACTGTCACCACAATTGTTGTCCTTTCAAGGAAAAAAAAAAATTATTCTGGCACCCCACCAGTCATAAGTGCTGAAGATCCCTTAAGTTTGGGTCCAGGATCCCAGCTGACGTGGTCAGATTGCACACTTGCTCTGAGGAGCAGGAGGCTGAACTCTCTGCACTGTCCTGAAAACCTCAGATCTGAAATGGGCATACTTGATACTGTGCAGCCATACCCATCTCTCATTCTGCTTTAGATCTCACACATAACAGTAAAAGAAAAGCAACTCATAAGTCTAAAATTGTTTTATGTCCTCCCTCTCTCCCTCCCTAGGTTTGGAACCTGGCACTGAATACATCATCTACATCATTGCTGTGAAGAACAGTCAAAAGAGTGAACCACTGGTTGGCAGGAAAAGGACAGGTAAAACAAAGCTCTGGATTGCTGTGTGCCAACAGGAGATGTCTTCCACTTGGGGAATACAATGTGGAAGACATTGAAGGACAGTTGTGAAGGACTGAAATAATAATGGTTTTTAAAATATCCTGTTCACACCACTCAGCCACACCTTTTCTTTGAGTCAAATAGGCTTTGTAAGGAGGTTTTCCTTTCTATGGATGCAGGAGGTACACTTCTAAATTTATATTAATCACATTTACCTGTGTTCGAACACTAGGAACAGAACAGTGTGCTTGGTGCTGGATTCTTGCTTGGGTGCCTAACTGATAATTAAATCAGGGTTAACATTACTGTCTAACATTTGATGGCATCAAATGCAGAATCCACTCAATTTGTTCCTGTTGCATTTTTCTAACTTTGCAACTTCCACTGTACGAGATTGAGATACCTGTAGCAAGCAAAGTACCAGCTGGACATGCAAATATGATCAAGGAGCAAGTTTCTTCCTGCTCACCTGTGATTCCTCTTAAAATGATAACCTGCAACTATCTCTTGTAATCATTTCTTCTCCATTTGAGCAGTGGTGGTGGCATCTTTGGGTTGCAGTGTTCAAAAGTGTTGCTCAGCTGTATGAAAAATTCATACCAACACACTTCTTATGCCTATGTGTGAAAGATAGAGATAGAAATTACCTTTATAATCACAGCGAGGTCATAAAAAGTGTGTTGCATCTTGGGATAATTGCTAATATTTGATGCTTGGAGTGGGGTAATACAGCTGTTTAATTTGCCATTGTTCCTTTGGCACGCTTTGCTTGACGGCCTCTACCCTTTCTTTGGCCAGATGAGCTCCCCACGCTGATTAGCAGACCACACCCCAACCAGCCCGACATCCTGGACGTGCCTTCCATTGACGAGGGGACCCCTTACCTCACGAACAATAGGTATGATAATGGCAACGGTATCCAACTTCCAGGCTCCTCTGGGCACCCTCAGACAGTAGGACACCAGGGGCAGCAAGTCTTCTTCGAGGAGCACGGGTACAGGCGGCCTGGACCCACCACAGCCACTCCCCTCAGGCCAGGATCCAGGCGGCCGCTGCCCAGCGTGGATGAAGCCATCGAAATCCCGGGATACCAGGTGCCCATCATCGTGGAGCCCTTGTACCCGCACTCCCGCGGGCCCCGGCGTAACGACACCACGGGGCAGGAAGCCCTTTCTCAGACCACCATCTCCTGGAGGCCGCTGCTGGAGAGCTCCGAGTACATCATCTCCTGCCAGCCCGTCAGCCAGGACGAGGACACTCTGCAGGTAATGCGGCCATCTCAGCAGAGCGACGACGTAGCCTCACCTGGGGCAGCCCCCAGTCCCTTTGCTGTGCTGAGGGAGTGGCAGGAATTAGCCTAAAGAGTCTGTTTAACACATAGCTGAGACCAGGATGGATAAAAGCCTCCCTCCTCTCCTTTATGGAAAAGACTACAGGATAAAACTGCAAAACCAGAAAGCTTTGAAATGCTGTCAGCAGTGGCATTTCACCAGGGAAGGCGACAGCAAGCTGAGTGGGAGTTTCAAAGATTGAGGTGCTGCTTCTCCAAGCTAAAATACTCCTCTTATATCTCCCTTGGTTTCCCTGAAATGGCAGAACTAATGATCCATAGTCCAGAGTAGCCAAGTTTAACTTGGTGTTGTTGGCAGTTCTCAGAATATCTAAGGGGAGTGGTCTGGCTCCATCATGGTACAGAGCATAGGGGTCATCCTAAACACCCTGTCTTTCCTATGAGAGTGGTACCACCTAAAGGGTATTCCCTCCTCCCTTTCTGCTGACCTGGCATTGTCTCTTGTTGCAGTTCAGGGTTCCTGGCACTTCCTCCAGTGCCACACTCAAGGGTCTTACAAGAGGGGCCACCTACAACATCATAGTGGAAGCCCTGAAGGATCACCGGAGACAGAAGGTGCTGGAGGAGGTGGTCACAGTTGGCAATACTGGTAAGGAACAGCCTTGGGGAGTCTGGCTGAACCTGTGCAGCCCCTGCCTCATTCCCCATACTCAAGGTAACCTACCTGGTGCCCAAGCTTGACAATGGTTCAGAAAGGAAACTTCTCCTGACAAGGACAGTTGGTAGCAGGACCCTGGGACGAGTGATTTGTGAGGTCCTCTGGTTTTGGATAACTGACACGCTGATGGTGGGATGAGAGTTATCCCGAGCTGCTGTGTTAGCACAAAGAATGTGCTTTGAGGCTCCAGACACGCCCCAAGGCCCCAAGAGATATTTGGTATTTGCTGTGCTTAAAGGGAGCCAGAGTCACTGGTGTCTTACATCTGTCATAGACTGGACCATCAGCTCTTACCCTGATCATCGCACACTGAACTCTTGGTTGTGAAGCCCCCGTCTGCCAGCCAAGGCACACACCTAAGGTGTCAAATCACTCTGCCCAACACCAGGGTCTGCTCTCCTCCTCCCATCCCCCTGCCATGAGAAAGAACCTGCAGCACCCCTAGAAAGGGCACGTGCAGCTACCAACCCCCTGCTGTTCCTCAGCATCTTACAGCACATTTTCTCCTAAAAACAGGCAGAGTCAGATTGTTGCTCACCAGCAGCAAATGCAAAAACTCACACTTGCTTGAAACTTGGCAAATCAAAATGAAAATGGCCTTCTTGTCCCTTTTTTTTATCATTCAACTGCTCTGACACATGCAAATGGAAAATAAATCACAGGGAGCTGGGCTGCTGACAGAACCATCAAGTATATGCCCATGGGGTAGCTCCATTACTGCCAGGATATTGCAAGAAGAAAAAAGTGTGTATTCACGGAAAATCATTCTGTCTTTCAGCAGTTCCCATTGCTGTGTGTGATGCCTGTTTCTTCTCTTTTTGTTCCAGTGTCTGAAGGACTAAACCAGCCAGCTGACGACACCTGCTTTGATACTTACACTGGCTCCTTCTATTCCATTGGCGAGGAATGGGAGCGCTTATCTGAAACTGGCTTTAAGCTCTGGTGCCAGTGTTTAGGCTTTGGCAGTGGCCATTTCAGATGTGACTCTTCTAGTGAGTAGCTTGCTGTTAACCATCCCCATCCCCACTCTGCCCCAGCACCACTGCCATGTTTGACAGAACCGGCCTGATCCAAACATGATGCAAAGGAAGGCGGGATCTGAAGTCATCAAACCAAAGCAGCGTTTTGCATCATGAGAAGTGATGGAAAACTTTGGTTACCTCTGAGCTGTGCAGCTAATCTAGAATTGCCATTAGCAATAATCAATATTGTATTGATAAGTGACTTTTTTTTTACTTGCCAGACATGTTAGGTAATGTGGGAAAGTGTGGATTTCGGTGGGTATTACAGCCAGTGCTGGTATTACAATAAAGCTGGTTTGCAGTGCAGGCAGCCTTTGCAAAGCAGCTTGCAAAACCAGTTTTCTAATTTTCTAACGCTTCTGCTCAGGGCATTAAGTGTTATTCTTTGCAGAACTGTGGTTTACATGGAAGAATATGCAACTTGACATAAGGGAATGGAACAAAAGTCTGTGACTGAGCAGTTTAACACAACGCATACCCAGCTAATTAAAATTAGGCTTTTAAATTGTGGGATAAGCTCAGCAAAGAGAGTATTTCTTCAATTTGCATAGACTCAGAGGAGCCTATGCAAAGACACTTAATTTTACAGGAAAAGACACTTATTTTACAGAATTAATATTTATATTTCATTTTTTGATACACATGGCTTACTTGCTGTGTCTTGCAAGATTGTGGTAAAGTTTATACTGGGTATTTGTACAAAAAAGAACATTTAAAATATTTTTCTCTCCTTTCCTGTCCCACATCTTTTAAATTCTTTTTCATTTCTCTTCTTCTCCTATGAACCAGACCTCCTCTCCCCCCTCTTCGTCATGTCCTGTTTTTTTCCTAAGAGCCTCTACACATTTCCCAGAGCTGGAGCAGCCTTCAGCAGTTAAAAACTGCAGGAGCTGAACCCATTTCCTCCTTGGGACTTAGATGAGCTGAAAAGATTCTTTCTCTTGCCCTTCCTGAGATAATGTCAGGGCTGTTTCCCTCCTGCTGCATGTGGGATAACTCCTGATTCTTGTTCCTCTGCCTTCTCCAGAATGGTGCCACGACAATGGAGTAAACTACAAGATCGGGGAGAAGTGGGACAGGCAAGGGGAGAATGGCCAGATGATGAGCTGCACCTGCCTTGGGAATGGAAAAGGAGAATTCAAGTGTGAACCTCGTAAGTCTCTTTCTGCTGTTGGGAGTCTGAGCTCCCATTCAGGAAATCTCAGCTCTGTCCTGCCAGGGGGACAAGCAGAGTATCAGTGTGTCTGATTCAGGCTGAACTGGTGACAGCTTCAGTCTGTTCTCACAAGAGCTGAAGGCACAAATCTCATATTCCTGAGCTTGAAAAGAAGAAAACCTTGTGTTAGCTCAGGTGACAGCACACTGAGCCCCTGTCTGCCTCTGGCCCTGGAGCTGCACACCAGGGACACATCACTGCTCTCAGAGGGGTGGATTACCCCAGCTGGACTTTCCTGCAGGGCCTGTCACCTCAAGCTGCTCTGGCCTTCACACTGTGATTTAAACTGCATTGCTCTTGTCAGGAAAATACCCTCCTGTTGTAGGTTTGAGCTGTGAACGTGACTGATGTTCCCCTGCCAGTCAGGGAGCCTCTGGTCAGAGAAGGGGAGCACGCTTTCCCAGGGGCTCCCCTTCTGATCACCAGGCTGCTTTGAGAATGCTTAAAGCCAAGCCCAGGCCCTGCAGCTGAGCTCTGCCTGTTCCTCCACAGATGAGACCACGTGCTATGACGATGGGAAGATGTACCACGTTGGGGAGCAGTGGCAGAAGGAGTACTTTGGGGCCATCTGCTCCTGCACTTGTTACGGAGGACAGCAGGTAAGCGGGAGGGATGTGTTATGTTGGACACAGGGAACGGACAGGGAGGCTGTGCTGGGCTGCACTTCTAAGACTGCTGGGTTTCGGGTCGTGGAAAGGGCCAAAACGGGCCCATGTAAGAAGAAAAGTTATTAGGAGAGCTGAAGTACTTGCATCGGTGCCTGCATGGTGTAACACAGGAGCAGCCTCAGTGGTGGTGGGGGCTCTGTAGCCACACGTATGAATGAATGTTCATGAATTAATGGCTTTAAGCTGAAGGAGGGTAGATTTAGATGGGATGTTAGGGAGCAATTCTTCCCTGTGGGGTTGGTGAGGCCCTGGCACAGGTCGCCCAGAGCAGCTGGGACTGCCCCATCCCTGGTAGTGTTCAAGGCCAGGTTGCATGAAGCTTGGAGCAACCTAGGATGGTGAAAGGTGTCTCTGCCCTCAGCAGGGGAATGGAATGGGATGAGCGTTAGGGTCCCTTCCAACCCAAACCAGTCTGGGATTCTGTGAGCCCTGACAGCTCCCTGGCTGTGGCACTGACGGGCCCGTTCTGTCCCCGCAGGGCTGGCGCTGTGACAACTGCCGCAGGCCCAGCGTGGAGGTGGCCCCCGAAGGCTCCGCTGGCCACACCTACACACAGTTCACACAGAGGTACCACCAGGCCACCAACACCGTGAGTACAACTTTCCTTGTCTGCCCCGTCCTGGTGTGGTTCTGGCGCAGGCAGCGGGGTCGCTGTAGGGCTCGAGGGCGAGAGCAGCGTGCGGGTTCGTGCTCCCCCGGCAGTGCATGACGGCCCCCAGCGCACACACACTGCTTGAGCTCACCCTCCACACACACCCGAGTGCCTCAGTCCCAGCAGGGCCTCATTGCATGCTCCGAGGCCGTAGTGCATGGAGTGATTTCCAGCTGTGTGCTTCGTGCTGGGAAACAGCTCCCAGCACAAACCACACCCAGGACAGAGCTCTAACTGATTTCCTTCCCTCCTGACAGAACGTCAACTGCCCCATTGAGTGTTTCATGCCCCTAGATGTACAGGCAGACACACAACATCCACGGGGAAAGTAACATCGAGCAAGACTTCTTGCGGCCATGGCAACAGACAAACCAAAGTATAAATCCCTATGTGCCACGATTACCATCCAAACTGGAGTGATGCTAGCAAAACTGCATCTAGTGAGAATGGCCCCCTGCTCTGGAGCCATTTTCCCAGCTTAAGCTCAACTCACAGCTTCTCCAAGCGCCACTCTTGGAGTGTTTCAGACTTTTCTCATGATTGATAGCGATTGTCTTGGTTTTGCTCAAAGTGTTGAATTCCAGTCAATATTTTGAAATTTAAAGGGGGCAAAAAAAAAAAAAAAGGGGGGGGGGGGGGGGGGAAGAACAGGTATTAGAAAAAAGAGTAGCANCAAAAGACCGAGGGGGAGGGAGGGTGTACAAATTCAAGGTTCCCGTGCTATGCAAGAACATTTGAGTACAACATTACTGAGGTTTAGGGATAGGAAAGTCCACCAAACACTTCTGCTTTCACATAAGCGTGCAGCCAGCAATAAGATAGGAACAGCAAATCCAATCACTGTGATATTTAAAATATGCACAGTCCTAATTCTTTCTTGATGATCCTAGTATTTTTCTAGCTGTATCTTTATATCTCATACTGTTATTTATCAGTTTTGTTCCCCTGACCTTCAAGTGTTTTTATATGGGAATAAAATGTATGGAAGACACTTAGTATGCAGTTGACAAAGAGGAATTTGGTGTAATTATGATCAGTGATTATTTTTATACTGTAAGTGCCAAAGCTTTACTACTGTGGAAAAGAAAAAAAACAACTCTTTTAATAAAAAGATTTACAAACCAGACATATAGTTTAAGTGATTCTCTTTGCTGCCGTGGAATTTAGGATGAAGATGAGTATTCTGAGCTGGATAATTCTGAGCTGGATAATTCTGAGCGGGATGATTCAGAGCTGGAGTAACAGTGCCTTGACACGAGATGGAGCAAACATCCCCAAGAAGAGTGAAGTAAACCTCGAGAGAATATTGGTAGAGCAGTTTGTTAATTAAAGGCTTCCAGCTGCACCCCTGCCCCCGTAGAGCGCAGACAGTGGGTAGGTATGGCACGGGCAGGAGGCGCAGGCTTGCTTTGGGGCAACAGGGGAAGGGAGGGAAAGGCAAACAGCCCCTGCTTTGCTCATGAACGGAGCTAGAGATGGTTCCAGACCTAGAATTAAATAAGCTTTCAGTGGCACAGGTGCCAGAAGTAGCGAGACTGCCCAAACCTGTGAAGTTGAATGTGTTCCAAGATTCAGACCCCAGCAGGAGATGGCACCACCTGGGTCTAAGCCTAGGTGTTACAGGCACAGGCCCCTTTCTTGTTTCCTGTGCTTCTACCTCATGGTGGGGAGGGAGGTAAACAAAATGATCCTCACACCCCTTTTGCAAACAAAGCCAGTCTTGATTAGAGTGAACCAAGCCAGCAGTGAGTCCCTTCGCTTGCGCTGCCGAGACCTGTACAGCCTTCGCAAATGCAGAACAGGCCAGGTCCTGTCAGGATTGCTCAGCCCCCTCCCCTGGCTGCACACGCACTGTACTGCTCCAATCACTGGGGTTCTCTGGATCCAATAAAGCATCACATGAAAACAGAGTTTGGCTTCTTGACATGGGGCAGTTGCTGTCAGGGACTGCTATCTACAGAGCACCCAAAACCTCTGCAAAGAGTAGGATGATTGCAGCAGCAGTCAGTTCTACACCACCAGTGTTCAAAAGCCAAACAAGTCCCTTAAAGAACCTGAGAACTAAAACTGGCCTAGACAGAGACGCAGAGCAGTAATTTCCCATTAAACTAGATTGCTTTTCCTAAGTGAGGGCTACATCTTTTGGACCAGAGAACAACTCTGCAACGATCCTTTCACAGTAAATAATTCACTTCACTGACACACTGAAGAGGAGTCCTAGCCCACCTCCTCTCCTCTGTCACATCACTTGTACCAGCAGCAAACACCTCCCCTCCCCACAGGGAGCATTGCAAGAGAAAATCATGTAAACAGCACTTTTTCCCCAAGCTCCCTGTAGAGGTTTGTCCGTGCCTTAAAGCACAAGGTGCTCACGGCTCTGCCAAGCCCTGCAGAATTTAAGCCCTTGGCAGCTCTTCTCCAGAAGAGGAGGCACATCTCCACAGGGTTTGTCTGCTCAGCTTTGGGTAGAGCCCAGGACCAACCGGAGTCAGGTTGTCTTGCACTTGTCTGTTCCAGGGACAAGTCCCCTGGTGGCTGGAGAAAAAGAATATCCTCTGTTACTGCCTGCCAAGGCCCAGAATGATTCCTCCCTGCTCTCCGTTCACTTCCACGCTTTGGAGCTGTTGTCCTGCCAGCACGGGACCTGCCATGGGCAAGGTGCCACCCAGGGATGGTGCAAATCCCAGCCTGGCAGCAGCTGCTCCTCAGAACACATCATATGGAGGGGCATTCCCTTTCCTCTGGGAAACAGACACCAAGCAGAGCTCACAGTCCACTTTTAATCCCTGCAAACATCCAAGGGAGAAGTCCTTCCTTCAGCCAGCAGAGCAGCAGGCTTCAGGAGGGGCTCTTACCCAGCACCCCAGCCCTTTCCTACACCCACTCTCACAGCTTCAGGAGAAGCTTCCTTCAGGGGGAAGGTGCCAGGCTAGTTGGAATTGTCACTGCAGCCCAGGGGACAAGCCATTCCCAGAGACATTCCTGTGAAGTCACCTCACACCTGGAACCAGACCAGAGATTTTTATCAACCTTTGTCCACTCAAGTGAGGCAGGGTCATCAAGAACTCTTGTTTGGGACATTGAACAATCCAGTTTCCCCCCTCTGACAACTCCTGCTAGTCCTTTAACCTTACCACAGGCATAAAAAGGAGGCAAAACCATCCCTCTACAGGTGCTGAGATGTTGTGTACAAGTCATGCAGCACAAGTAAGACATCAGACAGGCCCTAGAGAGAGATCACCTTAGGTAGACATTTCCTATCTCACGCAGGTCTCACCTGGAAGATCAGTACCTATTAATTAACAAACAGTGCCCCAAGGACAGCGAAAGATTAGGGGAATACCCAGAACAGGAGCTGCCAGATTCTTACTGCCAGTCTCTGGTTTAGCCAATGCTGTAGAAGATGCAGGTAAAGAATGGACAGAGAGATTCCCCACAGAACCTCACAGCAGGGTCTGTGCCAGCTACAGCCACAACAGCAGGACAGAAAAGACATGCAAGGAACATTGTGGACTCTTCTCTGTGGAAGAGTCCCAACCCCCATCTTTTAAAGTAAAACTCCAAGCGATTACAACTCATGGGAAGCAACAGCACAGAAAACAGTCAGAGGCCAGGGTTTGGGTTAGCACAGCAAAGGGGCCAGGAAGAAATGGACAATTTTTATTTTGGATTGCTGTCTTAACCTGTACCAAAAAACTAGAATGCTCTCTACCCTGTCCTGTGTAATCCAGTCACTTGGAAATAATCCACTGTAGAGATCAGAAAAGAGAGGAGTCTGCTCCCTTTCAGGCTGGAGCAAGGGCAGATGAAATGACAGCATTAAAGGAAAACCAGTCTGTGGATTACGGTATCTTGAATACCGATCTCCTAGGAAGTGTCTTTCCTTTGCTCCATTTGAACCAGTCTGGATCAAACAGACAATCAGGTAAAACAAAATACCTGGCTACAGTCACAGCAAGTCAGCAGCAGAGCCAGGAGCACACCCCAAATTTCTCCTCTCCCAGGTCCATCTCCCACCTAGGCAGCCCTGCTGGAGCCAAGGGCACACATGCACAGTCCCTGCTCTGCACCAGCTGAGAGCGGAGCCCACAGAAGTGTTTATTGAAAAACTCTGGGCTGCTCCCGGGCAAAACGGAACAGATTTTATAAAATAGAACCAAAAGGAGAAAATCCCTTTGGAACAGTCAGTGATTGACAGCAAAAACCTGTCTGGGCTCATCCTTCACTCCTCTCACTGTGCTCCAGATTTTCACTTTGCTTTTTCCCAAACATGAGCTCAAATCTGCTTAATGCAAACTGCAGACAGCAGAGAAGGGAAGTGGCTCCAGACACTTCCCCCATTCCAGCCTGTGAACTCTGCTCTGCTCCCAGTATGGGAGCAGGCCTGTCAATGGGTCTTTCACCTTGGAGAAAGCAACGTGGCATTGCCAAAGCACACTGTAGGACAGAGTGCCTCGTGCAAAGGACCTGCTCCCCTTTCTCCCACAGGGAGGAGGACAAGCACCTGCTGACTCAAAAACCCCCACCAACCCAACTCGGATCTTTATCAGTTCCATGAGAAGCTGAGCAGAAGCCAGGCTTTCACACCATTCCACTGGCCACCTAATGGATTAGTAGACTCCAGACCATTAAACCTACCTCAAAAATAAACCTTTTGCCTGAGGACACAGAAGCTGGGTGACACGGAACGCACAGACAGCACATAGCCAACAACTGTATGTTTATTTGCAAAAGACACTGATTTTCTACACTGGAAGCCAACTTGTACAGCTTCCTTCTCCCTCAACACAGGGAGAGGCCTCTTCACAGAGTGAGCAGCTCTTGCTAAGCACAGGCAGCAGGAGCCTCCCAGCTCCGCCAGTGACATTCCGGTCCTGGCTGCCGGTGAGGCTGTGCCCAGAGAGGGCTCAGTGGTGGAAGAGCCGGAGGTTGGTGTGGATGAGGGTGATCCCCAGCTCGTTGCAGGCCTCGATCACGACGTCATCGGCAGCCGAGCCCGAAGGGGCAGCGATGAACTGCACTCCACTCTGCACAGACAGGGAGGAGTGGAAGGATCAGAGGATGGAAAACCAAAATCCCCCTTGGAAGGAGCTAACAGTCCCAGTCCTATATCCACATCCCGCTGAATGAAGGCTTCCGTCCCCAAAGCTGCTCCTTAAGGGAGCAGGAAGTTCTCTCTGCCGCTCAGAAATAACCCTAAAATGGCTCCTCTGGAAGCGACAGGCCTTTGCTTGACATTCCTAAATATCGTTTAATAAACTTTAATCCCCTATTCATCCCAAATCAACAAACTGAGCAATGACCGGATAATTACTGTCCATGTGAGACCAGCAACCACCAGGAACATCCTTCCCAGGATCTGCTATCCTAGTGCAGGGATTTTGCTCAGCAGTGCACACAAAATGAAGAGCTCAGGCTGCACAGACATTCCCCTGGACCCACCCCAACCTCCTGGCCCTGCCATGACCTCACCCGCTTGGCTCTGTCGACGTTATCCCTAAAAGGGAAGAAGGCATCGGAGCTGAGGGACACAGCAGACAACTTGGCAATCCACTGCTTCTTCTCCGCTTCGGTCAGCTGCTTGGGCACCTCTTCAAACAGGGCCTGCCACTTCACCAGGTCCTCATCCTGCAGGCACGAGAAGCCAGCTCAGCCCCAGAGCACAGGGCTCCGGGCAGTTCCCTGCCAGGGGGATGAGTGATGGCATCCCTCTGACACTGGGCTTTTTCTGCTGCTAGGAACTTCATACCAGGGGGTTTAAAACACACCAACACCATCAGCTCTTTTTGCATCCTTTTAACTCCTTCCCTCTCCTCACCACAGGGCTTGAAGGATTCCTTCTCCACCTCCTTAATTCCAAGATGCTCTGCCTGCACTGTGCTGCTCCATAAATGCCAGCAGGCATCTGGTAGATGACTTAACCCATGACCAACGGCAGCTCAGTTTGTGATTCATCTTCTGAAACAGCAACTGCTCCAGTTCTTACTCCCTCAAACAAGCAACTGCTCACGAGGTGATTCACAAGGTCCCTAATCCAGCTCTTGGCTTTTGATACTTAAAAAGGACATACTATTATGTTGTCTCACTATGGCCTGTAACGGGGAGCTCAGAGGGATTCTGAGAATCTGAAATGCCACACAAACAAACAGCTCTGTGTGAGAAGGTGCCACTGACAGGGGCAGGGAGAACTGGATCATCAGCTGAAGCTTTAACCCGTCCTCACTGCTGGGAAGAACCAGGAGCTGAAGCCAAGCTGCTCACTCAGGCACAGGGCAGGTTCCAGCTCCCCGGGGCTGTGGGTGCGGTGTTGGAGGGGCGAATCAGGACACTTTGCCACAGGGCAGTAAATGACCCAGGGGGATCACCATCCAGGGCCCGGGATCCCCCAGCTCTTCTGGGTCACCCATTACAACACTCACATCTGGTGTAAGTCCTGCACAAAGACCCCGTTTGGCAGAGCTGTGCTGCAGGGGAAGCTGTGAGCAGCCCTCACCTCTCCGATGGTGTCGGTGACGTACTGATCGATGGCATTGGAGATCTCGGCCCTCTTCACACCCGCCTTGAACTTCATGGACAGCACGCGGGGGTGGTGCCGCAGCCACCAGTTGTTGGCCTTGTCCCCAGCCAGGCGTGTGCAGTGGATGCGGGACTGCTGCCCCGCACCGATCCCGATGACCTGGAGCACAGGGGTACCAAGCACAATCTGAGATCACAACCACAGCTGCATTCCAGACAAGCCCTTAAGAGAGGCCTCCCACAATTTAGCTGCTCCTCACCCATGCAGCTAAACAGTGTAGGTAATTAGTGGGGAAAACCTGAGAGATGCCTGCATCCCTGATCCTGTAAATTGGTTCCAGGGCCAGCTGTCTGCACTGCTGACTTCCACAGCTCTGCTGAGCTGACAGTCACGCTCAAAACACTTATGCTCTTTCATCCTTCTAAATAACACAGCCCCAGCCATCAGAGTCAAACCCTTAACCTCAGGAGAGTGATACGATTATGGCTTTTAAGGCAAAACAAAATCCTGTAGGTCACAGAAACAAACGTGACTGCCAAGAGCTGGCTGGCTTCCTGCCCCTTCTGGAAAAGGGCACTTCAGTCAGAGCACTAATGTCTGAGCCCAGGTCACCCAAACACCATCATCATCTCTCCGCTGAGTCAGGCGCGCACAGCTTAACTGGGAGGTGCAGTGAATGAGGGGCAGTTCGTCTGGCAAGGCTGGTAAGAAAGTAACTCCACTGCTCACTCAGGAATGCTGGTCAGTGGCACCATTACATCCCAGGAATTGTCAAGGCCCTGGAGCTATCACACATCTCCTATGCTGCCATCTGCCAGAATCCAGGCTTTTTAAAATAGCTGCTGCTAACACTGTTTAATAGCACTTGTGCTTGATCCCTAACAGATAAGCAAAATCCACACAGTGGTTTTATCTTGAGGAAGCTGCTAGAAAAATGCAGCATTTGCTCAGGTTCTGCAGCCAGACCCAGCCACCAGGGATGACAGACCTGGGCTGGTAACTTTTGTCCATCCTGTGGGTCCCGCTTCCTACGGAGAGCTCCTGCCATTTCAGTCTGGAGATCTGACAGGAAACAAAGTCTCTCCCATCATTTCCCGCTCAGCCACAGCTGAGCTGTTCCCCAGACTGTTCTCCAGGGACACAGCGCCGAGGCTCGAGGTGCTGGCCAGGGCCTCCGAGTTCCCAGCTCAGACTGGGACAGATGGTAAAGCCGTAAGTCGGAGGCTGCCCTCAAAGGAATGAGTCATTTGTCTCCCCATTCATCAAGACACGGTGACTTCACCTCTTACCAGAACCATAAAACATTCTGCTGGATCCCGTTCCCCCAAGGAGCAAATGAAAGGCTTGGGAGGCTTGGGCTGCCATCAGATATGATCTGCTCAGCCATAACTGAAGTCATAAGTACGTAATAAACCCACAGGGACATTGGTGGTAGCACAAACACTGAACAGATGCAAAGTTTCTTACGGTTTAGTGGCACCTTCCCCCTGACAAACACTGCTGATGTCCAACCTCTGCTTCCAACCCACCCACTTAAACTCGCAGGGAACCCTGGACCCCAAAGGAGCTCAGCTGCACACCGGTGTGTCATCACTTCTGCAGGGGTTCATCCTCCCTCCCTGCACAAAGGAGAGGGCTGGCTGCGTCCCACAGCACACCAGGAACTGCCACCCAGCCCTTCAGAGTGGGACTAGCAAGGCCAGGCTAAGGCAGGAATTTTTAGCTGGGGATGCAGGTGTTGCAGAGTACCGGACCGACTGCTGCTAGCAGGGGCCAAAATACCATGAAACATTCCCAAGTTTCTGATATTTGGGATGTTCTGTGCCCTTTCCCAGCCAGAATGGTACCTCATCTTCATCACGTCCCTGTGAGCTGTGGCCTGGCACTCCTGTGATGGAATAGGGTGCTCTGCTACCTGTCAGCACCCAAGAACCTTTCTAAAAGAGCCTTTTCCTTTCCTCTGTGAACCACTCAAAATATTTCACATTTTTTGTGACCTAAATTTTGTCAAGAGATGAATAACTAAATTTTGGCTTGTATTCAACAACTCCAAAATGGCAGGGACTTTGTACTTCAGTTGATCAAAGTGATGCAGCCTGTAACCTCTTCACAAGCATTCCCAAATCTACAGAGATTTATCTGCAACACAGGTTCAAGCCATTGTTTTGCCTTTTTTGAAACCACAGGTTTTGATGGAACGCTGCTGGGGAAGATTTCCTCAATCCAGCCTGGAATTTCTGGTCTAGAGAAGAGAAATCAGTAGGTTGAGCTTCTGCTTAATGCAGCCTCTAGACCTGTACCTGAATCTCCCATCACACTGGTACCTATGCCCTGCCTTTTTCACTTTATAAAATCCTTCTTCCTACACCTCATCTCTCCCTGCCCCACATGGTACCCTTCCCCCATACAAAAACACAGCCAAAACCTCAAAATCCTCCATGAGAGAGCCATTCTCCCCTTTTCTTACACAAAATTTAATTATGTTTCTTTCAGAGTTTAATCTCCTGGGAAGCCAAAAGTGCTTAAGCAGAGCCTATTAAGTGTGAGCAGCGAAAGGAGACAGCAGCACAGGGTGAGTAGGAAAAAAAAATCTATCACTAAATAGAAAAAACATTGGGTAAAAATTAAGAACTACTTGACTAAAACACCTTGGTTCATAGGAGAGTCAAACACACTCCATGGCTGGAATGCTGTGCAACAGCACAGAGTGGATGAGATGGATAATGCCCAAAGGATTCTTGCAAAATGATCCAGACTGCTCTGGGTTTACTCAGATTTACCCTGGATAATGAATGGAAACAAAAACCCTAAAGACACTTGGAAATATAAAAATCTAATAAAGGACCTGACCATTGGGAAGACAAACAAAACAGTGAAGTCACTGGGAAAGCGTAAGGTAAATTAACAGGTTTGTTTTATGCTACCGTACAGAGAATAAAGAAAGAATAATTTTAAATTGCTAATTTAAAACATGATGGTGTCATTAAAGCAAGTGTAAATCAACGTGGTACAAGCTGAAAGTCAGCCAGAACAAGTTGAAGTGTTTATTGCAATTAGTAGCAGCTGGCTTCGTGCAATTTAAGTGACACTCAGGTCCCAAAATGCTTCCCACTCCACACTTTTCCTAGGATGTACGCACACAGCTACCTCACTGGAGGGGCTGATCCACTCCTGAACCCAGTGGAGCCAAGCTGTTAAACATTCTGGATGTCTCATACACCAGAGTTTTCCTAGGCATCCCCATTGCCTAGGGATGCCGTGAGGCCGAAATAACCCCTGGAAGACTAAAAGCAATGGGACTGAAAGCAAGCTGGACTTTCCCAGGCTTGGCTGATGTAACCCAAACCAGCTCAGATCCTGGAAGAGCATTTGAAGTGTAACAATGTGGAAGCTGCTTTCCATGATGGATTTGATTAAAATCTGCAAGCCCCCCTGCAGCTGAACTCCTGCCTGCCCAGGCTGCTGCTCCCTGCTCCCTCCTGCCCCTCTCCCTTCCATATGGTACATCCATTACCACACACACTCTGGAAACATCTGCAGCACCACACTCGGCCCAGACTTGCAAAAGCACCGGGGAAATTGGAAATTGCTGCTGTGATGAGGGAAAAGGAGCAAAGACAGGGACACCTTTGTTCTGGGGCTATGAGATCTAACACCGCTGAGTGCAGAGAACCATTTAAAAGCAAAAAAAGCCCAACATAAAGCAGAATAAAAGACAAATGCTGGCTCTCCAGAGACATATTCTGAGGAACCACACAGCACACGACCCCAGGAAGTCCTGTGAGACAGCACTGCAGTGTTTTCAGGCTGTACCAACAACCTGACAAACACAGATCAGTGCCGATGCAAGGAGAGCGCTGCAGCTCAATCTCAGTCTCTACCTGTAGGGTTCACTCTTTGATCCATTTTGCTGATTTATGATGTACTACAGCTCAAAAACATTCTTTGTCTTTTTCTTCTGTATTTTTTTTAAATAATCCAGGCCTACTGAAAAATTTCCATGCAGAGCAAAGAACCAGCTAAACAGCACCATTACAAGAATGATCCACTGGGCAAAAATACAACTTTTAATACATTTATATCAACTCTTAGATAACTGATTTGGGCAAAACACCTGGTGATGACTTGGACAGAAAGGATTTTTTTAAAATTCAAGAATTAAACTGAAAGATGGGAAATTTAGGTTAGATACTAGAAAGAAATTCTTCCCTGTGAGGGTGGTGAGGCCCTGGCACAGGTTGCCCAGAGAAGCTGCGGCTGCCCCATCCCTGGAATTGTTCCAGGCCAGGCTGGATGGGGCTTGGAGCACCCTGGTCTAGCGGAAGGTGTCCCTGCCATGGCAGGGGGTGGAATGAGATGGACTTTAAGGTCCTTTCTAGCCCAAACCACTCTGTCACTGTATGATTCATAATCTCAATTACACATTTGATAATACCCCTATAAATCCCAACATCCATCATCAGTTTTTAAAAAAAAAACATAATCAGGGAGAACAGAACATTTTTATTGCCCCAGAAGGGTGAAAAAAATAAAGCATATCCCATCTTTCTATGTAAAAAGTGAAAATAAAGAAGCATTTGCACAATCAGAATCCAGCTTTGAAATCTACTGCAATTTCCTAAGGCTCTTCACCGACTACAACACTCCCTGAGAAAAATGACGTGGAAGAACAGAGTAGTTAGAAAGAAATGACTCAAGCCCACAGTGCAGAAGCACGTAAGAGCTTTTCCAACCTCACCAATGAAAGAGCCAGCCCCGCCACCACCACGAGAAAATGACAGCAAGGTTTTGAAGCAGCCTCTCGAGAAACAAGCGTTCTGCACAGCACCGTGCGGGGCAGCTCCTCCGGCCCTGGGCAGCAGCTCCCCGTGTGCCGGAGGCTTTGGCAGGCCTGCCAGAGCAGCCTGGGAGCAGTGGGGTGGGGAAAGCCCTGCTGCAGTTACCTGCCCGTCCTTGGCGTAGCAGACCGAGTTGGACTGGGTGTATTTGACAGCGATGCTGGCCACGATCAGGTCTCGGACAGCAGCCTCAGGCAGCTGGAACAGAACACCACTGTCAACACCACCCTGACACCCGTGAGCAGCCATGCTGCACCCCCAGCCATCACAGCTACTGAATGAGACACAGGGAAAACAAGGTAGCTAAAAATACCCTGGTTTGTTCAATTACCAGCAAATTTTGTTTAGATTAAAACCCATAAATTATTGGTTTGGCAGCTGATCTCCCAACTCTCAGGGGTAAGACTCAATCTCACCAGGTTCTATCAATGGCCTTAAGCCTGAAAATTTCTCTGCATTTACTGTCATCAGATGTGCTCATAGGCAAAACCCAGGACCACAACAATTAGAATGGCTCCCAAAATCGGTATTATTTTTAAGTTCCATTCCTAATTTATGAAAACAGTTTTTATTACCTCAATGTCTGAACTTGCTTCTGAGCCCATGACTAATCACGTGCTCATTAACATCTGTTTTTTTTAATGAGAACGAGATCGGAGACAAAGAAATCACTGACAACTTTCTGGTGATGTGGGCTCCAATTGCTGAGCAATAGCAGCCAGGCCAGAGTTTAAACAACACAGTGCACACAAAAGGGTGATGAAACAATGAGTCAGGAGCAGATGTGATGGATCCTTGGCACATGGCTGTCTCACCATAACAAATTGCACACGGTAGCTTCTTGTTTAGAGAGTATTTACAAATACTGCGGTAGTCTGAGATAATGGGAAAGGCCTTGCTCCTCTTATTTATCCAAGGAATCAAAACAAAGGAAAGCTATCTCGATTTACCCAAGTATATTAGGTCCAGAAAGTCCGCTGCATTGTTTGGTAAGAGCCAGTTAAATCTCATTAAAATATTTTAGGAGCTCTTAAAATTGCCCAGTGATAATCTCCTTGATGAAGGCACAGCAGTTCATTCATTCCACGTGTCCTTAAGCACATTCATCTCCCAAACTCACGTTTTTATTCTTGGTGACAATGTTCTTGAACAGTGACCGGTCGATGACCGCGTTGTTCCTCTTCTGCATCAGGTTCAGCCCATAGAGGGTTCGAACCTCCAGGTCATCGGGCTCGTAGTGGGGATCCATCTGAAAGCCAAAAGCAGGCCAATAAAGCACTTTTAGACCAAAACCTACAGTCTTCCAGTTTTCACACAAAGGGGAAAAACAAACACACAGCCTTCCAGCCTTCCAAAGGAAGGCAGAAATATTTGGAGCTGCTTCCTACGTGCCTCAAGCTACAACTCCCACCCCTCTGTGGCATTCAAGGGAACAGTGAATGTGATTATTTCCAGAGCTGCACTCTTGGGGCACATCTCCATCCAAGCTGGAAGCACAATTAATTTACACCAGTAGGGATCAGGTTAACTGCAACTGTGACACTGCGTTCAGGTCCACCCATGCATGGCCTTAGAATTCTGGTGGCCCCAGCTGAGGTTTCAGACAGGAAACAACCCAGACTAAGGTGACCAGCTCTAAATAGGAGCGTTCACATGCTTTATGTGGTTTTCCTAATCCACTGAAATTTTTCAGACCGACTTTCCTTAGCACTGCTCTGCATTCTGCCCTGAAGATACAGGCGTCACCAGTACGACCTCATTCTTGCGAAGTTAATTGAATTCCAGGAGGTAATCAGCTGCCAAGACTGTCTGCAATTTCATTCCTTCTTGCCTGAAGCTCCTGAGCCATCTTCTCCAGCTCCCCTGGCAGCTACACTACAATTGCAACTTCAGCTAAACCTTGGATTTTCTTTTTGTGATGCTATAGTGAAGTTCTTTGCTCATTTGTCTCTCAGAGGCAGCAGAAATAGGACCTGACAGCAATCTGTGATCCATTAGTCATGCTCACCAAAACTCGGTGATTTTGAAGTCCCAACAATCACTGCAGGAACTAGGAAGGCAACCTGACACTGACTTGACCACATCATATTCCTTGACAAGCATGCTGGCTGCAGCATGTAAAGGAGCATCATCTCAGGTCCAAAGTGTCTGTGCTTCCACCTTCATCCCTGGATGAAGGGCTGGAGCAGGGGTACAAACCTGGAGGACACAGTAAGCACCATTCTTCTTTTTGGAAAGGATTTTGAGAGCTTCTTCCTCATAGCCAGGAGCCACCACACCATCGGACACCTGCAACACACAGAGATTTCAGCTTCCACAGGAGAAAAATGAAAGGGGGGCTAAGCCTGAAAGCTCCACCTGCCTTTTCCAGAGAGGCACACACACCTCTCTTGGGGTCTGTATGCATCCTACAATAGCAAAAGCACTGCTACACTACGGGTTTCAGTCCTGGAAACAAAAACCAGCAGAGCACTGTGAGCTCCTGGCAGGGGTTAGTAAAAAGCACCCCACATCACTTCAAGCAGAATGGAACTAATAACTAATATCCCCCTCCAGGGGGAAACAGCTTGACCATGCCATCCCCACTGCTCAGCCCTAACAGTAAACGTGGCTTAAAAACCAATAAATCCTTATTTCAACAGCGACACTCCCGAGGAGGCAAAACCACTGGCAAAAGAGCTGTTAGGAGCATGGAAACTGAGAGTTTACATTCATCAGTGCCATGAAGTGATACACAACTTCTGCATTTGCATCTTACAGTGTGGGTGAGGTTTTTTTGGTTTTCAGCAGCACTGTACTAAATGTTACCCTCACAAAACAGCTAAATATGCTCTTTCATTTGTTTGACATCATAAAATCACAGAATGGTCTGGTTTGGAAAAGGCCACCTCATTCCATCCTCCTGTCATGGACAGGGACACCTCCCACTAGACCAGGTTGCTCCAAACTTCAAAGATTCTGTGATTCCAAGTAAAAAGCACAGCCTGGGAAGCGGCTGAGCCTCCATGTAAGTGGCAGGTAGCAACCTGTGTCCAAATTCCTGCCTTGGGCAAGGGGCTGGCCACCAGCATCCCAGCCCTTTACTTCTCCCATGACAGCTGCTCAACCAGACACTTGTGACAGCCTAACTGGGGTTCCTTTACAGAGGTTTGCAATCACCTCGTGGAAAGCAGCACTGCCAGCTCTGCTATTTCACAGGCTCTAGCACACAGCCAGGTGTTAATTGGTGGGAAAAAAAATGCATCAAAAGACTGGTGTAAATTCTGCACTCCAGGTCAGAGATTACACAAATGGACCAGTAGAAGTCTTCCAGGTAAAATGGGTTGATTTCCAACAAAAAGGCTGTTACAAACCAATGGCTGCATCTGGTGTGACTCTCCTTGATACGCTGGAATGATGTGCTGCTGTCACTAACCTCTCTGGAGATGATCTTGGCAGTAGCCACGTCGCAGATATCAGACAGGGCAATGAAGTCACCGAAAGAGGACATCCGATCAGCACCTGAAAAACCCTGATTTTACTCATTTATCAAACTACAGCATCAGACAAAGAAAACTCTTCACTCCTACAGTCCAGTCAATTGCTATGGGAGCTAAGAATTTAATCCCACAGCAAAAATGACCAAAAAAAAGAGGCCACAAAAGCAAGAAGGATGAAAAATCCTACCTCAAACACATGGACCTTTAAATATTCCCATAGTTCAGATATTCTTCCTTCTTCACTGCCTCTGTCAAAGCTCTAACTCTGTAATGACTACCTCCAGCACTGCAAGCAGCTCAGCTGTACACTTGGTGGCAAGAGGACAAGGAGAGGCAAGGATCACACAGAAAGATTTTAGATGGGAAACAGTTGGAAAAAGAGGAAAGCTTTTAGATGGCTATGCTCCCACCTGGCTTTTCCTGCAAGAAAACAGACCCAGCAATGTAGCAACCTTTTTCTTCCTTTTTTTTAAAAATAAGTATTTTCTGTATTTAATGGCATAGCTAAGGTGAACTCAATTCCCATCACAAATGCTCCACTACTCAGCAAGGTCAATTCTTCTGTCCCTGCCATCCTAAGGCTTTATTTTTCTAGCAATCATGCAATGGTTTTGTGAGAGCAACATTCAAACGTGGTCTGTGAAGAATGAACCCAAGCCAATGTGCTCTTTAGCAAGTTTGCCTTGTTTTCTATAATCTGTGCAGATTTTCTAGGAATGCCATGGAAAATGAGAGACGTAGCAAAGTATCTCAGCTAAGCAGAAGAAGCTGGTTTTGTTTACTCTTTTTAGCCTTTTTTTGTGAGCTCTGCAGTACAAAAGCATTAAAAAAACCCCCATCAAATATCAGACAGAAACATTTCTACTCAAGTTAAATACTCCTGAGCACCCCGGTGCTGAGTGTGCTACCAGCACTGCTGTTCATCCAGATCCTTTAGTTAAAGCCCCATATATACATGTGTGTGTGTGTTTCTACATACACATTTAAATTTAAAAATATATCATCTTACAGGTCTTCTATATTCACCAAGGAACAGAATCCAAAGTGGTTTTAGCTCTTTGGAACAGTATACAAGGGCTGCTCTCTCGGAAAGCAATTTTCAATATGCAATCAGGCAGATCCTTATGGAGAAAACCCCTCTGGAGGAGGAGTGTGGTGCAAAGGGAAGAGCAGGGGAAGAGCTGAGGATGCTGCTCAGGTGCTGAGCCCCGAGCTCAGCCCCTTGGATAGGCTGGTTTGCTGTGGTTATTTGGAGCCCTCACCTCTGCTCCGGGCGTAGGCAGAGGCCAAGGGCGTCAGGGTCTTGTGGAAGTCGTGCACCATGCACACTTGGGCCTCCTCCTCGCTGAGCGGAACTCCAACAGCAGCACCTAGTGGGAAACACGAGCCAGGGCACTCAGACTGCTGCTGCCTGCCCCAGGACCTGCCCACGCAGCCGGGGGAGGGGGCACGTCCCGCCCTACCTGCGGGACTGACGTGCTTGAAGGAGGCTGCGGCCGGAATGCCCAGCGCCTGCTTGAGCTCCTTCACCAGCTGCCAGGCATTGAGGGCATCGCAGAGATTGATGAACCCGGGAGAGCCATTCACCACTGCAAACACAGCACATGGACACGTTAGAGCAGGCAAACCCCTCTCCCCAGAGCCTGGAGAGCCAGCACAAAGGATTTCTCCCAGCAAGCACTCAAAACACTATGAACTGTTCTTGTTCAATGGCCCTGGATCCTCAGCAACTGGTGGAGTGCCCAGAAATGCACACCAAGAGTAAAAGCCATTCAAGAGTCTGCTCTCAAAACGTTTTGCTCTGGCCCTGAAAGAACTGCTCGTACTGACACGGCAGCACTGTGAGCATTTCAGGAGGCTGGAGGAGAAAAGAGCATTTTAACAACAATCCACATCCAGGAGGAGTGAACATAGCATTGTTCTGCTGCCATACTGGGAGGCAGACTTGCAAGCAAATCGACCTCCAGGGCAGGAATGGCAAAGCTTCCTAAGAGGTCCCAGAGCTGAAATGGGGAAAATGCTGCAACACAAAGCTGCTGCTCATTCAGCAGGACAATGCCTGCACACATTGAAAGCAGTCTCAAGAACAAGAGTAGCCAAACTTTTCCTCCAAAACAGGGGTTTCCCTCACTACTGTGGCGAGTGGCACACCCACACACCAGACCTGTCCCAAATTTGGATGTGGGACTAGTATCCCTTCCTGCTGCCACCATCAGCAGAAGCAGCATTCTACAAAACCAAGGTAACAACCCCTGCTCAAAACCGTCAAAGAAAGACAAAAAAAAAAGAACAAAACCAATTCAAACCGAAAGAAAAACAGCTTGGTTTCCAGGCAGAGTAAATAGTGACACAAAAAAAAATGGGGAAGATACTAAACGAGGAAAATGGCAAGGAGAAAAGCATCTTAAAAGGATGACAAGGTTTTCCTTTGCAAAATCTGGATCTAATGTCAAGCAGAAAGTACACTACATAAATCTGTTCAAAGTATCTTGGACACACAATCCTACAGCAACAGAGACCACAGACCTGCAATTGGTCTTGTGGGGCTCAGCGGAACAGCTTTCCCCTCTCATACAGCTCAACTTTTTAACTGCAAAGTTAGTGCCACTCAGTAATAAAGCAGCTGTGAAGGCACTGCTGGCCATCCCTTGGACTAAGGTACAAGATGGTCTTTCAATTTCAAAGCCATGTCCAACCACCTCCATTCCCAGCTATCCCAGAGCTCCCTCTTGGCCAGCACAGCCGAGGCCTCACCTGTCAGGGGCAGTTTGGGTCTCGTGGTGTAGAGCTGCGCAGGACTCTGGTGAGGATTCATGCCGTACCTCAGGGGCAGCTGGGACGCTCCCTTGCTGTACTCCTTCCTAAAGTAGTCAGAGATGGCTGCATCGTACTGAGCAGTGTGGGTGAAGGCCTGGGGACACAGTGGGGGACACTCGTCAACTTAGAAACATCAACTTACAGAGGATTTGGTGTTTAGAGAGGTAAAGAACCAGAGGCACACGAGCCTGGCCCAGCCCTTCATGGCAGGAAAACGTGACCAACCTTCAGTGCCAGCAGCCGCCGGGTTTCCATGGCAGTGTCTTTGTCCCTCGATGCTGCCATCTCTTTAGCTACGGCAGCGTAGTCGGCAGGGTCACACACGACTGTCACACGGGCGTGGTTCTTGGCAGCTGCCCGCAGCAAGGCCACTCCCCCTGCAAGAGAGGGGCACAGGCGTGAAGCACTTCCCTCCTGGACACAGCACAATCAGGAGGCACAGCCGAGGCCAAGAAGGGACGTGCACCATCGATCCTTTGTGCCAGATGAATGCGTCTCCTCTCTCCAGCACAGAGAGGGGTGAGAGTGCTCTTCAGAATGCTCAAGGCTGGTGAGCTTGACTCGATCTGCTGCTGAAGGTGCACACTGACCGGCCTTGGCAGACCCAGGCAGAGCTGCAGGGGCGAGGAAACGGGATGCGGGTTGTGATGAGCAACTGGGGACAAGAATGTCTTGGAATGGCACAGCCACATCCCAAAGAAGATGGCTGTCCCCACACATGGCTTAACCACCATCCTCTGCACGCTGGGCCAGGCAGGGGTCTGCAGAAAGATTTGCTTTCACGCTGCCAAACAACAGAGGTTCCCAAATGTCTCTGCAAATAATAATGAATCTTGCCCAGGTCCTCTGTGTGAGATAAAATGCCACACTTCTTCCTTCAGTCTGACTGCACTGCTATTGCAACTCTTTAAATCATACAAGATACTAGGCTGTTGCAAAGGCAAAGTACAGGCTGGCACTGCTTCATGCAGAGCAAGTATTACTCCATAAAACATTTAATAGAGAGCTCTGCTGGGCATCATTTGGACTAAACTACTGCAAGAAAATCCAATCCCAATCCAACCACATGGCACAAAACTGTGCCTGTACTGTTCACAGGCTGCCGAGCAGAGATGCTGCAGTGAAGGCACAGCAAGCCTTTGGGGTTAATAACTAGCAGCAAGAGAAAACATGCTAATGCAGGTGTCCATGCTTCCCAACTCAGGTCCTGAGTACACTCCCACATATTCAGACCAACCCCTTTCTTTCTAATGGCTCTCTGCAGTGAAGTTCTCGGCCATCCTCAGAGCACTTTCAGTGGCTCAGCTTTGCCCTCCAAAGCTCATGGTTTTTTTAAATTTCTATTACTCTGTCAGGCTGCAAAAGGGGTTTAGTCTGCTCTCCATGTTTCAGCAGGAAGCATGGTCCACCAGGCCTTTCCAAGCACAGCCCTCAGGCTCCTCCTTCTGGGCAGTGCATGACTTCCCCCCATGCAGCATGCCTTGCCAGCCTGTTATTGCCATTTTAATTGCTTAAAAGCAACGAGGCTTACCCAACTATGCCTTCAGTCTGCTCCTTGCAGCTCCTGAGCTCTTGAGCAGACTTCCTTTATAGGTGTGCAAGGCCACCAAACAAAAAGAGAAGAACTGAGACCACTCAGAGTTCAGAAGCATTGAGTCTGTCTGGAAAGCAGATTTGCTCTCCCTTTAACTTACCAATATCAATCTTTTCCACTGCCTCCTGTACAGTCACACCGGGAGAAGATACAGTCTTCACAAAGGGGTACAGGTTGCACACTACAACTCTGAGAATTGAGGGGGAAAACTGGGTTATTCAGCAAGAAATAAAAATGCCAAACTGAGCTTGGCAAGCACAAAGTATCATTAGTGATTTTACGGACTTGTCTCTCAGACCAGGGACCAGCATAAAATCCTGTGGCCAAGAATGGTGCTCAGCCCAAGGGCAAGCGATGGTACAGTGCATTAGGACATTTAACTGAACTCTGTGTATCGAACAATGTCAGAACCGGGGTTTACAACAACCAGATTAAAGGAAGAGCTTCTTTAAATACACGTGCATGAATATAAACGTTTAGTGATTTTGGTCCACAACTCGAGCCATTTCAAAGAACTTCAAAGTGGGCTCTCAGCAACATTGAAAATGGGCATCCACCAATTCTCGTAAGAGCGTAAGCGCCCAGGGAAGGTCCCCTGCAAACAAAGTGCCATCAATCTAATTTTCCACAACTCTTGCAAGAGCAGGAAATGACCTACATGTCACCTTCTGGACTTTTAAAATACCAACAACATATGACACCTGAATGTGCAGCCCAAATGCCACAAAGCCTCTGTAGCACATGAAAGAGGGGGAGAAAATCGACTTTTCCCTCTCAGGCTAAGACTGGACCTTACTGGAATTAGTTTTTCCACCTGATCTAGAAGCAGGTCTGTATTCCAGCAAGCTTGATGTAATAACTTGCCTGTCCCATCCTACCAGAGCCAAAGGAACTGCAGTGAAAGGAGGGATTTGTTCTGACCTTTACAAACAGGGTTTTTAATCCAAGAGAATTAATTTAGTCTCTTGATCTGAGTACATGAAGGTATCGAACTCCAAGGCGTGCTCAGTATGGCAAAGAACTGCTGTGATGAGTACCCTTGTGTCCAACTTGTAACATTCCTTTGTTCCCGCTCCGTGTGAACTCCAGCAGAAGGGATGATAAGCTTCCAGTATGGCTTTCAGAACTGCCTGTGTCTCTAAATTTCCTACAATGTCTTTTATTGTCTCTTCTGCTTCTCATGCCCCCTTCCCCCCAGTCCATTCACGCTCCTGACCTGTTGCAAACCATCAGGAATCTGTGGACTTTAACACTGTCAATGCTTTTATCTGTGCAAACCAAGACAATCAATATCAGGCTTTCCTTCATTGACTTGGATATGCAAATTTTATGCAACTATGCAAGGACAGTCCTGCTGAGGATCAGCTACTTCTGCTTTTTGCAAGAGAATCCAAATTATCACTCTGGATGCAAGAGCACCATAAGTCACTGATGTAAGGGCATGTTATTCCCCCTGCAATCCAGCAGAGCCTGCTTTAATATGCAGCATGCTCTGAAGAGCCACCACTGCTGAGCCATCTAAGAGGATTCCTGTGGTTTTAAATTTCAGGTTTTCAAATTCAGCCCAGAAATCCATCCATCAGTTTTTAAAAGTAATTTTAAAACTCCAGAGGCATTCCGGGCCACAGTCATACTGTACCTCCCACTCTGGCTACACCTACAATTTGCTATGTCCAGCTCAGCCATTTGTTTCTGAACCAGGAGCTACTCCCTGATGTACAACTGCTTATTCACAAGCAGGAGTTGGATGTTAACACCAGTTAGTCACAAACAGCCCCAAACTGCCCTGTGTGACTGAACCAAGCAAACACATTCCAACAAAAACTGGAAAAAAAAAAAAATCTTTGGTATATCAGTGCACAAACTGTGTTACTTCAGTTTCTGGAGGCAGCTCACTCGCTCCCAAGACGGCTCTCAAAGTTTAAGTTTTCTGTCTCTTATCTGTGTGTTTTCTGTCTGAACAAACGCCGTGTTCCTGACCCACTTTCCGTGTCTATTCTTTATTTATGTGTTGAAACTCAGTAAACATTATGCAAATATCAAAGGGTATATTTACTAAGCAAGCATTTCAAAATCAGGAATTGCCATCTGATCAGACACATGGAACCAACCTGAGGGAGGATGAGCCAGCTTCAAAAGTACTGAACTCCACTCTGCAACACGTGTAACGTGGCCCTACACTGACTGTGTGTAACGTGTCGGAATTCCCAGGGAACCAGAAGGAATTCAGACCTCTGAGTTCCCTGTGGGAACCACAACGTAACTCTCTTGCTTTAGTTTTCTCTTACTACAAGTGATGAAGAGGCGCCCGTAGAAAATTATATTTTTAAATACATAGTATGTCCTGCCAGGGCACAGAAAGGACACTGCACATCTGCTGGCGTGTAGATGTTCCAATCCCTGCTGCTCCCCTTCCTTGGTGTTGACTGGGCTCTAATGTTGGTTTTTGATTACTGATGGATTGCATCACGCCCCCCAACATTTACCTTACAAGGCTGAAATCCTGTTTCTTCATATCAGCATTATCCTCTGGGATGTTGCGAGCCAAGATGCCTAGTTACAAAAAACAGTGCATCTTCATTAAAAAAGAGCTAAATCACCAACAGGTTTTTAATTCAACATCTCCCTTCACACTGTGCTTCTTTCCTCAGAGGCTTTCTATCGTAACATTTTCACTCTAGTTCAGACAACACCCTCAGCCCCTGCTCCTTTATTCCACTTTACAGAGTCTTTGGCTGTTGAAATTCCACACTAACAGGTGTTCTTCCCCCAAGGCTAAATCCTAGAGCATTCCAAGTACTGACCAGCAACCTCAACAGTGTACTTTCTAAGGACTCAGCTGCTACCCTTAAAACACTGAAACTGTCATTAAGGACTTCATGGGAGAGAAAAAGGGCACCTGCCCTTTGAGACAAGGGAAGCAAGAGAGAATGAGCAGTGCAGGTGGCTGGTGGGGTCTGGGAACTCAGAGAAACACGAGGGTGACAAGGTGGCACAGTGTAAGGAACAGCACAGTCCTGCATTCAGGGTCATGGGAGATTGTCTCTGATGCCTTAAGTGGCCACCTGAAACACAGAGACTAGACGAGAATGAGAGAATAAAAGGAGGGATTTATTTGAAGGGCCTTCAAAGGTACACCCTGAGCAGTCAAAAGGCTACACCCAAGATGGGCCCTGGGTCACAGGTTCTTCACACTTTCATAAGTTTGGTTCATTTGCATATCAGGGTTAATTCTCCCGTTATAACCTCAGTTTCATGAAGGAATTACCCCAAGTTCGCCCCCCTTTAGAGCCTTTTAGTTCACACATTTTGGGCCTGGTGTCCTTGGAGTAGAAACCTGGAAAGGTTTGTTATGTCTAATTAGCATGAGAGAAGAGCAGCCAACAGGACACAAGAAACTTCAGAGTTACACACTGGGCAGTGCAGGATTTGAAAAATATAAAAGTTAAAACCTAAGGCATCACCTCCAGCCCTCACGTACGATGGGCAACAGGTTCCACGTGAGGTAACTCAAGCACAGCAATAGGAGATGAGAGAGCAGGCAGATTAATGTGCAGATAGACCACTTATCAGAAACCCTCCCTGCTGAAGAGGAGTCAGAGAACATCAGAGCATGCAGAAATCATCCCTAAAGCCTACGCTGTTGTGTTCCTTGTGCTGCACACCAGACCCACCCACAGGTAAAACTCCATGGAGCTCCGTGCTCAGGCACGTCTGCAGCTGACTCTGCAAAGGCATTCACAGAGAAGCTCTGTTACTTATAGCCCCGGGGAGAGAGCTCTGCTAACTGCAGAGATGCCAGCATAGCAACAAGGAGGTAATTCAGCCACCCTGCACTTCTCCACCCCTTGCCTTTTCACCTCTCCTTCTGTTCCTGGAGCAAATCCGTTCTCATTACTCGGTTCTTCCACACAACCCTTAAAAAAAGACATCTGCCAACTCCTCCTTCCCACCCTCCCTGCCCTCTTTTAGACTGAAAAATGTATTAGCAGAAACATACCAGCGTGGACTGCAGGATGAAGGGTTTTCACACGTCCACCAAGCATCTCAGGGAAGCCTGTCAGGTCCGAAACATCTCTGCCCAAGAAGAAAACAGCAGGGTAACAGATGTGCCATACTGACTTTATCTAGAGGTTGAACGACCCAAACCAAAGAAAGTGTGTAAATTTCACTACAAAACCCCCTTATGCCAAAGGGGCAACAACTGCTTTTCCCAAGAATGGAAATAGAGTTCATGGGTCACACCACCCAGCTAAGCTGTACAGTTATTTCTCGAATACACTGGAATAACCAAGATAAGCAAACCCCAACTCAGAATGGTTTATAGAGAGAAGGGAAGGCCCTGCGGAGGTGCTCTTCCTCCCAGCTTAGTTTCACCACTCCTTGTGACTGTTTAGGGTGGTAAATAACAATAATGAGGGAAGGGGAAATGTGAGCATCCTTTGCTTCAGGCTTCACTGACAGCACAGCCAAGGAAAGAAGTTGGAGAGACACAACCAAGTGCTGGGTAACAGTGAGCTCTGGGGTGCTGTAGATTCGTGCTGATGTGTCCCAGGGGCCACCCACTGTGTTCACGGGGAGCAAAAACAGAGTCACAGTCACCTGTTCTGCCAGATAATTGACATTTTTTTCATCACTGCACTGAAGCCCATTTTATTTTGGCCAGAGCTACTTTTTTTTAATCACAGCATGGAAGAAACCAGAACAAATGTCCCCAGAACCATGGGCTAAAACAGCCAGTGACTGTATCTGACCTTTTTCCAACAGTGGATGCACAACACTTAAAGGCTTTGTCTGCATTGAGTGCTTGTGCTGGGAAAATTATTTGTGACCAATGAACTCCAGTGAGCTTCAACATGTTCCTGACACATCAGTGCTATCCCAGGACTAGGCAAAGATCAGCTTTCACCTGGCCGTGAGGAGCAGCACTCAGGGCAGATTATGAACATCAAAGTAACAGACTGTGCCATGGAAACAAAGCTGGCTCGAGGCAGACAAGGCATCCCAACAAAAAACTCCAACACCTCTCCACACAGTAACACTCCTCAGCTTCAGTCAACAGACCCTCGGGCAAGAAGGTTCTGAAGTTTGCTTTGGGGCAGGGTTTTTTGTTTTGGATTTTTTTTTTTCTTTTTTTTTTGAAGGGAAGACTTGCTTTCAGACCAGTTTTCACTCATTTATGTTCACAGAGAAAACAATTTAAGCAACCTCAGGGCCCAAAAGAGCATTTTTGGTGGTGATGTACGGGGGAGTGTGTGTACCTGACAGGCAAGCCAGCATCCCTCAGGGACTTGGCTGTTCCTCCGGAGGCAATTAAACCCAGGCCAAGTGCATTCAGGCTCTTCGCAAATTCCACCAGGTTGGTCTTGTCAGAGACGCTGAGTAAAGCTGGCAGGCGGGAAGAGCACGAGGGTTTGGGTTTTAACAGTGCAACAGAGAAAACGACAGGATTAAGCGAGTGAAGCTTTTATAAGTTCCGTAGTTTAGGAGTGCATGCGGTGCCAGGTGCCTGGGGAGGGGAAGGGGAGCACCAGAGTCTCGCGGTCCTCCTCAGTGGAGGCCGCCCCTCAGGGGGGGCCGCGGCCTCAGGGCGGCCAGCGCGGGGCCCCATCGCCTCAGCTCCCTCCCGCTCCCCGAGCCCTGCAGCGGCCCGCACCGGGAACAAGGGACAGCCGACCCGGGGGACACAAACAGCGCCTGCCCGCCCCCGGCACACCGCGCGGGAACCATCGCTGCGGCGCCTTCCGGGGCCGCCCTGGCGAGGCGAAGCGGCG